>CM019718.1:14556224-14943724 GCA_009760885.1 Achatina immaculata | reverse complement strand
CGATTGTTACTTGCCTGAGAGGTCAGAGGTTGTGTGTGTTTCTAAAAATAGGGCCTGTTGTTGGATTTAAATATTTTAATCGCAGTTAATCACGCGAAATTTATTTTTTTAATCCCAAATTCATATTATTATTATTATTATTATTATTATTATTATTATTATTATAAAGCAGAAAGAACTGAGTGTTACTTTCTAATATAGAAGTTTTAATAACCGCTAGCCTATATAACATATTAAATTATTACAGTTAGTTTAGTAACGGTTTTGTGTAACGTAAATAACTGAATAAATAGTGAAACACTAATCAGTCAAGTTCGCCAAGTTTTCCTGTTTTCGGCGAGCTTTTCAAACTCATCAAGGGATTTTATGCCTGCTATTTGGCCTCTCTTAACAATGTCCTCTTTAGAGTTTCATGTGGCCGGCCTCTTTTTCTTCGGCCTGTTGGTGTTCCACTTGATAGCTTGTTTTGGGATTCTTTGACTGTTTCTTCTCATTACGTGACTGATATCCGTCTCTATTTTCTGATCATCAGTGAGACAGGTTGTTGTTCACTCATCTGTCTTATCTCTGCACTGTTCTTGAATTCATTCCACTTTATACCGAGTATTTTTCTGAGGCATCTGTTTTCAAAAGAGCCTTGTCTATTCCTTAGTTGCTTTACAGCTTTCGAATATATAAAAGTCTGCAGCTCTAAATATTTCTTTTTTCCCCCATCATAATGCAAATTAGTCAAACACTTTGATTGGTTTTGTCAATAATTATATTTTAAGTGTCATGCCCCGTGGCGTAGGTGATCATTTCTCTCCACAGCTCCATGTCTTTTGACTTGATTATGAGATCCGCCTGTGACTTTCTCACACCGACAGCCCATCCAGTAACTTCTCTCTCTGTCTTCCTCTGTCTCTTCTTCCTTCATTTGAGAGAATTATTGTCAATAATGCTGTCTTTAAAAAGAAATGAAGGTAAAAAAATAACTGATTTTCTGACCATTAAGTATTTGTTCAGCCAATTGTTTAACCAGACCAGTTTATTTACACTGGTTGGGTCAAGGTGTGCTAGAGACACATGCAGATATTTGTTCACACAGGACAGAAGTATCTGGGGATAAGAAATATTTTCTAGCCAGCTTAGCCATAATCTGGTGTTTGTCCTCCAGTGCAGTTGATTCAAGTCAGTGTCAGTTTGTTGCTGAAGTCTGGTATCGCTCAACAACTGTTTTCGTCGAGGAGGAGGAGAGAGGTGTTAGTGGTTTCTCTTCAGAGTCTGGTGACAAGTTCGTGGATTCCCACTTTCTTTCGGGCTGGTTTTTTTCTGGTGTTTACAACTGGAATTGATCATTATCAAGTTGGTCTGAGTTTTCTAGAAGAACTTGCAGCTCTTGCCAAACCTCGATTGAAATCCTTTTCGCAAGCATGTAAGTTTTTTGTTTTTTTAAAAATTAGAGTCCGGCACAGTCAAAATTCTCAAACATGAGAGGTTGAAGTTCAGTTTGTGTCATTCCAGATAGGTCTAAAACACATTCCAGATAGGTCTAAAACACATTCCAGATAGGTCTAAAACACATTCCAGATAGGTCTAAAACACATTCCTGAAACGGGCGTTGCTGGCAAGGTCATCATCTGATGCTGCCTTTCCAAGTTCAAGATAGCAAAGTGAAGCATCCAGCTCCCGTCCTCTGTACTTCTGTAGCGTAGCGACAAAGAGGGATAACTTCTTGTACCAGTCGCAGTTTCTCCTTCGTTGTTGTGGTTCGTGGCCTGGCAACGCTGCAGTTTTCAGCCACATCTTCTTTGTTGTTATGCAGTCGTTCGACCATCTCATCATCTTCATCATTTCCTGCCATCCCCCCCCCCCCGGGAAGGTTGGCTGCAATGAATCTTCACTCTGCTGTTTCTTGTCTTCTTAGGACACTCGGCCCAGCTTGTCACTGTCCATCTCTTGATGTTGTCCACTCAACTATGTAGCTGTCGTCCTCTTGTCCTTTTCCCTTCCATCTCTCCCCCCCCCCCCCGAGAAAGGTCTTCGATATATTATTATGCCTCTTGACACGCCCAAAGTGTCTTACCCTGTCTTGTTTTTATAATTTTCAATATTTTTCTTTTTTATTTCTAGTTGGTTTAACACTTCGTTGTTTGTTTTTCGTTTCTGTCCATGGGATACGCCCTATACTTATATATAACCATATTTCAAGGGCCTCAGTTCTGTTGTCTTATTTAAAAAATCAAGGCTTCTGCACCATAAAGGAATGTTGAATATATGTAGCATTTTACGACACGTAATCTCAGTTGCTGTGATAAGTGTTTTTGTCAGGACCCTCCTCACTCTGCTGAAGGTGTCTTTTTGCCAGTCATGTTCTTCTGTTATTTTCCGTTTCACATTTTCCGTCCATCTCTGCTTCGACCATCTGCAGGGGTGAAGTTCCTACATGTTGGAGCATGCTGAAATAATGTCGCCGATACAGGTGCGACTGATGGGTTACCAGTTCAGCGCTGTTCGCATGAAAGAAAGACCTGGAAAGATAATATGAAACGATCCAGCGGATCTTATAACCTGGTGATTGGTTAAGTGAACGAAGTGTGGGGCCTGGTCAGATTTAGCTGGGTGCAGTTTACGCACTTGGGGTCATCGCAGAAATTATTAACCCCTTAATGGTAGGCGTTGGCTGTGGATAATCAGCAGCGCTACTAAAAAGTTATGCTTTAAAACAACCTGGAAAAGTAGAGGTCAAGAGGTTAAGATGGAGACTTAAAATCCAGATGACATTTGTATGGAATGTCAGACTCAGTACTCCGGTGGCATTCAGTGGTGTATTACTGAAGGTGTCAGGGGAGGGGAGCTGTTAGTATGTGATAAGAGTCGGTAATACATACTTGTAATTTGAAGTGCCAATGCAGAAAGAGAGAGAGAGAGTGAGGGAGAGAGAGAGAGTGAAAGAGTGAGAGTGTGTGTGTGAGAGAGAATGAGAGAGAGAGAGGATTGAGAGAGATAGAGGGAGAATGAGAGAGTGAGAGAGAGGTAGAGAGAACGAGAGAGAGTGAGAGAGATAGAGAGAGGGGGATAGAGAGAGGGAGATAGAGAAAGAGTGAGAGGGAGATAGAGAGAGTGAGAGGGAGATAGAGAGAGTGAGAGACAGTGAGAGTGAGAGAGAGAGATAGAACTACTTCATTAAGTAGCAAAGCCCATCAGGAGAGGAGTAGAGAAAGACTTAAAGTCAGGCAGGAAGAGAATAATTTAAGAAGAAACTTTTGTGTTTGTATCTCAGTGGAGGAACAAAACAAGCGACAGAGAAAAATGATGCACGGTTATGTGGAAGATTATATTCTTAGTTGAGATTATACAAAAGAGTCTATACTTTTTTTAGATTATATAGAAGACTGTATATTTAGCTGAGATGATATAGAAGATTAAACGCTTATTTGAGATTATATAGATAATTCTATACTTAGCTGAGATTATATAGAAGATTGTATACTTTGCTGAAATAATATAGAAGATTATGCAGTATACTTACCTCAGATTGTATAGAAGATAATACATATTAATTTAGATAATATAGAAGATATTATATACTTAACTGAGTTTACTTAGAAGATTATACACTTAATTTAGATAATCTTGAAGATTAAATTCTTAGCTAATATAGAAGATTCTTATACTTAGCTGAAACTATATAGAAGATTACACATTTAATTTAAATAATATATAAGATTATGTACTTCGCTTCTTAATATATTATATTATATCTTACATCTTACATCCTTCCCGTGCCGTTAAACGTCACATAGGGCCCGCATGGTAGTTCGCCAAGATGTCCTGTCTTCGGCAAGTTTTCCAATCTCATCAAGGGATGTTATGCCCACTGAACTAGCTTCTCTTAACAATGTCCTCTTTAGAGTTTCACGTGGTCGACCTCTTTTTCTTCGGCCTGTTGTATTCCATTTCATAGCTTGTTTGGAGATTCTCTGATTGTTTCTTCTCATCACCTGACCGACATATGTCCATCCTCTTTTTCTGATCAACCATGAGACAGGTTGTTGTTTGCTCATCTGTCTGATCTCTGCGTTGTTCCTGAATTCATTCCACTTTATACCGAGTATTTTCCTTAGGCATGTGTTTTCGAAAGAGTCTAATTTCTTGTCTATTATTTTAGTTGTTTTTCAGCTTTCACATGCATAAATGAGGGTGGATATTACATTTGAATTGAATAATCTTATATTATATACTATATATATATCTTATATTATATACTATATATATATATATCTTATATTATATACTATATATATATCTTATATTATATACTATATATTATAAAATAGATACACAGCGTTAATGGATGTTCAGTATAATATAAATATGCAGTACAGAATGAACATAGAGTACAGAATGGATACAGAGCGTACAATGGATGCACCACATACAGTGTAAATGCTACAAGAAGCAAATATGATTCACTGGGTGAATATGCCTCTTGGAGTGAGTATGCTGTCTTAAATTAGGTATGCTGTCTAAAAATGAGTATGCTGTCTTAAATTAGGTATGCTGTCTAAAAATGAGTATGCTGTCTTAAATTAGGTATGCTGTCTAAAAATGAGTATGCTGTCTTAAATTAGGTATGCTGTCTAAAAATGAGTATGCTGTCTTAAATTAGGTATGCGGTCTAAAAAAGAGTATGCTGTCGTAAATAGGTATGCTGTCTTAAACAGGTATGCTGTCTTGAACAAGTGCACTGTCTTAAATAGAAACTTGAAGTTCTGCTTCTCTCGAGTGCTGGTGCAGCTAAGGAAATTCTCTATTTGTTAAAATGGTTTGTCGTCCAGGGCTGTCCATGTTTTGTTTTAGCGTCCTCTATGTTTGTTGTAAAATTCTCTAATGCTTTTTTCATGATTTTGACACTGATTGTACTGTTATGACAAGAAAGAACGCGGTCACGTGGCGCTGTTGTCAGCGCTATCAATAAACCAACAAAAAAAAAGTCAGCTTGTTCTCAGAGAGGCCAGGCCACGGTAGGGGGCTGAGATTTAAGAACATGTTACTATCTCTACCAGAAAACACAACTAAATCACCTGGGGATGTCATCTGGGGAGACCCGACCTCGAAAACATGAGCTAAAGGGTTGTGACCCAGAGAAGAGCGTTGGCCCTTTTCAGTGTATGATATATTTTGCGAGCGCCACATGCAAATTAAAAAAAAAACATAGAAAAATACCCCCCCCCCCAAAAAAAAAAAAACAGGTGCGGGGGAATCCATCACCGTTAACAATTCATCTTTGTTGTACGGAGCAAACACAACACGTTACATGTATACCGAAACATTGAAAGTTGTGGGGGGGGGGAGGGAGGAGAACTACAAGATGTAGATCGTGTAGAAGAAGAAAATGGCAAGCACGAGACAGGAAGGTCATCGTGTATATCCGGCAGCAGGTCCAGATACTGAGACAGCAAGGTCACCGTGTATATCCAGCAGCGGGTCCAGATACTGAGACAGGAAGGTCACCGTGTATATCCGGCAGAGGGTCCAGATACTGAGACAGGAAGGTCACCGTGTATATCCGGCAGAGGGTCCAGATACTGAGACACGAAGGTCAGCGTGTATATCCGGCAGCGGGTCCAGATACTGAGACAGCAAGGTCACCGTGTATATCCGGCAGCTGGTCCAGATACTGAGACAGGAGAGGGGAAACCGAGACCGACCCGCAGGTGGCATTCAGAAATTATGTAGATAATATTATAAAGTGGCTGAATAAGAAAATTATGATATAACGCCGTTACCGAGTGTGCTCACTTTTCGACAGTGTTCCGTTTCCATGGCTCCTCATCGGAAAGCGAAATGGACGTCAAGTGAGTTTCGTACGGTTAACTAAATAATATTTTACAGTCAACAGACAAGCATGTTTTAAAATATGAAAAAAAAACTAGATTAACTTTACAATTTGCACACAAACTTTAAAATAAGTGCTCTTACATTAAATAAGTAATGTATATTATAAACACATATTTGTAAATATACACTAAGAAGACAGTAACCCGATGGTTCCGAAAAAAAAACGAATCGTTGTAAAGCGGAACGTCGCAAAGCGGGACGTCGCAAAGCGAGGACTATATGTGCATAAAGAAATCTTACAACAATTCACGTTTATAAGAATTACAGAGCAAAGATGGAATTCTTAAGGACGACTGACATTTAGAGATAGTTTAAATTAACATATTTTCCCAAGATAGAACACTGTAATTTTAACGAAGGAGTTTTGTACTTGTACGAACTCCCTGTAACTGCGAGCTGGTGTTCTTTGCAGCCGATGCTGTAGAAGTGTTGAGGCACAGCATCGTATCGGCGTGGGAGCGGGTTATGGCAGCTACTTTTTCAGTCCCGGAGTACAGCTACAAAGCGTGGGATTGGGGGGGGGTGTGCAATGCTTCTTTAGCAGACTCCACCACCATGGGGGACCATGACGATCCCTGCCCCGTTTGCCAGGGTAGGCCTGTTACTGGGGGTACCACGGAGAGGTGGGACAGGGTCTTAGTCAGCTATGGCTCGCTAACCCTGACGCTAGCATATCAGCTGTGGGTTGCTAATAGCCTCATCGGACAAGCGTCTTCGCCCGCTAACGAAGGAAATAAATCTACTTATAAACCTTAATTGTCTACAAATTTGCGCGAATTTCACTTTGCTGGAGCCAGCAACCTTCAGACAAAGAGAGGAAAGAAATGTCAACATCCTGAGGACATGTCACGAGAAGACAGAAGTCAAAGAACCTGATAATCACTGGGAAATGAAACTGTATACAACAATCCTGAACCTAGATACATTCTTGGACATACATCTTCTATTGTTCTGATAACAAGCATGCTGTTGCATTCTCCTCGCTGATGAAAAGTTTGACCTGAAATTGCATCCATCTGCTGTCATTGGTTTTGTGTGCTAGGCAAACTATTCATTGTGCTGTAACAAGCCCAAAGTACATTCATACTATGATACAAGAGATAGCACTTGCTGATGGTCTAAATTACTACGCGTGAATACTAACTCCATGGATCAATTTTAAAGCCTTTGTCTGAAGGTTTGAAAGGGCCGTCATTGTAACATTCGCACCGTGTCCTTATTCAACGCAATGAATAGATAGCAGGAGATAAGAAATGTGTAAGAAAGATACCCGAAAACTTAAGACACAATAAAGAAGAAAATGAAGTAAAAAAATTTTAAACTGAACTTTTTAATTTAGCAAAGGCAAGAACGACAAAGTCACAAGAATTCCCTTCCATGCCCCAATCATCTTGACCTAGTTTCTCGAAGTCTTGCAGCTAGAGTAACCGGCCCCTGAAGTGAGATGTAAAGAACTAAAACTCTAGAGAAAGAACGAAAGAGAAAGAGATGTGGTTTATCTGTAAGATCAGAATAAAATACTACATTAACTGACACTCATCCACAACGTGTTTCATTCATTCATTCATTCATTTGCATGTCCCCTGCGGAACTTTGCCTCCCAAATAGGTCTCTCGGTTGTGAGCAAGATGGCCTGCTGCTGCTGCGTCCATTTGTAGATCGTCAACGATATTTTTCAGCCATCTTCGTTTTGGCCTTCCTCTTTTTCTTTTTCCCATTATGTATCCTTCCAATACGGTCTTCTCTAAATTATCATGACGTTTAATTTGTCCAAAATATTTAAGTTTTCTCTCTTTAATCCTCTTTACTAGCCAGCCTTCTTCAATATTAAGCTCTTGTAGTATAGATATATTTGTTCTTTTTTGTGTCCACGATATTTGAAGAAGTCTTCTGTAGCATTTACATTCAAAGGCATTTATGTGTTTCTCAGCTGTTTTGTTAAGTGTCCAGGTCTCACAGGCATATGTTGCGATGGGAAAGATGCATGCCCTTAAAAATCTTATTTTTGTAGTTCTGTCTGCTCCTCTTCACAGATTCTTTATTTGTTTTACTTTCTGAAGAGCAATAGATGTCCTCCTTTTAAGTTCCCTTATTGTATCTCCATTATTAGTTAGTAGTGATCCAAGATATTCAAAACTCTCCACTTCTTCCAATTTTTCCTCATTGATATATATTTCAGCTGCCTTGGTTGCTTTATCAGTTGTCATCAATTTAGTTTTCTTTGCATTAAGATAGAGGTTCTGCTCTTCGTTGTTCTTACGGACTGACATAATTAGTTTTTCCATTCCTTTTTGTGTTGTGGACAGTAACACTGTGTCATCAGCATATCTAACCTCTGGTATTTCATAACTTTCAATTGTTATGGCATCGTAATATTCTTTGTCTACATCTTCTCTAACATTCCTCATTATATTTTCAGCATACAAGTTAAATAAGTATGGAGACAATATGCACCCCTGACGAACCCCTTGTTTTATGTCAAACCAAGTCGTTGTTTCACCATTTATTCTTACTGCTGCCTGTTGGTCTAGATACAACAGTGATGTTAATTGTATCAAATGTGTTGGAAATCCCATTTTTTCCATTATTTCCCAAAGTTTCTGGTGTTGTACACAATCAAATGCCTTTGAGTAGTCTATAAAGGATAAATATAGATTCACATTAAACTCTCTGCATTTCTCTATTATTAATCTTAGATTAATAAACAACGTGCTTACTTTAAACAAAAAAAAACCTACATTGACACAGAGAGGTAAGACTAAACATTCAACCAGCCTCATTATGGCTGTGAAAAGATGAAACAAACGCATATGCTTAACTAACTCTTTATGTCTTAATTAACAAAACATTATCATTAACCAGGTAATTAACGTCCGCTATATGGGACAAACCATTTAGAAATAGAAAACTTGGAGAAGAGAAATTATGACAGTGCTCAGAGACAAGGAATTCACATTGAAGGAAATAGAGAATAATTCCAAGAACAGGGATGACTGGAGAAGCCTTTATCCGTGGCCTATGCTCTCAAGGGAATGATGATGATGATGATGATGAACAACCAAAATGTGAGAAGCAACCAGTTAAAATACACGAGAAGTGTAGCTTTGACCTGTTGTAGGATATAGAACGTCGCTCAAGTAGTGTCTTTTTTAGAATATAGAAGGTCGCATGAGTATTATCTGTTCTGGAATATAGAGGGTAGCCTAGGTATTGTCTATTCCGGAACACAGAGGGTCGCCTGGGTATTGTCTATTCCGGAATACAGAAGGTCGCCTGGGTATTGTCTATTCCGGAATACAGAAGGTCGCCTGGGTATTGTCTGGTCTAGAATATAGAGGGTCGTCCAAGTATGGTATGTTCTAGAATATAGAGGGTTGCGCTAATATGGTCTGTTCTGTAATACAGAAGTTCGCCCAGGTATGGTCTGCTCTGGAATGCTATGGGTTCACAATGAGTTCATGTGAAATTAAAAATAATAATTTGTAAATAAATGTCAATGAATGAAAAGTGTTACATAACATCAACTGAACTTTTATTTTCCACACATTTTCTAAACGAAACAATACAAGGCAATCAGCAAAAACGACTAAAGAAAGCTAAATAAGGAACATGTAGATTGGAAAGAATTGTGTGACCATTTATGAAGGAACATGTAGAAAAAATAGACAGTTAGAAGCTTCGAACATACATTCATCATTTAGAAACATGGGAAGTGCAATATCACCGTGAGTTGGAAGTCAAACACGCTAGACAAATCTTTATGTTCCGCTCACACAGTTGTCTCTGCCATAAACGTGAGTTGTATTTCTAAATGTTTTTCTTCCAGTTAAATGCTTCTGAGCTACATGTTGTCATAGCTAGATGATAGAAGAGAAGAGAAGAGATACGAAAAAAAGACAAAGGGAGTGAGAGAAACGGAGAGGGTCACAGGATATCTGGTGCATGTTGCTGCACGCATGTTAATTAAATCTACTTCCTGTTAAGTTGCCTGTAATCCATGTCGCGCGTCTTGTCATGCCTTTAATTCCATTCAAATAAATGAAGTGCCAGGGAAGCTGTGTGTGAGTGTCCTCCCATGCATGCATGCCCGTGGGTGTGTGTAATGTGACTGGGTGGGGTGAGATAAAAGTGGGAAACATAATTCCTCGTTTTCCATGTTGCCCAGGCATGTTTTCTGAGTAGGGCCCCTATCTTAAGAGATGGCGAAACCAGTGCATGCGTGACAGTAAAGACAAGCAAAAACTAGAATTTCACTACCAGCTGTGACATGGACAAAATTCTGTAGCACAAAATGTGGTATTTGGAAAGTTTTGTTTCGATGTATCTAAGACTAAACGACATTATTCTAGCCAGAGTTTTGTTTCCATGTATCTAAGACTAAACGACATTATCCAAGCCAGAGTTTTGTTTCGATGTATCTAAGACTAAACGACATTATCCTAACTAGAGTTTTGTTTCGATGTATCTAAGACTAAATGACATTATCCAAGCCAGAGTTTTGTTTCCATGTATCTAAGACTAAACGACATTATCCAAGCCAGAGTTTTGTTTCCATGTATCTAAGACTAAACGACATTATCCTAACCAGAGTTTTGTTTCCATGTATCTAAGACTAAACGACATTATCCTAACCAGAGTTTTGTTTCCATGTATCTAAGACTAAACGACATTATCATAACCAGAGTTTTGTTTCCATGTATCTAAGACTAAACGACATTATCCTAGCCAGAGTTGTGCCTTATTTGTTTCCTTTTACTCGTGATTTTTTTTTTTTTAAGTGAGGGTTTTCTCTGAGATTTTGCGAAACTATGAGATGGAAGAATGCGCAAAATTCATAAATTTTTGCAGAGACAGCAAAATAGCCGAACTGACCCTTGACACGTTTCAGTTTATTGACCTGGCATGGCTTCGAGATGTGTCTGATTGACTTTCAGAGCAGTTCAGTTTGGAGGCAAAAACTTGTGAGAACTGAGAGCTTAATTGGAGAACATCGAATGGGATCGATTAGTTCCCTGGACTGGGTGAGAAAACTGCGGACAGTTAAGTGTTGAAAGTCTGGAGTTCCATTCCTGGCCGTTTTATTGGTTTGAGAACTCTTCCAAGCAGTGCTACTGACAATTTTATCATGTATATATTCTTTAAAACAGGACATCTTTCGCTCTTTAAAACAACTAAAGAATCTGTGGAGAGGAACAGACAGAACTACAAAAAGATTTTTTAAGGGCATGCATCTTTCCCATCGCAACATATGCCTGTGAGACCTGGACACTTAACAAAAAACAGCCGAGAAACACATAAATGCCATTGAATGCAAATGCTACAGAAGAGTCCTTCAAATATCATGGGCACAAAAAAAAAAGAACAAAAATATCCATACTACAAGAACTTAATATTGTAGAAGGCTGGCTAATAGAGAAGGTTAAACGGTGAAAACTTAATATTTTGGACATATTTAAACGTCATGAGAAGTTAAAGAAGATCGTATTGGAAAGGTGAAAAAGAGAGGAAGACCAAGAGGAAGATGGCTGCAAGACATCGGTGAATGGACGCATCGGCAGCAGGGTATCTTGCTTACAACCTACAGGAGAGCTTTTAGAGAGGCAAAGTTCCGCAAGGGACATGCAAATGACTGACTGACTGATATGTGCTATAAATTCTTGCTGTTAGCGATGAACTTTGCTCATAAGAGTAGTTTTACAGATGAAACTTGTGCTACGTGCGATAACTGTGAAAATTACAAACTCTTAAGAGAATGATTTTTCTTCATCGACGTCGTTGGCTCAAACATCGAAGCCAATCTCTCTTACAAGTACGGCAGAACGTCTCTAGTTCTTCACATCAGACGTATCGTTTCTCCTATAAGAGTCTGTAGATCCCAGTGACTGATTCTTGGGAAGCTACAATGGTTATTTCCCCTTGCCTTCCAACGGATTTGTCTTTGGTTTACTCCATTAGCCTCTGGCTCTGCCGGGAGTCTAACCCACGAGGTAGCAGGTGGTTTGATATCGTCTTCCTTCTTTCTAGATGAGCTGCCATCCAAGGCTTACGAACCGCGTCTGTCCGAAGCAATACGCTTGTAAGGCACCAGATACTGGTCCTCGTTCTTTCTCCTGTTTCTCTGAAACACCACGAGAAAGTCAGGAGCGGGACTTTTGCTGACGGGCTGTGTGAGACGCACACGCCATGAGGGTTTGCTAAAAGAGTGCCACAGAGCAGAGTCCAAAACACAGCTTATAGAAAGAGCAAAGGATAAATGGTTGGGGAAATCAATGGCGACCAACGCTTGATGGGCATGGACCAGAGAGAGAGAGAGAGAAGGAGAGAGGGAGAGGGAGAGAGAGAGTAGGAATTAAGATTTGTCCATCTTGCTCAGGTCTGGGTGGGTTGCGCAGCGAGCATGTATGGTGTCACGCTGTCTTAACTCTTTTCCGTAGGCACACAGATAAGTAATTCTTGCCCCACGTCTTGACATGCCGTTGATTCCCTTCAGATAGGTCTACTGAGCCAGTTTTTAGCTTTTGGTATAGATAGGTCTACTGAGCCAGTGTGTAGCTTTTGGTATAGATAGGTCTACTGAGCCAGTTTTTAGCTTTTGGTATAGATAGGTCTACGGAGCCAGTTTTTAGCTTTTGTTATAGATAGGTCTACTGAGCCAGTTTGTAGCTTGTGGTATAGATAGGTCTACTGAGCCAGCTTTTAGCTTTTGGTATAGATAGGTCTGCTGAGCCAGTTTTTAGCTTTTGTTATAGATAGGTCTACTGAGCCAGTTTGTAGCTTGTGGTATAGATAGGTCTACTGAGCCAGCTTTTAGCTTTTGGTATAGATGGTGTCTCTGCCTGCAATATCTGGTTCTTAGTCAGAGAATCGTAACTTGATTGTTTCTTGAGAGTTTGTAGCGTTCGTCGTCGTCGTCGTCGTCGTTTCTCTCTCTTTCTTTCTCTGTGTGTGTGTGTGTGTCTGTGTCTGCGTGTGTGTGGCTGGCGCGAGCGCACCTGCCCGTAATAACATCTAAAGGAACGAAGAAGTAGACGAACTAGCAAATAGAGCGATGGACAATGGCAATAGATTAACAATAGTTCAGCATATGAATAAGCACAGATTAAAGAGCGCATTCAAAAGATTAATAATTTTGTTAAGTTTTTATTCAACAGTTTTTCACAGCATGGCCAATTTCACATTTTTTTCGACACATTTTTTGTTGGCACACTTTAAGCAAAAAGATAAGGTAAGGTTGACGACTTCTGATCAGTACTGATATATTTGCAAAAGGATATTTATTTAAACCTTTATTTGATACCTTTAGTGTCCTATTTTCACTTGCACCTGTGGCTGAAGACATATGTGATTATATTTTATTTGGAGGAAAATCTGCAGGGTTAGTTTTTATTTTTTTTATTTTTTATGAGACAAATATTTTCTAGGCAGGCCCCCTGAGTAGCGAAAGTGAGTAGTGAGCTGCCTTCTCATGCTAGTGGTTGTGGTTGGGTGCTCTTGAGTTGTCTTCGCCTGGAAGAAGAAAAGGCGGCTAGTAGAATTTTTGACTTCATGGCCATGTAGTTTTCATGCAGGTCAAGGAAATTATGGACACCAACACCAATAGCTAATATACTTCCAGTCCAACTTTCTATACATCTTTAAATACATTTTTCTACTTATTGTCAACGTGGCTAGTGGAGAGGGCATTAAGAGAAGTCGAACATAACAATAATTATCAATGACATTTTTGAAACATCTCATGTCCATCAGCTTCAATGCCCCGTCTTGCCTTAGAGGCACTTATAGGGACGTGGTGTTAGTGCCCACATTTTCCTTCACCTGTCGGCACACTAGAGAGTGATGTGGTCAGCATCAAACCTGGCTGCCTTTCCTTCCCCGGCTCCAGAAGAAGTAGGGTACCCATTTCTACAGCTGCGTGACTGGGTCGCGTCCAGTCGAATTCGAACCCTGACCTTCGCCATGGGAGACCACTTCGCCACTCAAACTTCGCCTTTTAAAGCAAACCAAAAAAACAAAAAAGACATAAACAGATTATTGAGGACCATAATTACTCGTTACCTTCCTCTTTGTCTCTCCCTGAAGCTGGCAGCTGATCTTCTTCACAACCGATGCTGTGAAGCTATTGAGATACATCTTCGTGCTGGTCTGAGAGCCGGTTATGGCGACTATTTTTTTTAAAGTCCCTCTTTTTGGAGCTAAAAAGCTAAGTGGGTGGGGGGGGGGGTGTGCAACGTTTCTTTAGCAGACTCCACCACCATGGGGACTATAATTACTTGTTAAGTTTCCTTTTTTTTAAAACAACAACAAAACAAAAGTAATGATAATCGACAAAATGAGAAGAAAACCCAGAATTACATTGAACCACAAAGAGCTGGGAAACGTATACAGACTTGAATATCTAGGTCCAGCCATCACCGCCAAAGATGACTGCGCAGTGGAAATCAAAATGAGATTAGCAGCTGCATCACAGAAACTAGCGCAAATGATGAGTATGTGGCAAGGTACCAACAAGAACACAATGTTATGTGTACTTAGAGCTTATGTATTTCCAGTGGCAAGGTACGGATGCGAAACTGGGCAGTTAACAAATCACTAGAAACGAGAATAAAAGCATTCTGAAATGAAATGTTACACAAGGGCACTTAGAATATCATGGATAGAACGAAAATCAAGTAAAGAAATATAAACGGGATCATGTGTCGCAGAGAACTGGCCCGTAAATATCGTCCAAAATTAGAAATCTGAGATACTTCGGTCACATCAAGAGGCACAATAGTTTGGAGAGGTTGATAGTGGCCAACAAAAGAGAAAAATGACGATCGCGCCGCGGGTGGACTCTGTACATCACGAAAAGTCTGAATACGTCGTTGCGAAACGCTGGTCAACTTTTGCGCAAGACCGTGTTGCATTCTGGGAGGTTGTGAGAATGGACAACTTTCTGGAAAAAAAAAGACACATCACGTGAAGGAAGTTTCCGTTCTTGTTATAAAATATGGCATGCAACCTTTAACCAGGTCAACTGTTCTTCTTGCTTTTCTGTACCGATGAAATGTGTAAATCTCTTTTCGTTATTTGCACAACGTTCATCCACGCATTTTCTTTTCTTTTTTCCAGAATCGCCCCACGGTCATGAAATGTTATCAGTGAAATTCTATTTTTTAACTTTAAGTCAAGTTCAGGTGAAGAAGACGTAGGTGAAATATGTGGAAGAACGGCATTCACAACAGCCTGATAAATTACCTAGACTCACAAGGTCAGACTACGACAAAAAAAACAAACCTCTCTTAATACTTTGGCCGGGTATTTACCATATTTGCCTAAGTACGTTCATTCTTTTAATATTAAAGAAAAAAAATAACAGATAGTCCCTTCAAATCTCATGACGTTTCAAGGCACGTGACACTGGCCCCCAAACCTCGCCTCCACCCCCCCTCCTCTCTCTCTCTCTCTCTCTCTCTAAAAACACATTTTAACCAACATAACGACAAACAAAACAAGATGAGCTCTCTGGGATGTTAACCCTCTGTCTACCTGCCCAACTGTGGCATCTTTTTTTTTAACTTTGTAGTGTGTGTGTGTGTGTGCGTACGCGCGCGCGCTTTTTATTTACATCCGTGTAAAAGTGCTGGGGTCTTCTTTTTTATTTTTTAACTTTTAATGTTTGTTTAGGGCGTGATCTTTCTTAAAACTATGTGTGTAGTTGATAAGGTTATTTACCTTAGTTCCTATCTACCTGTCTGTCTGTCTGTCTATCCTACTATCTCTTTCTGTCTGCCTTACTTTTTAGCCATTCACCTATGTACCCAGCATCCCTCCATCTGTCTGTACTCTTTCAGATCTGCCTAACGCTCTTTCTGTCGCCCCACATTTCTTTTAACATGTTCCCGGATTATAGATTTTAAAATATTTAACGTACAAAATTTACGTGAACTATCCATTCCGTCCAGCATCTTGTCACAGACAGACGTAATGTAGACATAGTCTTCTCACGGACAGAGATAATGTAGACATAGTCTTCTCACGGACAGAGATAATGTAGACATAGTCTTCTCACGGGCAGAGATAATGTAGACATAGTCTTCTCACGGACAGAGATAATGTAGACATAGTCTTCTCACGGACAGAGACAATGTAGACATAGTCTTCTCACGGACATAGATAATGTAGACATAGTCTTCTCACTGATCGACATAATGTAGACATAATCTTATCACAAGTGGAGAGTATAAATATAATTATTACCTTATTGGCTGTAGTGTTATACGCTATAAAGCGTGCTGTGGTGCTATACGCTATAAAGCGTGCGGTTGGCTGTGGTGCTATACGCTATAAAGCGTGCTGTTGGCTGTGGTGCTATACGCTATAAAGCGTGCTGTTGGCTGTGGTGCTATGCGCTATAAAGCGTGCTGTTGACTGTGGTGCTATACGCTACAAACCGTGCTATTAGCAATAATTTCTTGGCTGTGCATCCTGCAGCAACAGAAACGGACTAACAATAAAATGTTCTGGGTTTTTTTTTCAAAAAGTTTCTTTTATTTCATCAAAAATGTGTCCACGTCATTCAGCCACTTTACCACAACTGGACATACACTGCGCGCAGAATGAAACCATGTTTGATGAGGATACATGAACGTGTCATGAAAATGGAGGGCGAATGCTTATTATGAGTTTATATTCTTGTTGGGAGTATAGATGAGGAAGACAACTCACTATAGCGTTTCAAATATCTAAACAAAGATTTGGGTTTGTTTTTTTTTTTTTAAACACGGCTGAGGTCATTCTGCCCCAAGGTCAACCACTGATTCTTTTTTCTTTTTTTGTGGGGGGGGGTGGGGGGTGGCGTAAGGCGGACAACAGGATGATGGAGGTCAAAGGTTAAGGTATCATATGATGCGAGGGTCAGTACTCAAGTGTTAAAGAAGATTTGACAGATGGTCATGTGAGCCGACGAAGAGCAGTTAACATTCTTCATGGCGTACAGACATGTTGCGGTAAAGAAAACATACAGGAGGTTATCTACAACAACAACAACAACAAAATAACATAATACGTAATATAACACAATATCCTCTTCTTTGGCTTCCCTCGCTGTGGCATTTCATGGCTGGTAGTAGTTAGCACAACCCTTTAACACATATTACGTCGATATTTAGTTGACCGTGGGTGATAACAACTTCTAATCTGAAGAACTAATATCAAGTTTCTTGAAGACCTACAAACGTAATTTTCCATGTCATAAAATCTGGAGAGCTTTAAGAAGGAAAAAAAAATTGTTTAAATGTTTTTAAGCGTTCCTTGAAATTCCAGATTATTATTTCCCTTGTTTCCCTTGGTTACACGAATGACCTCCCTTCAATACTCTGATCACAACATGACATGCATTCTTCTCCGTAATCTGTACTCAGAAATCTGACAAGTGATTACTATATTTCATCTGATAAAGAAAAAGGGGGGGGGGATTGCTTTGTTAAAATGGGGATGGGGGTGGAGTGGGGTGGAGGAGGAAATCACATGACTGGGGGAGTAACGTAACAATAATGAAAGAATATATACAATCTTTGTATTGGTGTATGTAATTCTCACAAGTCGTTAGTTAGCCTCTGTGTATGCACACACACACACACAAATTTACTCTTTTCACATACACACAAACACACAAACACACACACATAAATACTACAAGAACTACAAGAACTTAATACTGAAGAAGGTTTATTAGTAGAGAAGATTAAACTTAAACATTTTGGACACATTAAACGTCATGAGAAGTTAGAGAAGACCGTCTTGGAAGGGTACATAATGGGAAAAAGAAAGAGAGGAAGGCCAAGGCGAAGATGGTTGCAAGACGTCGTTGATGATCTGCGAATGGACCCAACAGCAGGGCATCTTGCTTACAACCGAGAGGCCTACAGGAGACCTGTTAGGGAAGCAAAGTTACGCTAAATACATTCATATATATATATATATATATATATATATATATATATATATATATATATATAAGAATTGAAAAGCCTTTCAGAAACAGCAGAAAAGGCTTCATGCTGGCTGTGGAGTATGCGAAATAAGCATTGAGAACATAAATAATTTCGTTTGTCACAACCAATACCAATCCTCTGTAGCTAAATCGCTAAAGACGCACTTCAAAGTGCAGTGCCAACTGAATCCCGGGATGAAAAAAGTAAGAACTCACAAGACCTCTGGGAGTCATGACCCAGAGGAGCCCACCTCCCATCCCTTAGAGTGTCAGGAGTTTAATAGGGCCGAAACACTTGGCTGGGGTGGGGGGGGGGGGTACTTCCTCTGATGATCTGAAGGAGATGTGTTGTTGTTCCGGTCTCTACAGTAGAGAGTTTACTGCATATATATATATATATATATATATATATATATATATATATGTTAATACACATAAATGTATGTATGTATGTATGTATGTCCCGGCATCACTCCGGAACGCCTGGAGCAATTTCTGCCAAACCTGGTACACTTATTACTTACAATCTCGAGATGTATAATTTGGTGCTAAGACACTCCTATCTGCACTAGGGATGGAGTACGAAGGGGGTGAAGCCTTATTTACTAAAGTTACGGAGGAACAAACAATGGTCTACGGGAGATAATCGTTAAATAGGGCGTTACTGGTCTAAGAGAAGCATTTGTTGTCTCCAATGGCAAGTCTAATTGTAAGTCCAAATAACAGCCTTCTAGAAGTTTGAGAATATGGCACTGGCCGTGGGCTCATGATGTTTCAGAAACTTCCAGCACCCTCTCGATCTTAGATCGTCGTATATAAGGTGCGCTAATTCGGCAAGTCTTCTAATTTATCGTGACAATTTCAGTTCGCTCTTATACTTCATAGTGTAATTGTTTCCTACACTGATATATATATATATATATAACGACTGATATTCGTGTCCATAGTTTTCGGGGTCGCTGAGATGAATAGTGACACTACCGATGCCGTTTAAGTCAAAGTTCAACTCCCAGCGGCATGGGGGCCCTAGAGGTGGGGGTGGGATAGGGGTGACATATAAAAATAATCGAAAACGACCGATATTAGTATCAAATCCGCATCAAACACTACGCTGCATAATCTAGACAAGGTTCAAAATCAGTCACTACGGATTATCACAGGTGCCATGAGGTCCACACCAATAGTAGAAATGCAGAAAATAGTTGGTGTTCAAGCGCTAAAGGAACGTAGAGACACAAAGGTTATGATCATGGGAGAGAAATTCCTTAGCTCTGTAAGCCATCCCCTGAAGAAGAGATTCAATAACTTGGCATTAGGACGGCTTAAAAGAAGCAGCTTCATTCACCAGGCCAAGCGTATGCGTAAGCTGATACCTGACCTTCCAACTGTAGTCGCTCCATTATCATCTGTACCAGAGCATACACCATGGAAAGAAGCAGATTATACACAAATAACTATTCAGACTGAAGTGAAAGGTGTGCAGAATGGTGAGATGCAAAGCAGTCTTGTAAGATCAACAGCCACACTTAGTGTGCTGGATGACAAATATCCATGTGACACCTGGATACGTGTGTATACAGACGGATCTGCACACAATGCCATAAAGAATGGAGGGGCAGGAGCACATATTGAATATCCAAACAACACCTCTGACAAGATTTCCATACCCACTGGAAAATACTGCAACAACTTTGATGCAGAAGTTAGGGCAATTATTGCTGCAGTTGAAAAACTATCAGACTCCAGAATTGATACATGTCATGTAGTAATTCTCACAGATGCAAGATCAGTACTGGAAGCTCTTCAGTGCAACAAACTACCAGACCTTAAGGATGCCTTGTCAAAAATTGGCTTACAACATGGAGTCACTTTACAATGGATTCCTTCTCACTGTGGGATACCAGGCAATGAGAAAGCTGACCATCTGGCCAAAGAGGGCACTGAAATGGAACAACCAGACATAGCAATCACCTATAATCAGAAGAAAAGCATGATAAAAACCTACAGGAAGCCACAAACACCACCACATGATGACTATCACATGCTAAACAGAAAGGAACAAGTCACCATCTTCCGTCTCCGAACAGGACACACCCGACTCCGAAGTCATATGTATACAAAGTTTAAGGTTGGTACTACTAATCTATATACATGTTCCCAGGTGCCCCAAACTGTGGAACATATCCTCCAGAACTGCACCAACTATGAAACACTGAGAAATAATTACTGGCCCAGTGAAACCACTAAAGAAGATAAGCTCTACGGTTCCATACATGAATTATAAAAAACAGTAAAATGTATCCAAGAGACAAGACTGGAGGTATAGACAGACAATGCGAACAAAGAAGAAGAAGAAGAGTATCAAATCCATGGTTTTCGGGTCGCTGAGATGAATAGTGGCACTTGCAAGTTCAGTCCCCATCGGCATTTGTGAGAAGTGATGAAAAAATAAAATGTCCAAATTGACCGAGATTAGTGTCGACTCCATGGTGTTCGGGGTCTCTAAGCTAATTAGTGACAGTCCTGATGACAGTGAAGCCCACGTTTAGCCGAACAGAAGGAATAGAACTCTGTAGAAACGTATAGACTTTGTAGAACCTTCTAGAAGGTTGTGGAAATGAATGCAACATTGTATAAACTTCTAGAAGATCATGGAACTGAATAGACCTCTGTATAACCTTCTAGAGGGCTGTGAAAATTAAAAGAACGTTGTGAAACCGTCTAGAATGTTGTGGAAATGAATAGAACTTTGTTGATTGGGATAAATAACTACCCGGGCAACGCCGGGTAATCAGCTAGAGAGTATGTGTGTGTATATATATATATATATAAGTGTGGAAATGCCTCCACACAGATACTTATTTGTACATACAAATATGCGTCTATTCTGAAATACATCAACAGGCACACTCAAATATCTGTATGTGGTATGTGAAGTTGAAAGTTTAAACATATTCAAGCATAAAAGCCATCTAAGTGTGTTCAGTACACACATATATTTGCTGCAGTAACAGGAAAATATATACATATTTAAACCTAAACATTGAAAAATGAATGCACAGTAAACCTAGATAGCACATAGAAACGTGTATGGTAACATCATCATTTCAAATTTCTCTCAGACCTGCCCGTTGCTCTTTGTAAGAGACTTCTCTCAGACCCGCGCATAAAAGGGGCTTTTCACATATTCCCGAGTACTCGCCCTTGGTGAGCCTTGCTCGACAGTCTTGTCTCTTCTGTTCGCCTGTTTGCTGAATGTTGATGGGGGGAATGAGATCAATATGAGACAAGAATGAAGGTCTAGCACAACTCTAACTGGATGTAGTTTTGATCATGCGTAATTTGGCATACGCGGTGGAGGGATAAAAAAACAGGAATAGAAACTGCACATGATTAAAACAACGACAAAGAAATAATTGTCCAACATATAAACTAAAAGCAACAGAAAATGTCTTTACTTCTCTATCTTAAACATTCTAACTAATGGCGCCTACTTTCCTTGTTCTACCGTCACTGTTATTTTGTCTGAAGAAGACAGAAGTTGGGAACATTGGATTATTGTATCCTTCAACAAATGGACATGATTCTTAATAGGACTGATACTGTGTAATGATTCTTTCTCTGAACAAGCAAGATACAGGAAACACACAGATCATTCACAACAATTAAAATGTGGCTTTCCAGAAAACTTTAACTTCCAAAGATGGCTGCTCACTGAGATCTGAGAAATGCTGAATAAAAATTATGTAAATTTTCAGACTGTAACTGAAGAAACAGCGCTCCTTTGGCATGTAATGAAGACTTGAAGACATCATAAACAAAAAGAAGGCATCCGATAGGCGATAAACAACAAGAAGTATCACAGAGACTGAAAGAATTCACTTCCTTAGATCATCAGAGGGATACCTTACTTTAGATACTCGTTTCATTTCTTGAAAGTTCTAAAACTCTGTAGAAGAGGAGAGGCTCTGGGTCATGACTCTCAGAGCTCAGTCAGTCGTTGGGTTTAACCTCTTCGCGAGGCTGGATACACTACTCAGACTTTTTACAAGAGGGGATCCAGATTCCCAGTATATAAGACAGAAGTAGAGGGCTGGCAAAGAGACTATGGTTGGCAGAGAGACAATAGCTGACCGAAAGATGATGGCTCGCATGGAGGAGATCGCTGGCAGAGAGACAATGACCGACAGAGAGGCGATGACAGACTGTCGATGGCTGGTAGAGAGGCTATGACAGATAGACTGGCGATGGCTGGTAAAAAAGGCGATGGCTGGTAGAAAGATGGCTGATGGAGTGGCGATGGCTGGCTGGTAGAGACGATGGCTAGTAGAGAGGCGATAGCTGGCAGAAAGACGATGACAGATAGACTGGCGATGGCTGCTAGAGAGGCGATGGCTGGTAGAGAGGCGAAGGCATACAGATTGGCAATGGCTGGTAAAAAAGAGATGGCTGGCAGAGAGCCGATGGCTGGTAGAGAGACGATGACAGACTGGCGATGGTTGAGAGAGAGGCGACGGCTAGTAGAGAGGCGATGGCTGATAGAGAGACGATGACTAATACAGAGACGATGGGTGGTAGAACGAGGATTGCTGGTAGAGAGACGATGGCTGGTAGATGGGCGATGGCTTGGAGAGAGGCGACGGCTGATAGAGAGGCGATGGGTGGTAGAGAGACGATGGCTGGTAGAGAGACGATGGCTGGTAGAGAGACGATAGCTCGGAGAAGGACAATGGCTAGTAGAGAGACGATGGCTAGTAAAGAGGGTATTGCTCAGAGAGATACGATGGCAGATAGAGAGGCGATAGCTCGGAGCGAGAAAGAGGCGACGGCTGGTAGGGAAGCGATGGTTCGGAGAGAAGCGATGGCTGGTAGGGAGGCGATGTCTGGTAGATAGGCGATGGTTCGGAGAGAAGCGATGGCTGGTAGGGAGGCGATGGCTGGTAGGGAGGCGATGGTTCGGAGAGAAGCGATGGCTGGTAGGGAGGCGATGGTTCGGAGAGAAGCGATGGCTGGTAGGGAGGCGATGGCTGGTAGATAGGTGATGGCTGGTAGGGAGGCGATGGCTGGTAGATAGGCGATGGTTCGGAGAGAAGCGATGGCTGGTGGAGAAGCGATGGTTGGTAAGGAGGCGATGGTTGGTAGGGAGGCGATGGTTCGGAGAGAAGCGATGGCTGGTAGAGAAGCGATGGTTGGTAGAGAGGCGATGGTTCGGAGAGAGGCGATGGTTCGGAGAGAAGCGATGGCTGGTAGAGAAGCGATGGTTGGTAGGGAGGCGATGGTTGGTAGGGAGGCGATGGCAACCACTGAAATGATAGGAAGAATGGAATATCTAGATATTCATTAAACATTACTCATGCTTCCAGGTAACCAGCCTGATGATGATGATGATGATGATGATGATGATGGTGATGATGATGATAGACACTCATACAAACATGTACAAACAAGATAGACGTCGTTTAGAAGCCTAGACATGCGTCAAAGTAAAATGGGTCACGGGGCTTAAGACGCAAACGACCTGGGCAGATACGGCTGAGTTTCACCACCAGCCACCCCACCACAGTTATGTGACATTATCAAGGTTGACCTGTAAGAGCTGTCTGAAAAGATAAAGAAGACATACTCTGATAACTTAAGTTGCTGGTGTGCTGTGTTCATTTTCCCTCTGCTACCGTAGCCGGTGTGTGGCATTCACGTATACTTTCTTAGGACGTTTCGGTGGAGAGGACTAGATACCTACAAATGTCAACGACCCTGGAAAAGCTATCGAGAGATAGCGCCTCTGACACTGCCCAGTGATAAAGGATTGATGTCACAAACTGGTAGAACCTTACCCTCGGTTGCCCATATAAAGTAAACTTCCAAGCCTTGCTCGCAGTGTTTCTCATACTTTTTTTTTTGCAGTGGAGGTAGCTGAGCGGTCTTTTCGTACGAAATTCAAGAAGAAACAGCCTTTCAGGACGAGGGTTTACTTTCTGTAGGGAAAGGACCGCTGCACGGCTCCGGAACTGTTTTTTCAAATTGAAGAACACAGAAGGATTCTTCGTCTCCTTGCACCGACATGTTCGACTCAAGTGCCACCTGGCGACGAAGTGTGGAACGCGGTGGAAAAGTTTGGATTAAAAGTATTCAGGCTTACTCTTCAAACTGAGGCATCAGTTATTGCGATAGGTGCTATTTTACGCCAGTAATAACGTTTTTAAAACATGTTCAGGGGCTTTATGTGCTCCCTGTATATAAAAGCGTCGAATGACAATGAATGTGACATTGTTCATCTGAAAACAAAACTGCATTCATTTTCTGTACGATACTGGATCTTTATTTTCCATCAAGACCCTGCTTTCTGTTGTTAAATAAGAGGCGGGCGCTCAGTTGTAGTATAAGGGAAACAATACTTTCTTTCTAATGTTTTCTTCCTTATAATTTCAAAGTGAACAATTTACCGTTACTAAGTATTCAGGTACCGGCTGGAAAGAGAAGATTAGGGGTACAGGGGGATGGAGGCGAGCTTTATCTGCAGCAGTGAGCCTCAACAGCTCGGAAATCTGAAGAAGAAGAAGAATGAATGAATGAATGAATAATCTTAATTTTTAAAGGGTAAAGAATTGGGCACGCAGGCCCGTCTTACATTCTGCCCTTCATCACTCCATCTTTCATTCTTCCCACACACTCGATTTAATACAAGTATACAAATTACATTAGGAAAAAAAAACATATCAAAAGAGTGTAAGATTTAACTATTACATTTAAAGTAAAAGAGAAGAAGTAATTGACCTAATAAAATAGCTCTCACGCACACATACACACAGACATATACATAAACAAAAATACGTTGTAAATACAGATCTTCTAACGTATATTTTTTAACAAACATTAAAATAATTTCTAACAATATCTAACAAGTTGCTTTTCTAACTATGTCATTTTAGTATTTGATGGCCGGCGAGTCATGTGTTGAGAGAGTGCTGGTTATTTTATGGAGGCATATAATTACAAGCAAGTAAATAATGAAACAGGTTTGAGTTAAAGGAAATAATAAATAAGAAGAAGAAGAAGAAGCAGAAGAAGAAGAAACATTCAGGTAGAAGGAAAGAAAGAAAGAAAGAAAGAAAGAAAAACGTACAGACGGATGGACGGACGGACAGACAGACAGACAGACAGACAGACAGATAGATAGATAGATAGATAGATAGATAGATAGATAGATAGATAGATAGATGTCCTGTGATAATTATGTTGAGAAACATCGCCTGGAGACTGTATCAGCCGTCCGTTAGTACAGAGGGACAGCAAGAGATCTCTTCACGCCACTGACAAACAGTTCGGGGATGTGTTGTCCTGTGTTAACGTTACGAAACAAGGGAGAGGGGAGCTCACTGTCAACATCTTGGGTACACACACAGTTCAGAAACCAGTCATCTCAAGAAGTTGTCTTTCCCTATCTTTAAGTAATACACGCTGAAATTTAGTTCAAGGAATATGTTTAGCAAAACTTTATGAATGTTTACATTGGAAGTGCTTATTTGTTGTCTTGCGAGTCCAGATTGTTGTTGTTGTTGCTTTATTTCTTTATCGCCATGGGGACTACATCAGTCCCTGCCAGTCGGCCGGACTAAGCCGATTACTAGGAGTATCAACGGTGACTTGGGACATGGTCTTGGTAGGTATATTTTATCAACCCTGACCAAAGCAATCGGTCATGGGTCGCTGACTGCGTCATTGGATTGCGTCTTCAGACCAGAGAGTCCAAATTAACAAATATTGTTGAGTAGAAATTTGACTGACTGTCGGTTGTGTATACAGACAACTGACTGGCTGTTGCTTGAGTATACAGAAAATTGACTGACTGTCGGTTGGGTATACAGAAAATTGACTAACTGTCGGTTTGGTATACAGAAAACTGACTGACTGGGTATACATAAAATTGGCTGTGTGTCGGTTTGGTATACAGAAAACCGACTGACCGCCGGTTTGCTATACTGAAAAATTGACTAACTATCGTTTGGGTGTACAGAAAAATGACTGGCTATCTGTTTGGTATACAGAAAATTGACAGACTGTAGTGATAATATGCGAAAAAATGTCACAAAATGTCAAGAGACGTGACCGATGTTCAGGAATATGATCTACTGCATTAAGAAACAATATAAATAGACTCTCTCTCTCTCTCTCTCTCTCTCTCTCTCTCTGAATCTTAAGTGCCCAGGGCCTTCCGCAAGGGTTTTCCATAAATGCCTGTCTTTTGCCTTTTTTTCTGCTCTTGCCCAGGTGAGCCCTCTATTGCTCAACATCCTTTCTGTTGTTCTTCTTCATGTCTCTTTTGATCTACCCTTACTTCTGTTCCCCTGTGGTGTCCATCTTAGTGCTATTTTTGGTAGTGAGTTGTCAGTCATTCGGAGCACATGTCCCAACCATCGCCAGCGTCTTTCCTCAATAATCGCTGTCAGTGGCTTCATCTGCATTTCTGCCAACAAGATGTTATTTCTTATAGTGTTTGGCCAAAATATACTAGGTGTGTCTTTTTCTTTTTTTCCCCTGTTGTGTGTGTCTGTGGGTGTGTGTCTGTGGTTGAGTGAGTCTGTGTATGTATGTACAAAAGACAGAGAAAGATACAGATGAAGACGCGCACAGAAGAGAGCGGGTAACGAGAGAGATGAGTAAATAAAGTCGCTGTTTGGTTTCCTGCTCCATGTTTTCTGTTGATCTTGGCCGCGCGCGGGGGACCCTGGGAAAGATCGTCTAACACGACCATCGAGCCAGAACAACACTGGGAAAAAACGGAATTCTGGGAACGGACCCTTCGAAACGATTCCTGCACAACATGGCCGTCTGTTTTCTGTGTTCACTCACTTGGGTGTGAAGTTTCTTATTTAATGTGAGAGAATTTCGTGTGATGTCTTTTTAATTTGTTGTTGTTGTTGTTGTTGTTGTTGTCATTCGTCCATGTGGTTAACGGGGCTGAGATTTGGGGAGAAAAGAATAGGACCACTGCCACCTTCCCCTTATGTCGTAAGAGGTGACTATGGAGGTTGGGGGATAGGCCACCGACCTGTTCCCTGTAAAAAATAATAATAATAATAATAATAATAATAATAAAACTGGAGCGTTACAGAAACACTGAGAGGAAAACCAGGAAAAATGGGACAAGCAAGACAAATAAGCGAATACGGAGCTAAGCTATTGGTAAAGGTAAAGGTAATCCTGCCATGCCTTAGAGGTACATGCAGATATTTCTTGGAAAAGGAAGGGACTCTGATAACAGAGGGCATGACGTTATGCAGTCAAAGCCGAAGGGAAGCTGCAGAACTGACATCCCAGCTTAGTATCAGGATACCTTTTATCATCACCACCATTCGCTAATCTCTGTGTGTAGAGTAAAAGCCAGTCTGCCTCGCCGAGCATGCATGTATTTTTCAGCTTCCTGCGGTGTTTTTAAACATAACACTGCTTTTTTTTTTTTACTGCTCAGTTGGTTCGATGCTGCTCTAGTTGGTTTATAACTCATAGCCCCCAGAGTGAGAGTACAGATTACTGCCAACTAGACCACTCTTGCAAAACTGAAACAGTACCAGAGACTTGGTGATATGCATTTACCTGGCTCTGACGACTGAGTCACACAAAAAAACAAGCCACATCGACATGGCTTTGGTAACTGAGCAACGCCAGTGAGTCACATTTAGCTGGCCCTGATAATTAAGCCACATTTAGCTGGCTGTAATAATTAAGCCACATTTAGCTGGCTCTGATAATTAATCCACATTTAGCTGGCTCTGATAATTAAGCCAAATTTAGCTGGCTCTAATAATTAAGCCACATTTAGCTGACCCTGATAATTAATCCACATTTAGCTGGCCCTGATAATTAAGCCACATTTAGCTGGCTGTAATAATTAAGCCACATTTAGCTGGCTCTGATAATTAATCCACATTTAGCTGGCTCTAATAATTAAGCCACATTTAGCTGGCTCTGATAATTAGTCCACATTTAGCTGGCTCTGATAATTGAGCCACATTTAGCTACCTCTGATAATTGAGCCCCATCAGTAATACAGTCATCTCCGTTTCTACTGGATTAAATTGGAAGTATGAAGATTACGCCATCACTTACCAGACACACCTTGTACTGCACTTTAAGCCACGGAGAGGGACTTAGACCCATCGGCTGAGGTCACCAGAATGTAGGTAACAAAACACAAGGCGAGCAGTATTTATGTATTAAAAATGCTCATAAGTCAACCTTCTTTAACTACAAAAAAGAAACTCCATCAACAGAGCTAATTAACAACAAAATCTACAAGATTTCTCTGTACTGGCAGAGAGTTGGCAGCTGACGACCAAAGTGCCAACTAACAGCTGCAAGCAAGACTAGCGACAGAAACTGGGATACAAATATTTGAGGATTCACTGTAAAACATAAGATATTTATTAAGGTGTGCAGCGAGAGATAGAAGAAATGTATGCACTTTTGCCGGATCGGAGACATATTTATGCTTTAAGAAGAAAAAATGGGACAAGCAAGACAAATAAGCGAATACGGAACCAAGGTATTGGTAGCGATAAAGGTAATCCTGCCATGCCTTAGAGGTACATAGGGATATTTCAGCTGCATAAAATGTGTTTGGAAAGCAGAGATATGGCTTCGGCAAGATGGCCGTTATAAGCAAGCACACACGACGCTGTAACTCAGCATATCGTTACTGATAAGAGTTGCTTGTACATTTAAGAAAGAAAATAGAAAAGAACTTGAACTATTAGTTATGGCAGTTTTGTCTAAGTAACCTCACGCATATGTGCATGTATAAACTTAGTTTATATGTATATTTAACTAGGCATAAAACTAGATTGTATAAAAGAAGGTCTTCTGCCAGTGCTGTTATTATATTTGCTGCCTTTGCTATTACCAACATTTCTCCTGTTATCGCTGTTATTGTTGCTGTAGCTGCCGCTGTTGTTGTTGTTACTGTTACTATTGCTGCCTCTGTTTCTACTGCTGTTGTTGTTATTATTGCTACTATTGCCGCTGTAATTTTTATTGCTGTTGTTGTTGTTGTTACTTTAACTATTGCCGCTGTTGCTGTTATTGCTGATATTGCTTTTAGTGTTATTATTGTAACTATTGCTGCTGCTGCTGCTGCTGCTGTTATTGTAATTATTTCCTTCTGTTGTTTTAATGCTAGTGTTACTGCTGTAATCAGTGCTCCGAATGATTGACAACAACTCACTACCAAAAATAGCACTAAGATGGACACCACAGGGGAACAGAAGTAAGGGTAGACCAAAAGAGACATGGAGAAGAACAACAGAAAGGATGTTGAGCAATAGAGGGCTCACCTGGGCAAGAGCAGAAAAAAAGGCAAAAGACAGGCATTTGTGGAAAACCCTTGCGGAAGCCCCATGTGCCCTGGGCACTTAAGGTTCAGAGAGAGAGAGAGAGAGAGAGAGAGATTACTGCTGTTGTTATTGTAGTAACTACTGCGGGTGCTATTTTTATTGTTAATATTTCTGCTGTTGTTATTTTAATTATTGCTACTGTTGTTGTTATTGTAACTACTGCAATTATTGCTGCTATTGCTACTATTTCTGACCGTTATTGCTGCTGCTGTTGTTATTACTTCTATTTCTGCTGTTATTTCTGCTGCTGTTGTTATTACTATTACTTCTCTGCTTGACCTGTAACTCCGAACAAGAAAGGACGCACATACAAAGAGCGTAACTTAAAATGCGACAGAAGCCAAGACCTCGTTCCACATTACGTTTCTAACGGGAGCAACATATAATGGGGTAGAGGACCAGACAATTGGAATATACTTTATTTTAGTCGTAACAGACGTAGTTAGCAAAGTTTACAGAAAAAAAAGACAAAGTAAATCTCCTAAAATATTACCGTGAAAACAACGGGAAAGTCTAGTGCTTTAGTTGTAGCTATGCCTGCAAGACAGTAAAATACGGACAGACTTCTCATACAACTGGCTCATCTGGTCACAATGTAGCAATGTCTTTTGTTTGGAGATTAAAAGATAAAAAAAAATTCTACTTGCGCGTTGCTGATTGTTGAAATGTTGATGTGCATTTGTTCCACTTGAGTGGTGATAACTGATGAAAATGTTGATTTGTATTTGTTGAATAATGTAAGATTGTGTTAGGAAAAAATGCAACGTATATTTTTTGTTGTGTTTTCGTTGTGGGATGTCACTGACCTTGACCCTTCAAGGACCTTGACCCTTCGTGGAGCGGTGGCTTTCTAGTACAAGAAATGGCGACGGCGATGAAACTGTTCTTGTAATGATTTAGTTGACAGACAGACTGACAGACAGACAGACAGACAGACAGACAGACAGAACGTCAGGAAAGTGGCCAAGAACGAGAGTGACAGAAAAAAACTGAGTATGTATACTTGAAGAACATGCAATAATCCAATATTTCGGCAAAACGCCTTTTTTGTGAGATATGCAAAAACAACACAACAAATTAAAAAAACAACAACAAAAAAAGATGAAAAATAAATTACGCACTCAGCTCATTTGGTTCCCTCTTGTAAGAAAGACGAACACTAATTTTTTTTTTTCTCCATGCTTCGTGTTTTTATATGGCGAGTTGTTGTTCGTGTTGCCTTTTTGTATATGCCACTATATGTTGTATAGAGAGCAGGGGAGAGAAGGTTAACCCCAACATCCAGTTCACGAATGGGAAGAAGAAAATTTCTTCCAGGCAGTATACACACACACACACACACACATAGATAGATAGACAGACAGACAGACAGACAGACGGATGGACGGACGGACGGACGGACGGATAGATAGATAGATAGATAGATAGATAGATAGATAGATAGATAGATAGATAGATAGATAGATAGATAGATAGATAGATAGATAGATAGATAGATAGATAGATAGATAGATAGATAGATAGATAGATAGATAGAGTCCTTTTCAGAAAACTGTTTTCAGACATTTCAGAGAAGGATATGGAGACATGTTCGCAGTCATTAGAATTTTGTAAGTTCTTGCGAACACGGAAGAGAGAGAGAGGGGGTGGGGCTAGGGAGAGAGAGAGAAATAGTGAATGAGAGAGTGAGTGAGAGATTGATTGATTGATTGATTGATTGATCTTTATTTCAAAAGGGTTAAGAATTGGGCACGCAGGCCCGTCTGACATTCTGCCCTTTATCATACATCTTTCACTCTATTCCAGACATTCTACAAATATGCTGTTCATATAACAAACATAACTAACATTGAAGCTGAGAGACATAAAATAAAATATAACATTTACGTTTCGCTCTTAAACGTTCACTCAGTACAGAAGTAACTACATACATTATAAATGACTATCTACTAAACAAAATTTTCGGGACTATTCAGAAAACAATTAATTGTATTCGGTGTCTGTAAGAGCAGTTTAAGATAAAAGTTTTATAATTCATGGAGGCATGTAGTCGACATCAAATAGATATTGGGAAAGCTTGTAGTTGTAGGAAGGAGTATAATTTATATTTTTTATACAGGATGGGAGGGTATTCCAAAGATAAGCAGCAGAATAACTAAAGCTTTTCTTGTAAAGATCAAGTCTAGGTTTTGGAAGACATATGTTGTTCAAGCGTTGGCTGCACTTTGGGCTAAATTTAAACAGGTTCCATAGATAAGGCGGGGCATGCCGTGAAAGAATTTGATGTACTAACTTGGCTTTGTTGAAGAGGAACCTGTTCTTAAGAGGTAGTATTTTGATATGTTTGTGATGGTTAGTTGTTTGTGGTTGATATTTGTCACTAATAAGCTTTACTGCTCGCTTTTGGAGTGAGCAAAGCCTCTTTGTATTTGACACTGAGCAACCATCCCAAACTGTTGAGCAATAGTCTAAATGTGTTTGTATATGAGATATGTAGTATGTCTTCCTAGTGTCTTGATCGATGAAGTGCTTAATTTTAGCTAGTTGGTATACTTTATGTGCGATGAGTTTTGTTAGACATTGCACATGAGAGTTCCGGGTCAGATGTTGTTCAATAATAAGACCTAGTGTTTTGTGCTCGCTAACGTTTTCTATCTGTGATGTTTCTGTACAGAGCCGAAGTGTTGTTTTTGTTGCGTTTTGTAGTTTCTGTCTTGCTGTTATGAGCATTGATATTGTTTTATCGGTGTTTATAATCATGCCATTATTTTTGCTCCATCTAATTAAATTGTATAACTCGACCTGAACAGTTGAAGAGAGAGAAAGAGAGTGAGTGAGTGAAGAGAGGGAGGGAGAGAGAGAGAGAAAAGGAGCTAGGGAGCGAGAGAAAGGGAGGGAGAAGGATTAATTGAGTGATTGATTTGATTGATTGATCTTTATTTCCAAAGGGTTAAGAAATGTGCAGGCAGGCTTATCAGACATTCTGCCCTTTATCATACATCTTTCACTCTGTTCCAGACATTCTACAAAAATTCAACTCATATAACCAGCATAACTAACGTTGGAAAGCTGAGAGACATAAAATAAAGTATAACATTCACATTTCACTCCTATCCATCCACTCAATACAGAAAGTAACTACATACATATATAAGTGACTACAGAAAGTAACTACATACATATATAAGTGACTACTGAAAGTAACTACATACATATATAAGTGACTACAGAAAGTAACTACATACATATATAAGTGACTACAGAAAGTAACTACATACATATATAAGTGACTACTGAAAGTAACTACATACATATATAAGTGACTACAGAAAGTAACTACATACATATATAAGTAACTGCAGAAAGCGAGAGAAGGAGACGGATGGACAGATAGACAGACAGAGACAGAATGAGTGAGAGAGATAGTGATATAGAGAGAATGAGAGAGAGAGAGAGTGACAGAAATGAAATGAAAGTGATATATATATATATATATATATATATATATATATATATATATATATATAATATATATATATAATGAGTGATAGAGATGAAATGAGAGAGAGTGATAGAGAGAGAGAAAGAGATTTTAAAAGTTCCAGTTCTGTCCTCTTAAATTATATTCTAATTCATTCAACAAGAGTGTATATTAGCGTATGTGCGTGTAAGGAGAGAAGGAGAGATAGACGTACAAAATTATAACTATACTGTTCAAAAAAAGAAACGCAACACTACTTTAATCGTAGTGGACACCAAATTTCAAACTTGTATCAAGATTTTATTTTACGGAATTAATGTTTCAATCTTGGCAAGAAGAAACTTTAAGATTTTAACAATGAAATGATGTTCATTAAGTTTTGTTTGGGTTTTTATTCTTTGCAAATGAGGCCTCCGTTTCAGTAAGGTGTATGGCCTCCTCTGGCATGTATCAGAGAACGACATCTCCTTGACATGGATCCGATTAGCCGTTGGATCTGTTGTTGCGAGATGGCTGCCCACTCTTCCCGCAGTGCAAGAGACAACTGTCAGAGATTGGTTCGCTCCACGTCTCGCTGGCGGACTTGTCTGTTTAGTTCACCCAATAAGCCTTCTATTGGGTTCATGTCTGATGACATGGATGGCCACGGAATGGTGTTGTTGACAGCGATGAACTGGTTGGTGAGTTGTGCCACATGAGATCGAGTGTTATCCTGCTGAAAAATCAACCCAGGTACAGCCAGAAGTGGAAGGACGTGAGGACGAAGAATTTCAGCTACGTATTGTTGGGCATTCAGGCATCCTTCAATTTGCACTAGGTCACTTCTTCTCATGAAGTTGATCGTCCCCCTACATCAGTACATCTCCACCACCATGTGGAGGAGCCTCATCCAGGCAGTTCTGGGCGAAGCGCTCATGGATTCTGCGGTAAACTCTTCTCCGTCTATCGTGTCTGTGGAGCAGAAAGAATGATTTATCACTGAACCAAACCCTTCTCCAATCATTCACAACGGTCCATTGACGATGCTGGTTCACCCACTGCAGTCGGTTCTGGCAATGCCGGTCTGTAAGACCAGGACCTCTGTAGAGTCTTCTAGCCCAAAGACCAGCGTCTTGCAGCCGGTTCCTGACCGTTTGATTTGAAATTCGAGGACCTGCTGTCATTGACTGGTCTGTTGAGGACGCAGATGCAAACTGATTCCTGAAGTGACGCAGCCGTATGAAGCAATCTTCGGCAGGAGTTGTGACTATGGGTCTTCCACTTCGCGGCCGGTCTGCGACTGAGCCAGTTTCTTGAAATCGTCTCCAAAGGCGACTAATGGTGCTTCTAAGCACATTAAATTGTCCAGCCCTTACACTTTGTGACTGTCCAGTCTGTAAACGTCCAATGATGATGAGTCGTTGTTCTGTAGTGAGATGAGCCATGCGTGCGCATGGAATTTTCAAATAAATTGATTCGAGGAGCGTCAATCTTTTATAGGCGTTCAATAACAAGGTCAGAGAGTTTTGTGTTCAGTAAGTTTCACAGGATTCTCGTGAACTTGTCATAAGAAATGCTGTTTTGTCTAGTGTCGCTTTTCTGTGCTCATGAATCATCTGCTGAGTACAGTTCAGGTCAGCACGTGAAGCTGATGTCTAAGTGAACATTTCAGGCAGTTTCCCTTGTCTGATCACAAACTTCAGTTTAAATCGGAACATCGTATTTGTTGCGTTTCTTTTTTAACAGTATATTCATCGATTCATTTGCATGTCCCTTCCGGAATTTTGCCTCCCTAACAGCTCTCTTGTAGGCCTCTCGGTTGTAAGCAAGATGCCCCTGCTGCTGATGCATCCATTTGCAGATCATCAACGATGTCTTGCAACCATCTTCGCCTTGGTCTTAATCTCTTTCTTTTTCTCATTATGTACCCTTCCAAGACGGTCTTCTCTAGATTATCATGACGTTTAATGTGTTCAAAATAAATAAATAAATTTTCTTTGTTTAATCCTCTTTACTAGCCAGCCTTCTTCAATATTAAATTCTTGTAGGGTGAATATATTTGTTCTTTTGTGTTTCCATGATATTTGAAGAACTCTTCTGTTGCATTTACCTTCAACGGATACAGTAGACATGCAAGACAATTAAATCACTTCCACCTACGCTGCCTCAGAAAGATACTGAACATCAAATGGCAGCAAATGATACCTGATACTAAAGTCCTCACAAGAGGTAATAGTCCAAGCATCTACACAATGCTTCAAAAGGCGCAAATTCGATGGACAGGGCACGTAGTCAGAACGAGTAACACTCGACTGCTTTATGGGAAACTACTGAACGGAAATCTGAAAGCTACAGGGCAAAAAAAAAAAAAAGCGTTACAAGGATACACTCAAAGCCTTCGGGATAGATATAAACTCTTGGGGGGCCATAGCACAAGTCCGCCCATCATGGAGGGCTTTAACCACCCTGGGTGCTCAGAGAGCAGAGCGCTCAAGAATTGAAAGTGCCCAGCACAAACGCGCAATGAGAAAAGCCAAGGCAGCACAAGCACCCACAACTGAATCTGGACATATATGTTCTGTGTGTGGCAAAACTTTTAGAGCTCGTACAGGGCTAGATGGTCACGCACGGACACACCTGTCCTTACTTTGACTAAGATGAATCTGTGGTCATCATCGAAGACGATGGACGAACAACAACAATAACAACAACACCAACAACATTCAAAGGCATTTATGTGTTTCTGAGCTGTTTTGTTAAGTGTCCAGGTCTCACAGGCATATGTTGCGATGGGAAAGATGCATGCCCTTAAAAATCTTATTTCTTGTGGTTCTGTCTGCTCCTCTCCACAGATTCTTTATTTGTTTTACTTTCTGAAGAGCGATGGATGTCCTCCTAATTTCCCTTATTGTATCTCCATTATTAGTTAGTAGTGATCCAAGATATTAAAAACTCTCCACTTCTTCCAGTTTTTCCTCATTGATACATATTTCAGCTGCCTGAATATATATATATATATATATATATATATATATATATATATATAACAAGGGCAAATAACTGAAACACAGTGAGAGACAGACCAGGTAGATGTTGCTGTGTGAGCATAATGACAGATATATACTAATAAACAGATGTGGGAGAAATGGTGGGGGGGGGGGGGGGGGGAGGGGTGGAGAGAGTCGACACATTGAATTATTGGATGGATGGATGGATGGATGGATGGATGGATGGATGGATGGATGGATGGATGGATGGATGGACAGTATATGTGAGAAATGAATGAAATGCTTTACTCTCTTTAGATATTACAGAGTTGCTCATACCTTATTATTATTTAGTATGTTGTGTCAATATATAAATCAAAACAAAAGTTATCGCACTTTTCTACACAAACATGTACGGTGATTTCTTGAACCCTGGACATACTGTAGGGTTCGCTTTTATCAGTTTAGTATGTCAGAAGTGACACAAGTTCAAGACTTGAAAGATACTGAAAAAAAAAAAATTGCAGAGGGACTGTTTTTGTTTTTTTTTTCTTACCTCCCGCTGGCTCTGTCTGAGGTTCCAGCCGAGGTTTCGCTGTATACACCACAGACTGGTAGGTTCCCCGTTGTTTGATCTGAGTTTGAAGATCAATAGTGTAATTACTGATATCACTTCACGGAGTTCGATAACGCACCAGAGAAATGTCTTTAACAAAAAAGAAAAAAAAACCTTGCAACTGAGTTAAGTTATTGCCGGCTGAGATAAACACGCCAAACAAATCATACCAAGTACGATCCTGCCTATTCGCTGATTTTTCAATCTTAAGGGGGAAAAAATCTAAAAAGGGGGAGGGGAGAGCTTGTTGTAGCTACCTGCTTGGCTCGGCTGCTTCTGGTTTTGGAAAGATCACCCTCGCGTTCCCGACACCCATTTTTGCATCACTCGAAATCTTAGCTACGCTTTGAATCAATTCGGTTTGGAGAGGTAGTTAGCTCAAACTGCTGTAAGAGGCGCGTGGTACTTACGTAATGTTCTGATATTCTACGGTGCGTAATGTTTCGGGGGAGTTGCCTTGTATAGATTTGTACTTCTTTTATCGACATTGTAAAGGCTGTGTCGTTGTACAGGTCGTTATGGGAACTTAACAACCGTGGTGCTATTTTTGTTCTTGGCTGGACATTAGTATATCTTTAAAATTGTGTCAAACGAAGCTCAGTTTAAGCTAGTTTTTTTTTTTTTCATTTCAAACCCACCTGTTGCCGCTGGAATGTTTGTCTATTACTTTTTTAAAATCATTTTTAATTGCTACTATCATAAGCTCATAAGAAACTTCAGTAAAAACTTTCTATGTGTGCGGTTGTAATTTTGTTTTTGTGGTAAGTTCGCACCCAGCTCTATCAGAATCCCCCACCCCACCCCCCACCCCATCATGTCGGCGTTGTTATTCTGAGCGCGTGTACGAAGTGGGGAGGAGGGGGGGGGGGTGTGAGATCGAAGTTATAGGGAGAACTGCTCTTCAAATCTGGGTTGTTATTATAGTTTATGTAGGTTTCTGTTGTTTGACCAGGGGTTGAAGATCAGTAGTGTAATTATTGATAATCATATCAATCGTTAGGTACATATTACTGATTATCATACTGTCATTACGATAGCTTATAGCTGGGGAAGATTTTGTTAAATATTATCAGTAAAAGCAAAATAGACTTTCGGGATTGGCAACATTCACCTTATTGTATAAAGAGCAGTAAACACTCTGTCATGTTCATGCGATAGCCTAGAACACAACACTTGTGGGGTTAAAATACGTTGTACCCACCCAAAACAATTAACTCTCCCTGGGTTTCCAAGTCTTTTCATATTGGCACATTCATGAACAGCTTACGGTTTGTGGGCCTTGCTGTAACGATCCTAGCATTTCCCTTCATTAAAACCAGTGGAAACTTTGGACCAACCGCAACACTGCATATTTAATCATCTCATTAAGTGGCCCTTGTTGTGTCACGTGCGCAGTACTGTGTGATACGGAACTACGGGGCAATTTACGGGCTGGAGTGGACCTGAGATCGACTACTTCAAATATTCGACTAGGGAAAAAAACCCCAAGTGGAATCGATACAGGGGCATTTGGTTCGTCCATGGAGATATTTCTTGTGAAGAGAAGCGTCTTATTTTTAGTTATTTAAAGATTCAGAAATGATTGGCATCTGTGTCTAGCTTCGGTGAAGTGTCTTCTAATTCACTCTTATTGGAAGGTGTGTTTTGCGTGTGTGTGTGCGCGCGTGGCTGTGGCTTAGATATTGAGTTGCGTGTACCTCTTGTCAATAATGGGTTTGGATAAGCGAATTGTGCGTGAGGAGAATTTATAAAGAGGGCACGTAATGAGCGACATATTAGTCTCTACAGACAGTCATTAAGTGGAAGCTATCAGTCTGTATTGTATGATATGTAAAAAAAAAACGAATTATCCGAGCATTCCAGTGAGATATAGGGCATCGTTTATGCTAAAGTGTGTTTAATAATGTATTTGTCGATGCATATTATTGTAACAGGTAATGTGTGCAGTGTGTAAACGGGTAGTTGTTATTACAAATAATGTATTCAACAATTTTATGGACGTTAATAGGTAAGACTTAGGAGAATAGAAAAAAAGGCATATCTGGTCACTGTAAGTGGTATGATCTTAGATGTTGTTGACATCTTTGATGTTGGTGGGGATTTCCCTTCACATCGAGGCCTGAAAACCCGGAGACTTTCTATCTGGAGTGCTTATCCTCTGAACTTAGTGATCATCTGAAATATGCCTCAGTTAAACTTCGTATTTCTCTGGAGTACTTTTCCCTAAATTTCACATTTATCTCGAGTACGCCTCCCCTAGATTTCGTACTTATCTGGAATACGCCCGCTTCCCCTAAACTTCGTATTTTTCTGGAGTACGTCTCTCTAAATTTCGTGTTGATTTGGAGTATGTCTTCCCTAAACTTCATATTTATCTTAAGTACGCCCCACTAAAGTTCTCATTTATCTTGAGAACGCCTCTCTAAAATTCATATTTATCTATAGTACGTCTCTCTAAATTTCATACTTTTCTAGAGTAGGTCTCCCTAAATTTCGTGCTTATCTGGACTAAACCTTCCCTAAACTTCGTGTTTATCTGGAGTAAACCTTCCCTAAATTTCGTATTTCTCTGGAGAAATACGAATCTTAATTTCATGGTTATCTGGAATACGTCTCTTTAAATTTCGTATCTGTCTGGAGTACGGCTCCCAAAACTTCCTATTTATTTGGAGTATACCTCCCCTTTAATGCGAGGAAAACTAAATTGATGACACCTGACAAAACAAACAAGGCAGTTGAAATATTTATCAATGAGGAAAAACTAGAAGAAGTGAGGGAGTTTTGAATATCTTGGATCACTACTAACTAATAATGGAGATACAATGAGGGAAATTAAAAGGAGAACATCCATCGCTCTTCAGAAAGTAAAACAACTAAAGAGTATGTGGAGAGGAACAGACAGAACTACAAAAATAAGACTTTTAAGGGCATGCATCTTTCCCATCGCAGCATATGCCTGTGAGATCTGGACATTTAACAGCTGAAAAACACATAAATGCCTTTGAATGTAAATGCTACAGAAGAGTTCTTCATATATCATGGACACAAAAAAGAACAAATATATCCATACTACAAGAACTTAATATTGAAGAAGGCTGACTAATAAAGATGACAAACAAAGAAAAGTTATTTATTATTTTGGACACCTTAAACGTCATGATAATCTAGAGAAGACCTGTTGGATGGGTACATAATGGGGAAAAGAAAGAGAGGAAGACCAAGGCGAAGATGGTTGCAAGACATCATTGATGATCTGCAAATGGATGCATCAGCAGCAGGCCATCTTGCTCACAACCGAGAGACCTATAGGAGTGCTGTTAGGGAGGCAAAGTTCCGCCAGGGACATACAAATGAATGAATAAATGAATGAATACCTCCCCTAAGTTTTCTACATGACTGCTTTTGGCTCATTCTTCATTAAGACGTTCTTATCGGAAAACAAAAAAAGGGGGGGGGGGAACACCCACTGTTTGTAAAGGATATCGACTTCTGTTTCGTTATCATGAAAGTGACACCCCAATGATAGTAAACATCTTTCTTGTGTATTTAGACTCTGTCGTTAACTTCGTCACCGTATCTCCTTATCAGTTTCTTGTATTCTAGCCAGAGATTCACTCGTCACCGTTGAACTGCAGGATCTCTAGCCGCCCCCATTGTTTCTTTTCATATTGTAAGTACTTGTATACCGGATAAGTTGATTCGTGTTGATGCTGTCGCCCCCTCTCGTCAGTATCTTTGTATCTCTCTCTTTTTCTTTTTCCCTGCTTTTCTTTTTTCTTTGGGCTTTCTCTCCAAAATGGTCTTAAGTAAATAATATCAGTCATTTTAAACAACGCAAAATATTCTAGCTCTCTTGAGATAGCATTTGTCATTCTTCTTTTTTTTTCTTTTCTTCGAATTCTTTATCGTTCGTTCGCTCAGACATCGATACTGATCTCTCTCTCACAAATGTGACAGTTCGCCCCAGATTCTCAGCATCGCCCCTGAGCTTCTCTTTTGGGGCAGCCTGGGAGTCTGACCAGGTCCTTTTCCCTGAATGAGTTGTGTACCTGGCTACTCTAGATGTCTGTTATTTCAGATTCTGGTACAGATAGTGTCTATTATTTCAGCTTCTGGTAGAGATGGTGTCTGTTATTTCAACGTCTGGTACAGATGGTGTCTGTTATTTCAGCTTCTGGTACAGATGGTGTCTGTTATTTCAGCTTCTGGTACAGATGGTGTCTGTTATTTCAGCTTCTGGTACAGATGGTGTCTGTTAATTCAGCTTCTGGTACAGATGGTGTCTGCTATTTCAGCTTCTGGTATAGATGGTGTCTGTTATTTCAGCTTCTGGTACAGATGGTGTCTGTTATTTCAGCTTCTGGTACAGATGGTGTCTCATCCTGCAATGGTTCTACTCTCAGTGAGAAGATTCTCACTTGGTCATTTGTCATTCTATTTAAAGTATCAATGTTTACTCGTTCTTTGTAAATATCAAATCCTTTCCGTTCTTTTTTTTTCCTCCTCAAGAATTTCTTCTTCAGTTTTCTTTTCCTATTTCTTGTTGAATGTACAAGTTTGTGCCTGAGAGAAATGTACATAAATACTTGAAAAGCCTCAGCTTCAGAGCCCTATCTATTCCTGGATGTGTGTTTTCTTGTTTTGTTAACACTGCATGTACACAATCCCCCCCCCCTTGCTGTTGTTGTTGCTCTTGTTGTTGTTGCTGCTGCTGTTGTTGTTGTTGCTGCTGCTGTTGTTGTTGTTGTTGCTGTTGTTGCTATTGTTGTTGTTGCTATTGTTGTTGTTGTTGTTGCTGCTGCTGTTGTTGTTGCTGTTGTTGTTGCTGCTGCTGCTGCTGTTGTTGTTGTTGTTGTTGTTGTTGTTGTTGTTGTTGTTGTTGTTGTTGTTGTTGTTGTTGTTGTTGTTGATTTCATTATCGTCATTGCCGGTGTTCGTGAAGCCAATTTTCTTGCTGAACTGAAAAGTTCCAGTTGTATTGTTTCATTTTTTTTTCTTTCATTTTCTTTTCTTATTATATGTTATAGAGTTCGCTTTTTTTTCAGTGTTTATTTCCAGTCCCTATTGCTGGCTTCTACCGACTGCAAAGAATCTACTAATCTTAGGACCGTTTTATTGGGTTATTTCAATTCTTTTCCATTGAGTTGTTTTTTTTTTACCGTCACTGATTGTTGAAGATCTTTTTTCCGCTTTGGTCACGTGAACAACACAATGACCTTGCATGACTTGACCTTTCTTGATAATGGACGGGGGGATTGTTTCCTGTTTCATCTGGACACTGGTTTATTTCCGAAACGCAATCTGTCGTTTATATATATTGTCTATATCAGTTATTTTCTTGCAGACCATCCCAGCAACTGTTTATGTTCGGCAATGCAAAGCCTGTCACTATCAAAAGTTGTAATATAGTATATAAAACAAGCATAAATACAACATTAGTGCTTCGGGGGATTATTTTACTGAAACGAAAACAAGTTTCTCCACCGACCTTCTCGTCTACAGCGCTTCTCATTTTGTCATTAATCAAGTAAATCTCACCCTAAGGGACTCATCAGACTTGTAGTCCAGCAGTCCAGCGCCCTCTACCGCTTCGGTTTTCTTTGGTGGCGATATAAATAGTAACGGTTCCAACTCCTGGCGTAACTGATCGAGACCTCAGCAACTACGCGGTGAACACCCCCTCCCCGCCTTCCTCAACACCAAGGGGTGGAGTAGACGCAAGAGTGCGTCCTGACATTCGTACACTTGGTAACAGTGCAGAAAATTAAAGTTGATCGACCACAGCTTTGGTTTCTTATCAGTTTTTTTTTTTTTGCTCTAAATTCAAATCGAATTATCAAATGTGTAACTTTTCAAGTAGTAAACAAACTGTTGTTGGAATTTTGTTCTGAAATATGAGCAAGGGGTTGGTGGTTGGCATATGAGAAGTGGTGTTGGTGGTTACCAGCAAGACAAGTACCTGTGTTCAGTATTTGATACAAATGGTGTCAGAAAGCACTGTTGAAGTCACTCGTGGACGGTACAAGAGCGCAGTCATAAACGTGATTAGAACAAAAACACAAAAAAAAGAAAAGAAAAGAAAAGCTAGTAGGTCGGTTGTTTGAAGGACAAAGTAAACGTTATCAATGGTGTTAGAAGTTAAGACATATATGTCAGTCAGGAGAGAACAGCTTAGACAACTAAAAGCACTGATTGTCGAGCTAGCAGTTCCTTGGAATATGTGACCAGTCGCTATGGCGAGCTAACAGATCCTTGGAATATGTGACCAGTCGCTATAGCGAGGTAACATATCCTTGGAATTTGTGACCAGTCGCTATAGCGAGCTAACAGATCCTTGGAATACGTGACCAGCCACTAGTTAGCAGATCCTATAAATTTACAATGAAACAAGTGTAAAGACCGCATAGAGAGCACGATGCTGCAATGAAAGGCATCAAAAGTAGCAGGCGTTGCTGAGGAAGTTTCAGAAACTGGATGAATATCATCATCTAATTCCCACTGCTTGCGGGAGGATTTCCATAACGCTGCAAAAGTGGTGGCGAAATAAGGAGTTTGTTTTAGCTGCGGTGAAAGACAACAGAAGGAAAACAAAATCTGCAGTAAAATCCACCACCAGCAGCAGCAGCAGCAGCACCACCACCACCACAGATTGTAGGTCCAGCTCTACTGAGACTAAAATAAAACAAAAGTCTATGTCTTGAGGTAACACGAAGGCGTAGGATAACGTTTTTAACATCTGTGTTTAACTGTCTGGGAGGTAAGGTCTTTGCCAGCTGTTTAACTGTCTGGGGCAAGGTCTTTGCCAGCTGTGTTTAACTGTCTGGAGGTAAGGTCTTTGCCAGCTGTGTTTAACTGTCTCGGGCAAGGTCTTTGCCAGCTGTTTAACTGTCTCGGGCAAGGTCTTTGCCAGCTGTGTTTAACTGTCTGGAGGTAAGGTCTTTGCCAACTGTTTAACTGTCTGGAGTAATGTCTTTGTCAGCTGTGTTTAAATGCCTGGAGGGAAGGTCTTTGCCAGCTGTTTAACTGTCTGGAGTAAGGTCTTTGCCAGCTGTGTTTAACTGTCTGGGGTAAAGTCTTTGCCAGCTGTTTAACTGTCTAGGGTAAGGTCTGTGCCAACTATGTTTAACTGTCTGGGATATCTGTGCTAAACTGTCCCAGATATATGCGCCATCCATCCAACCAACATATCGGATGCTGGGTCAGAACATTCAGCAAAAAAGAAGAGCCTTCTGGAAATATGAGACCTGGTTCCACTGTTTCACTCTGGTCTACAACAAAAAACATGAGCTGAGCGTTATTCATATCTGCAAAAGTTGCTGGTGCCGATGAAACAATTGACGGAAAGTTCCATAAATTTACAGCCAAGTGATTGGTCGTGCCAGCAGGACTGACGACCGAAGGCAGCAACTTACGATAACAGTTCGTGACCGAAGAATACAGGTCCGGAAACGCCAAGGCAAGTAATGACGCAACAAGAGTCACGTGATACGCTTGTAGAAGAAGTAGAACGGACACTCAAAAACTTTGAAGGAAATGAATAGTAAACGAAGTGACATTTACCGAGGGTACTGGAAGGCAATTTGGCGCTGTGGTTATAGCTGGTAACAGTTGTTTTTTTTTTTTTAATGAGGTAATAAAGATCAAGTTTTCTGCCCTGTAGGAGACAAGGACACGTGAGCAGCAAGTATTCACCGACGTGGCTAAATAGAACACAACAAAAGTGATAGCCTTTCTGTACTGTGGATTCAGTCTACGATTTCATGTAAACAAATGGAAGTCTAACGTGAGAGGTTTAAAGCGATGATGAACCTTACAGTAGCTGCTCAGTATTTTCAAGATGGAAAACACAATGATTAATCACACGATTACACAGAGTAGTTAGCTATCAAAACATTGCCTTTGATCTGGTGCATAAGGATAGCAGGAGATATAGATTCCTACAGACTCCACATCACTGTATTTTTTTTAACCGAATGATCTTCTGGGTGTATGAGAACGTTCACCAGATTCTAGAAACTTGTGATTTCTTACACTGCCCAGACTTGGCGCTGGGACAAGAGAGAGAGAGAAGGGAAAATTCTTGACATGCGCGAGAATTCCTACTGATAATGGGATTCATTGAGTCGAGCCTTGTCTTTGCCCGGATGGCTTGGAATATGAAATTGAACGAAGAAGAAATAATTTGTCCTTATCCTCCCTTTTCAGAATGCTGAAAGTATAAAGAGCTGAAACGCTCTTCTTCTTCTTCTTCTTCTTCCGCGTTCGAGTATTGGTTAGTCATGCTGTATCTGCAGCCCAGTCGCCAAAGTCCGCCATCTTTTCCATATCTGACTGGGACCCCCACAGCTTTTTTTTCAGTTCCCCCCCCCCCTTCGGGGCCAGATCTGTGCCTGGAGGTTTGAGTAGGTTGGACAGGTTTGCAGGATGTGTTCTGATGCCTGGATACCAAAGCCGCAGGGACATGTCTTTGTGTGTGACATTTTAAAACGACAGAGGTGGCCTAGGAGTCTGCAGTGTCCCGTTCTTAGATGGAAAGTTGTGGTTTGCTGGTATCTCCATAGTTGATGAATGGAGTCTTGTTTTTTTTTTTATTTTCATTTTTGTTCTCAAGCTGATGTTTAATTTGTTGTGGGTGATTGATTTTTATTTTTGCTTCTTGGTATGTTATTGGGTGCTTTATTTGTTTCATTTTGCTCTCTGTCTTGGAGAAGGCTTCTGCTTATTCATTTCCATTTTTTCTGCTGTATGAGAGGAGCTATTGTAGGACTACAGCAGAGTTTTGGAGATTTTTTTTTAGTTGTGATATAATTTCCTGTGTTTGAGAGTCGCTTTTCTTTGTCTGCATTGCTTCTAGCCGGGCTCTGTAGTCAGCGAAGCGTGCAATCTTCTCTGCTGGGTTGTTCGTTTCTGTGCATATTTTTAGGGTTTGTGGTATGGATGCCATCCTACACAGTCTGAGAATATGTGTGGTTGTTTCGCCAACTGCTTCAGTGTTCCCGTGTAAGCTACTAGAAACTGGGACAAACTGAATCTATAAAATGAAAAGAAACTTTAAAAAGAATGAAACACTTGCCAGACTTGGGATGTAGAGAAAGGAAGGCTCTCTCCTTACACCCTAAATAATAGCGTTATCTGGCTTATATTTTCAGGAGAGTTCCAGCCAAAAAATGCCCTTGTTTAAAATTTAAAGGGACGAGGAAAAAATGAAAACAGCTTCATTAAAGCTATTTAAACGTATAGCATGCACTCTTTCAGTCTGCATTTTCTGTGACTGTACCATTCAAACAAGCGTTCGCTACTACAAAGTAAATGAAGTGGATCCACTGGTGTGAAATTGTTTTAAGACTAAGTTACTGCTTTGCTAATCTCTGCCTTATATCTTCTCCTATATGTTAGATTCGGCAGTAAATCTCGTATGTTATTGAGAACATTCCTGTCCCGCGATAATCAGTTATGTCTTACAGAAAGACTCACTTTTATGCACTGCGCTAAAGCTCTCCTGCTAGGTGGCCCCATGCCAAAACGTCGTTTCAAATGACAGGAGCAGCAGTTTAGCACAGCGCCCGGCTGCGTAGAACACATGTGAACCAAAGCGTTTCAACAGCTGACTAGGTAAACAAGCCGGCTCTACGGTGGAAATACATGAGCCACTTTCATAAGGCAGCGCGTTTCGGATTATTTTTGGCTCCGTTCTCATCCGTTCGTGAATCTGGCTTGCTTCTTCTTTATCAAACTGTACTGGACCACGAGGAAAGTCTTTGGTCTTTTTTTGTTTCTTTCTTGATGCTTTTATTAGCTCAGTACCGCTGTTATCTACATGCTGTTTTGCTTGTCACTCGTTAATAATGACTTTTCGCTGGAGGCAAAACTTCTGTTGCTTCTCGCCCGTTCTAGCAGGCCTTCTTTCTTGATAAAGATACGAAGTTTAACGATTTCCTTCATAGAATTCTTACAGTTAAGTGTTTTATTTATATACTAGCTGATTACCCGGCGTTGCCCTGATATTTATTTATCCCAATCTATATTAGACAGGAATTAATTCTATCTATAGTGTACTATCGGAGTAATTTTATTTACAGGTATTTAAAAGTATAATTTTACAAATTCATTGTAATTTTAATTTAATTCAAAACTTGATTATAAACAGCATTTTTAGTTTCACCCCCAGGAGCAAGAGTAAATAAATTCTTGGGTGAACCCTACCGTGAGCAAGCAACATAAAGTTATCGGTGGGAGAAATATGGCAATCTCAAATCTATCTCTCTCCCCTCTCTCTCTCTCTCTCTCTCTCTGTTCCTCTCTGTCTCTCTTTATTTCCCTCTCTCCCTCTCTTTGTACATGTCGAGTTAGCTTACCTTATATACGACCATCTAAGATTCGGGTGGGTGCTGGAATTTTCTCAACATCATGAGTCCAAGACCGGGCCATGATAATTTCTAAAAATTTCCAGAGGGTTCTACAGAGTTATATTCATATCCATAACCTTTTAGAAGGTTCTACAGAGTTATATTCATATCCATAACCTTTTAGAAGGTTCTACAGAGTTATATTCATATCCATAACCTTTTAGAAGGTTCTACAGAGTTATATTCATATCTATAACCTTTTAGAAGGTTCTACAGAGTTATATTCATATCCATAACCTTCTAGAAGGTTCTACAGAGTTATATTCATATCTATAACCTTTTAGAAGGTTCTACAGAGTCTATCATTTCAACGCTATCTGGCAAGCACGGCGCATAAATATAAAAGGAGTTACATCCCTTCCTTCAAAGGGCTAGTTTTACTATCGGTCGTTTTCGATTATTTGTACATGTCACCCCCCCCCCGACCCCTAGGATTAATAGGGGTGTCATACCCCCACAATGCTTTTCTCCAGACTGTAAGCCATATCTGTACCAAGTTTGGTTGAAATTGCTACAGGTGTTCCAGACCTATGCCCACATCCATATATATATATATATATATATATAAAGTTTGCTGTCTATCTCTTCTTTTACATACAGTCTCTCCCCTCTCTATCTCTTCTCTCTCTCTGTCTCTATCTTATCTCGCTTCTCTCATTTTCTCGTTTTCTCTCTCTCTCACTCTCTTTCCTCTCACTCTCTCTCTCTCTCTCTCTGTCCTCTGTTATTCTCTCTCTGTGTTCTTACTCTCTCTACTTTCTCTATCTCTGTCCTCTGTTATTCTCTCTCTGCCTTCTCACTCTTATTTCTTTCTCTCTTCTCTCACACTCTCTCTTTCTTCAGTCACTCTTCTCTCACTCTTTCTTCTCTCTCTCATTCTTTCCATTTTCTCTCTCTCTCTTTCTTCTCTCTCTCTATCCTCTGTTATTCTCTGTCTTTTCTCACTCTCCTTCTTCTTTCTCTCTCTCCTCTGTTATTCTCTCTCTCTCTCTCTCTCTGCTTTTTCACTCTCATTTCTTTCTCTCTTCTCTCACACACACTCCCCCTTCCTTCAGTCAATCCTCTCTCATTCCCTATGTTTCTCTCTCTCTCTGTCTCTGTCTCTCTGTCTCTCTCTCTCTCTCTCTCTCTCTCTGCCTGTCTGTATTGACCAACATTAAAACTTGCTTTAGTTTATTATAAAAACCTTCTGCCTCATAACTATCATCTGCCAACAAGTAAGACTCATTCAATGGCTATGATTTGTCGTTTTTTGTGTGTCCAATTTTTGTCAAAGACCCCATTGTACTGCTTCACAACTCCTCTCATTTCCTTATCGTAGGACACCTCGTGTTGAAATCACCCATTAAGTCACACTACGGAACTCTTCGCCAGTTTGAGAAACGCTGTTCGCTAGAACTGAAGTAATACAAGAAATTGAAGCATGCCTCATGTAAGTCCAGCAGGGTTATTGATCTGAAGCTTCTAGTGAAGAAAGATTTCACGAATGTTTGCGTTTCGTGAGCGAAACTGAGCGAGACTCACGGCCGGGACGGCCGTTTTAAAATAGGGTGTTGCTGTTTGTCAATCATTGCGGCTTTATAAAAACGTGTCAACATTCATAAAGTGTCTGAAACTTCATAAGGGTCGCTGAACAATATTTTAGTAACGGAGATGTGTGCGCGTGTGTGTGTGTGAGGGAGTATGTGAACTTTCTGTCTGGTGTGGGCGAATGTGTGTGCTATTTTATTTCTGTCTTATTTTCTGTAGCCGACGCTGTGGTGATGTTCACGTATTCTGTGTAGCCCACTCTGTGGTGATGTTAAAGTATTCTGCGTAGCCCACGGTGTGGTGATGTTAAAGTATTCTGTGTAGCCCACGCTGTAGTGATGTTAAAGTATTCTGCGTAGCCCACGGTGTGGTGATGTTAAAGTATTCTGTGTAGCCCTTGCTGTGGTGATGTTAAAGTATTCTGTGTAGTCCACGGTGTGGTGATGTTAAAGTATTCTGTGTAGTCCACGCTGTGGTGATGTTAAAGTATTCTGTGTAGCTCACGCTGTGATGGTGTTCAAATATTCTGTGTAGCCCACGCTGTAATGGTGTTCAAGTATTCTGTGTAGCCCACGCTGTGATGGCGTTAAAGTATTCCGTGTAGCCCACGCTGTGACGACGTTCAAGTATTCTGTGTAGCCCACGCTGTGATGGTGTTCAAGTATTCTGTGTAGCCCACGCTGTGATGGTGTTCAAGTATTCTGTGTAGCCCACGCTGTGATGGTATTCAAGTATTCTGTGTAGTCCACGGTGTGGTGATGTTAAAGTATTCTGTGTAGTCCACGGTGTGGTGATGTTAAAATATTCTGTGTAGCCCACTCTGTGATGGTGTTCAAGTATTCTGTGTAGCCCACGCTGTGATGGTGTTAAAGTATTCTGTGTAGCCCACGCTGTGATGACGTTCAGGTATTCTATGTAGCCCACACTCTGATGATGTTCGAGTATTCATACTATCATTTAGAGATAGAATTAAAGTTGCTTGCCTGCATATGTGAAGTGAAAAACATTCTGTGCAGGCTCCACCACTATGAAGACGTTCGGGTTGGAGAAGTACAAAGTAGACGTTGGGTAAGGTCTTGACCCGCTGTTTCGCCAGTCCTTTTTTTTTTTGCCATGATTTCAATGTAGCACAGTTGTCTGTGGTCACAGGCTGTACAGTTTACAACACACACACACACATCCTGTATCCTTTTGTTAAAGATAAAGGCTATATTTAGAAATTCCCTTACAACTGAACCAAAGATCCGGATTTCCCTATGTTTTGTTACACATTGAAAGGTTCTGCTGATCCGGACACGTGGCTTTGCGACAACCATTTTAATCTTCAAGCCGGTTCCTAGCTCTGGCGTGTGTGTGCAAAATCTGCATTTACACTTGTTTTAAATTATTCCTTCTCTGATTAGCATTTAAAGACGTTTAGCTTATCAGATCGTCTGTAGGCTCTTCTGCGGATTATTGCGGTAAAGTGTGTACTCGCGACAAGCAACTTCCCAGGGAAATTATAGAGGATTTTCCCCTCTAGTTTCAAAAAAATATAATCCTTATTTCTAACGTATTTATTTGTGTTTTAGAAGTTCTCATCACGTGAGCTAGGGTGATATTTCGAAGTCTAAGAGTAGGCACAAATCAAGGCCTGAGACCTCGCTGGCTGCCATATCACTGGTCACGGACCAGCGTGAGACACATTTCGCCAGAGACTCTCTGCCGTGTGATCTCGCGAAGGGTTGCCAAATCTTCCATTCTGGAGCTAGCACTTGGTTCAGACCCACGTCTGGGCGATTCAAGCAATCACGTGGTTATGTCTGATGACTTTCTCACACCAGTAGACAGTCCTCCGTCCAATGAGGTGGGTTTACTTGTTGAGTCTGTCTGTCTGTCTGTCTGTCTGTTTGCCTGCCTGCCTGCCTGTCTGTCTGTCTGTCTGTCTGTCTGTCTGTCTGTCTGCCTGCCTGTCTGTCGGTCTGCCTGCCTGCCTGTCTGTCTGTCTGCCTGCCTGTCTAAATATCTATCAGTCTACGCCTAGCTTGCTGCCCATCTATCATTCTGGTCTGTCTATCTGTATGTTTATATATCAGTCTACGCCTAGCTTGCTGCCCATCTATCATTCTGGTCTGTCTGCTGCCTGTTTATATATCAGTCTACGTCTAGCTTCCTGCCCATCTATCATTCTGGTCTGTCTGTCTGCTGCCTGTTTATATATCAGTCTACGTCTAGTTTCCTGCCTATCTAACTTTCTGGTCTGTCTGTCTGTCTGTTTATATATCAGTCTACGTCTAGCTTCCTGTCTATCTATCGTTCTGGTCTGTCTGCCTGTATATATGTCTGCCTGCCTGCCTATCTGTCTGTTTATATATCAGTCTACGTCTAGCTTCCTGTCCATCTATCATTTTGATCAGCCTGTTTGTCTGTCTATCATTTATATAACAACATGGACTCAGTGCTTGACCTGAATATAAACTCCATAACTATCACACTGTTCTGTTCTGCCAGCCACAACTCGTTCACATCATCATCAGACACACGTGAATGATGTCAGTGGACGTGTAGAAAGTTCTTAGAGTTCTACAGGGATCGCCTCATTTTCTGTGTATTTCCACAGATTCATACGACCTTCTGTTTCAGAGAGTCCCTAAAAGTTTAAAAGTTCCCGAAAAGGGTCTTGACCAGCTATAGATCATTGATCTGTTTAGATTTTTTTGTGCTGGTGAAAGGAAGTCTGCTTTGTCAACGAATATATATATATATATATATATATATATATATATATATGTTTCGTTAAAAGTCAAATAGGGCTCCCATGGTAGTTCACCAAGTTTTCCTGTTTTCGGCAAGCTTTTCAACCTCATCAAGGGATTTTATGCCTACTAAATTGGCCTCTCTTAACAATGTCCTCTTTAGAGTTTCACGTGGTCGAGCTCTTTTTCTTCGGCCTGTTGTGTTCCACTTAATAGCTTGCTTTGGGGATTCTCTGATTGTTTCTTCTCATCACGTGACTGATGCATGTCCATCTCCTTTTTTCTGATCACCCATGAGACAGGTTGTTATTTGCTCATCTGTCTTATCTCTGTGTTTTTCTTGAATTCGTTCCACTTTATACAGAGTATATTACTTAGGTCTTTGTTCTCAAAAGAGTCTAATTTGTTGCCTATTTCTTTCGTTATTTTCCAGCTTTCGCATGCATAAACTTTTATGTATATATTTATGTATATTTATGTATATATATATATATATATCGCCCTTGCCAATGTTTGAGCACATCCAACTTACTTAATATAATTACATACCATACATCTACCTCAAATACCTTGTGATACACATTGCATGAAAGTTTGAAATGACTCTAGAAAAATGTCCTACTACAAACTACTGAGTTAGGCAATACTCGGCATTGTTATTTTATCATGGTCTACTGTACGTCCAGGACACTTGTACAGACTTAGAGCTTGGTAAGAAAGGCTACTTCTTGGTCATGAACGTGCATCAAATATGTGTAACGCTGATCTTAACACAGATAATAATGGCTGCCGTGTGCCTTATCTTACTGTAATACGTCAGTGGATAAGGTAAAGAAGTGTTTTAACAGACGCGCTGTATATTGAACTACTGATAAGTTGTTATAATTAGATGTGTAAAAAATGGATAGGGGAAAAAAGCAACCAAATAATGTTGTCATAGATGATGTATGGTTGGTAATATAAATTAACATAAAGCTCCATGTTAGACGAGTGAAACACATATTAGCTGCTGTTTCACGAAGTTTTGCAGCGGATAAGAGGAACAAGCTTTCGTACACAGGACCAGCAGACCACATGCTGCAGGAGTGCCCAGTATATGAGCAGCAGAGAAGGCAGATGTGGCCAACGAACACACCAGTCCAAAACATCCATAGGGATGTCCACACTCTCCGTATGGCCACCAACTACTTCGAAAGTATACAATTCGACGTCTGAAACCCTTTGGCGAAGAAGAAGAAGAAACAACAACAATAACAAGAAGAATAAGAACAAGAAGAAAAGTCGAACCATTGTAAGATTTAGAACAAATGACTGTGGGACGAAAGCACACTTCCATGGAATGAAGATTCATCTGTGGGTTTTCTCTACTAAGTCGAATATTACTGTAGGTTTTCTCAACTAAGTCGAATATTACTGTAGGTTGTCTCTACTAAGTTGAATATTACTGTAGGTTTTCTCTGCTAAGTCGAATATTACTGTAGGGTTTTCTCTACTAAGTCGAATATTACTGTAGGTTTTCTTCGCTAAGTCGAATATTGCTGTAGGTTTTCTTCACTAAGTCGAATATTACTGTAGGGTTTTCTTCACTAAGTCGAATATTACTGTAGGGTTTCTTCACTAAGTCGAATATTACTGTAGGGTTTCTTCACTAAGTCGAATATTGCTGTAGGGTTTTCTCTACTAAGTCGAATATTACTGTAGGGTTTTCTCTACTAAACCGAAATCATGTTCTCAACGAGTGATTCATGCTGCAAAAGCTGAAGAACACGTTCTGGCTACACTCCAAGAGCTTAAGGGACAAATTACGGGACTCGCCTGCTACAGTTTCCTGTAAGCTTTCTGGAGCTTGTACATACAGGCATATGAGGAATGAAGAGGTGGTCAGGACATTGTTCTACCTTTATAAACTGGCGAAGACATTGTTCTACCTTTATAAACCGGTGAAGACATTGTTCTACCTTTATAAACTGCTGAAGACATTGTTCTGTCTCTGTAAGCAGATCAGTACCCTCTTCTACCTTTACTGGCTGGCCAAGATGTTGTTCTGCCTGTAGACTGGTCAAGATTTTGTTTCATTTCTGTAAACTGGTGAAGACCTTCTTCTACCACTGTAAGCTGGTGAAGATCTTGTTCTAGTTTTGTAAGCTACTCAAAACCCAGTATCTTGACATAACTCTGTAAACTAGTGAAGATCCTCCACATGCTGTTCTTGGCAACAGGCTGTTGCACTATTTCTGTCTGACCAACTTAGGTGAAAGGAGAACATGACATACGAGTGGTGAAGCTTTATCGAGCAGAACACTCCTCTGGGTTGTACTCTCCTTATTCAATAGAGAACTATCCAGAGTTCTTCGTGGAATCATCATCTGACCAAGGTTTGTATGCACATGTACGTAAAAGCCACACAACCAGAGCAACAGCAATGAAGGTCATATAAACTACAGCAGGCTGGACAACAAAGAAGGTAATATAAACTACAACAGACTGAGCAACAAAGAATATAATGTAAACTACAACAAACAGCAATAGACAATCCTTTACGGTGTTGACTGTTTTGTGGAACAGACCACAGCCTTTCGTTTTTACACAGCAATTCAGCTGCTGAAGTGAATTCCGAATTCAATAACACCCGGATATGAGAGATTTGCCTGTTATTGTAAATGTACACAGTTCGGGTCGTACATAATGAATGAAGTGTATTTAATTAGCGTGTTCTGTCAGCTATGTTGGTTGCTGGTTTCCTTTGTACCAGGATGCGATGACTTGCATATAAGAAGGTGGCTATGCAAAGGAGAATAACTGGCTATCATCATCATCATCATCATAATCTTCCTCTTCTTCCTCTTCTTCTTCCTCTTCATCATCTTATTCTACTGTGTCATTACATGATTATCTCAAAATATGTATATCCTAATCATGGTCAACAGACAAAACTTGTAAAAACCTGACTATGTTCAGTTGGCAACATCTAGCATTTAGAAAATTGTGTTTCCACAAAAAGGCGCTGGGACCACATTCAGGTAGAAAAATAAGCACTGCTTCTAAGTTTATCGCCACATAGGAATGCTGCTTTTTTTTTTCCTTGTCTGCGATAACTCAGGCATAAAGCCAGTCTCAAAGAGTAGGTGGATTTTTTTTAAGGGGAATACTCATTTTCCTGTAAACCACTGACAATCATGTGCATAGAGTATAATACTTTGGTTAGCCCGACTTTTGAAGTTGAGATCCTCCACAATTTCGAAGGCTGTATGCCCAGTTATACTATCCAGGGAGTTAATGGATGAACAGGATATCACAGGCTTGTGAATAAAAACAAAAGCCCAGTCTCACTGAGGTTTCAACCAAGTGTCTCAACTAAGAATTCCAACGCCCTAATCGCTGAACTGTGTAATCTTCCCCCCTCCCCCCCCCCAATATGAGTTTAAGACGCGTCGCTCTCTGCCTATATATGGTTGCTACGCTCACGCTTCAGTACACTGGCAATGTCTTGCGATGTTCTTATGTTACAAACACATGATATCCTTCCTTATAAGTAGGGAGATAACGTTTGTTACCTCGGCATGTTCGTGTTCCAGATAACATGGCACAGACACATGTTATGCATATGTCACAGACACATGTTATGCATATGCCACAGACATATGTTGAGATAAAATTCGTTTTAATGTTAGTTAATAGTGAAAACTAATCCTTGTAAACTTCATCACAAATTAGGGATTAAGGACAGGGTTAAAAGGAAAGGGAAAAGAGATAAGTTAACGTTAACTTCCCTGAATTAGTTAAAGACCAAGAGTAAAGTCCATGTTTGAAAACTGCTTCGGATAAAGAAAGTTTACCAAACGAACTTTGATCATGGCGTTGATAATGACGGCGAGTCTTTAAAAAAGTAGAATCTGTGGCAAGCAACAGGTGACTGTAATCATTAGATCATCAACTGTGTCTTCTGGAAAGAAGGCTACCGGCTTCATCCTTCCGTTAGTGGGTGTTTCAAAGCTGTACTTTTTTTTTCATTATTTCATATCTTTAATTTCACAGCCTTCACTGCTGAGATCTTCCGTATGTTCTTTATGTTATCATACATTCCTACGTGTCAGCTCTATATGTTCATATGAACTCGGTGTTACTGTAGTAAACTAAGCTAGACCGTGTACCTTATATATTTAAAGTTTGGGCAATCAGATATAAGTGCTCTGACTGGCTGAGTGGTTAAGTTCTCGATCCTATGATACTGCCTTCAAGTCCCAGCAGTGGGGTTTTTTTTTCTGATACCATCACACTAAAACTGCCCCGGGGTCCACCCAGCCTCTAAAAATGGGTACTAGAGTAATCTAGGGCGGTGAATCCGGCCAGGTGTGATACTGACCACATAACACTTTCATTTCACTACAATTCACTTTCTTGAAAATACGGGTCTAAGTATCCCCAGTATACCTTATTGACAAGGAAACGAGGATTTTAACTTTAAGATAATATAATCAAATGTAACTGTGAACTATGAAGCAGCAGAAATGTGGTTTATTAGAAGGATGTTGCGAATCCCGTGGACAGCAAAAATAACTAATGAAGAATGTATGAGAAGAGCTGGAGAGACAAAAACAAATCTTGTCAAAAAGATAAGAGAGAGACAATGTACTTTCATAAGACATGCAATGAGAAGAGTGGGCATTGAAAATGTTATAACAAGAGGAAAAATAGAAAGAAGAAGATCAAAAGGAAGACCAAGAGAAATGATACTGGGCAGTCTGACGGGATGGTGTGAGAGGAGATCACCAACTGAGCTGATGGCCTGCATGAAGGATCGTGTACTCTGGAGAAGCATAATAGTCAACGCTAGTCGGCACGGCACCTGATGATGATGATGATGATGAACTATGAACTGTTGTTCTTTGCTGCCGAATAGATGAGCGTATACAATTATCGCATCGGCAGGGAAATGCAGCTTGACAGAGAAGGTTCAAATCAAGATGACAAAACCCCGTGCTAGCTACAACAGACTGAGGTACCACACGCAGAGCACGCAGAGCACGCAGAACATGGACTAAACAGATGAGTGCACCTGTGGCACAGGAAAAATGACAGTCCAGCATCTACTGCAGGGCTATCTTGTGTATGAGGAGCAAAGAAGATACATACGGCCATCACCAGTAACAATCTACACCAGGCTATGTAACGATATCGACAAACTGGAACGAATTTCTTTTTTTCAGTCTGAGAATGTCTGAAGACGAAGAAGAAGAAGAATATGATGATGATGACAGTGGTTTACTTCAAGACCTGACGGGCTTTTCGGGAGGCTCCACCACCTGGGGTACTGTTATACTGGCGAGTTATTGTTGCCAGGTTATGATAACCTTGATGTCGCTCTAATGTGGTCATATTTGCTCCCTTGCATAAACGCAACTTTGTTCTGTCAGTCTCATCGAAGTCTGTATTCCCACAAACCCTGTTCTGTCAATCTCATCGAAATCTATATTCTCACAGACTTTGTTCTGTCAGTGTCATCGAAGTCTGTATTAATACAAACTTTGTTCTGTCCGTGTCATCTATGTCTGTATTCACACTAACTTTATTCTGCAGTCTCATCAAAGTCTGTATTCGGACAAACTCTGTTCTGTCAGTCTCATCGAAGTCTATATTCTCAAAGACTTTGTTCTATCAGTGTCATCAAAGTCTGTATTCATACAAACTTTGTTCTGTCAGTGTCATCGAAGTCTGTATTCAGACAAACTGTTCTGTCAGTCTCCTCGAAGTCTGTATACAGACAAACTCTGTTCTGTCAGTCTCCCGAGCTTTGCTTTAACCGGAGCCATCAGTTCATGTTTCTTTTATAATTTGCCCGTCTCCGCGAAGTTTCTGTTCTTCTGAACTTTGTTTTACCTATCTCCGCGAAGTTTCTGTTCTTCTGAACTTTGTTTTGCCTATCTCCGCGAAGTTTCTGTTCTTCTGAACTTTGTTTTGCCTATCTCCGAGAAGTTTCTGTTCTTCTGAACTTTGTTTTGCCTGTCTCCGCTATCTTTCTTCCATCGAGCCCTGTTGTATTTCCAGGAAGAGTTCTAGACAAGGATTTCGCTTTACTTCACACTGGGTTTTTTTTTCACTCCCTGGAGCACGAATTATTCTTCTTATTATTTTTATTATTGGGTGTCTGAGTGGCGAAGTGGTTAGTGCACTGGTCTCTCATGGCGAAGGTCGGGTGTTCGAATCCGGCTGGAGGCACCCCAGTCACCCAGCTGTAGAAATGGGTACCCGACTTCTTCTGGATTTGGGGAAGGAAAGGTGGCCAGGCGTGATACTGACCATATCACCCTCTAGTGTGCTGACAGGTCAAGGAAAATATGGGCACTAGCACCATATCCCTATGTGCCTCTAAGGCATGACAGGATTACCTAGTTCTAGCTATTATTATTATTATTATTATTATTACAGTATTATATTAAATGTCCTGGTTTGCTGCATTGCATCTGTTCTCAATCTCGGGGACAACTGACACTGAGATTAAGAACAGATGCAATAAAGCAGATCAGGTCATTGAGAAAATGACTCCTTTACTGAAAAATAAATACATCACACCTGAAACAAAAAGGGCACTGTAAAGCACAATTTTCCTCCCAACTCTATGCTATCAACATCAAACATGGACCCTAACAGCCAAGAACAAAAGAACAAATCATCACGACAGAAATGAGATGTTTTAAGGAGAATACTAAATGTAACAAGAAGAGACCAAATAAAAAAAATGACACCATCAGGGCAAAGGTTGGAGTAACACCAGTATTACACTATATCCAGAAACAGCAAGTTAAATGTTTTGCCATGTTACATGGTTACCACCAAAAGGTATATCACAGATAACATTGATATTAAGATTTGCAGGTAACATAGGAAGAGGCTGCCCACAAAGGAGATGGAGAGAGGAAATTACAGAAGCATTAAATGTCCCACTATATGAAGCAAATCGTCGAGTCCTATTAAGACGTCTATTTGCTCTCTCAATATCGAAAGGTATGTGAGGAAGGAGACAAGACAAGTATTATACAACGGTTTTTCACGTCAGTTTTCATCATTACCCACAGATTCTTCTCTACTTATATCTTATATCCTTCCAGTGCCGTTAAACGTCACATAGGGCTCGCAAAGTAGTTCGCCAATTTTTCCTTTCTTCGGCGAGTCTTTCAACCTCATCAAAGGATTTTATGCCTGTTAATTTGGCCTCTCTTAACAATGTCCTCCTCAGAGTTTCACGCGGTCTGCCTTTTTTTTTTTTTGGCCTGGTGTGTTCCACTTGATAGCTTGTTTTGGGATTCTCTGATCATTTCTTCTCATCAAGTGACCGACATATTACCCACAGCTTACTAATCAAAAACTCATCGTTTTATATTCTATAACTTACACTTTTATTAATTTTCATGTGGTAAACTAAAAAAAAAAAAATAAAAATGAAGTGATATTTAACTCACGAAGTAAATCAAAAGACGTACTCACATATTTGGGCCATCTAATTTTAGCCTTCAAGGGTTTTCCTATAAGAAGCGGCAAGGGTGCAGTTTTTTAGTACAGGCTCTCAAAGTAGCAAGGTTTGATGTTGTTTGTGGTCTGAAGTGTTTCGGAGGAAAGCTCCTACTGTTGTGCGCCGGATAGCGTTAACTATGTACTCATACTTTTATTTCTGGATTGTCAGGTGCCCATCCTGTCCACGTTGTCTGCAGCGCCTTCTTGGTGGGAGAAATGTTCGGGATATTGCATCTAATATTATTTTGTTGTGATATGTCATCACGTGTTCGAGATAAGAAGGCAACAGCGAATAGAAGACAGACAAGCAATCAGCCAGACAGGTAAACAGACAAGCAGTCAGGCAGACAAGCAAACAGACAGGCAAACAGACAAGCAGTCAGGCTGACAGGTGAAGAGACAAGCAATCAGCCAGACAGGTAAACAGACAAGCAGTCAGGCAGACAGGCAAACAGACAGGCAGACAGGCAAACAGACAAGCAGTCAGGCTGACAGGTGAAGAGACAAGCAGTCAGGCAGACAGGTAAACAGACAAGCAGTCAGGCTGACAGGTGAAGAGACAAGCAATCAGGCAGACAGGTAAACAGACAAGCAGTCAGGCAGACAGGTAAACAGACAAGCAGACAGGCAAACAGACAAGCAGTCAGGCTGACAGGTGAAGAGACAAGCAATCAGGCAGACAGGTAAACAGACAAGCAGTCAGGCAGACAGGCACACAGACAAGCAGACAGGCAAACAGACAAGCAGTCAGGCTGACAGGTGAAGAGACAAGCAGTCAGGCAGACAGGTAAAGAGACAAGCAGTCAGGCAGACAGGTAAAGAGACAAGCAGTCAGGCAGACAGGTAAAGAGACAAGCAGTCAGGCAGACAGGTAAAGAGACATGCAATCAGGCTGACAGGTAAAGAGACAAGCAGTCAGGCAGACAGGTAAAGAGACAAGCAGTCAGGCAGACAGGTAAAGAGACAAGCAGTCAGGCAGACAGGTAAAGAGACAAGCAGTCAGGCAGACAGGTAAACAGACAAGAAGGCAGATTGTCCCTCTGAACACACCTGGCCTTTGTTTGCCAACGACACCTCTGACAACAGAACAGCATTGACTATGTTGGACGTGCAGGGAGAGACAATTCTGTGCATAAACTTGAAACTTGTATCAGATCTGAGTTACTGATAATGTGAAAGGAGTTTTTGAAACAGCTGGATCATATTTTTAATAACATTTTTACAGACATGAATACAATTTAAGACACAAGATGTAGACACGCTCAGGTTGTAAGATACAAGATGTAGACACACTCAGGCTGTAACATACAAGATGTAGACACACTCAGGCTGTAACATACAAGATGTAGACACACTCAGGCTGTAACATACAAGATGTACACACACTCAGGCTGTAACATACAAGATGTACACACACTCAGGCTGTAAGACATATGATGTAGACACACTCAGGCTGTAAGACATATGATGTACACACATTCAGGCTGTAACATACAAGATGTAGACATACTCAGGCTGTAAGATATGAGATGTAGACACATTCAGGCTGTAACATACAAGATATAGACATACTCAGGCTGTAAGATATAAGATGTAGACATACTCAGGCTGTAAGATATAAGATGTAGACATACTCAGGCTGTAAGATATAAGATGTAGACATACTCAGGCTGTAAGATATAAGATGTAGACATACTCAGGCTGTAAGATATAAGATGTAGACATGCTCAGGCTGTAAGATATAAGATGTAGACATGCTCAGGCTGTAAGATATAAGATGTAGACATGCTCAGGCTGTAAGATATAAGATGTAGACATACTCAGGCTGTAAGATATAAGATGTAGACATACTCAGGCTGTAAGATATAAGATGTAGACATGCTCAGGCTGTAAGATATAAGATGTAGACATGCTCAGGCTGTAAGATATAAGATGTAGACATGCTCAGGCTGTAAGATATAAGATGTAGACATACTCAGGCTGTAAGATATAAGATGTAGACATACTCAGGCTGTAAGATATAATGTAGACATACTCAGGCTGTAAGATATAAGATGTAGACATACTCAGGCTGTAAGATATAAGATGTAGACATGCTCAGGCTGTAAGATATAAGATGTAGACATGCTCAGGCTGTAAGATATAAGATGTAGACATGCTCAGGCTGTAAGATATAAGATGTAGACATACTCAGGCTGTAAGATATAAGATGTAGACATACTCAGGCTGTAAGATATAAGATGTAGACATACTCAGGCTGTAAGATATAAGATGTAGACATGCTCAGGCTGTAAGATATAAGATGTAGACATACTCAGGCTGTAAGATATAAGATGTAGACATGCTCAGGCTGTAACATACACGATATAGACACACTGAAGCTGTAAGATATAAAATATAAACACACTCAAGTTAGAAGATGCACGATGTAAGCACAAGGTAAAGCTGTAAGCACATTCAACCTGTAAGGCACAAGATGTAAGCACATTCAACCTGTAAGACACAAGATGTAAGCACATTCAACCTGTAAGACACAAGATGTAAGCACATTCAACCTGTAAGACACAAAATGTAAGCACATTCAACCTGTAAGACACAAGATGTAAGCACATTCAACCTGTAAGACACAAAATGTAATCACATTCAACCTGTAAGACACAAGATGTAAGCACATTCAACCTGTAAGACACAAAATGTAATCACATTCAACCTGTAAGGCACAAGATGTAAGCACATTCAACCTGTAAGACACAAGATGTAAGCACATTCAACCTGTAAGACACAAAATGTAATCACATTCAACCTGTAAGACACAAGATGTAAGCACATTCAACCTGTAAGACACAAGATGTAAGCACATTCAACCTGTAAGACACAAGATGTAAGCACATTCAACCTGTAAGACACAAAATGTAAGCACATTCAACCTGTAAGGCACAAGATGTAAGCACATTCAACCTGTAAGACACAAGATGTAAGCACATTCAACCTGTAAGACACAAAATGTAATCACATTCAACCTGTAAGGCACAAGATGTAAGCACATTCAACCTGTAAGACACAAGATGTAAGCACATTCAACCTGTAAGACACAAAATGTAATCACATTCAACCTGTAAGGCACAAGATGTAAGCACATTCAACCTGTAAGACACAAGATGTAAGCACATTCAACCTGTAAGACACAAGATGTAAGCACATTCAACCTGTAAGACACAAGATGTAAGCACATTCAACCTGTAAGACACAAAATGTAATCACATTCAACCTGTAAGGCACAAGATGTAAGCACATTCAACCTGTAAGACACAAGATGTAAACACGATGAGGTTGTAACAAACAAGGTCTAAACAGAAACAAAACATGTAGGCCACGAAACGTAAAACCAGGCTGAGCTATCAGTAACATAGCCTATGCAACATAACCGGCTATCATGACATAATGAACCTTTGATAATATACGTTTAAAGTTTCCGGTTTCTCTCTCTCTCTCTCTCTCTCTCTTTTTCCCCTTATTCCCTGTTAATGAAACATTGACAGAATAATGCTCAATTACTTAGTGCCGTTTACCACAGATTATACTCTGACCTACACAATTATAGATCTAAACCTGGCTTTGGCCGCTGTTAATGATGGCCTTTTACTGTACCACTATAGAATAATTCCTCTGCTTGCATGTAACCTACCTGGGCCACACAATGGACGAATCTGACACGGTTAGGGTGCTGTGACCTGTTTCTGTATACTTTATACCTGGGTATAAAGTTTTATTTATTTTTTTTTTTATAAATTCTAAAATGCTTTATCGTTGTTCTCAGCGACATAAATAGTTCGTTGTGGAGGGAAAGGGTAGGCGAGACAGAATATGGTTTATATGTGTGCGTCTAATATGTGAAAGGATCCAGCGAGTATGAGTCTTGTTTATTGCTTGTATAAGTGTGTGTGTGTGTGTAGGTGGGGGAGGAAAGGGAGGAGGGGCCGGGACAGCAAACAGCACTGACTATTGTGTGCGGTTATTTAACTATCGATCAATGAAATCAAAACCTCGATCGATATTGTTGCCCGTGGTCTTTGGTTTGGGGAGGGGGTGGTGGTGGTGGTGGTGGTGGTGGTCCTGACGTTTTTTATGTTCTGATTGTGCCGGTCCAGGGCCGTTCTCTTGATCTGCTCTGACACGTCTGTTCTGATTTTGTTCATTGTGTGTTCACCTCCTCGTCGTCCTCTTCCTTTTCCTTCTTTTCCTCCTCCTTTTCCTTCTTCTCCTCTTCCTTTTCCTTCTTCTCCTCCTCCTTTTCCTTCTTCTCCTCCTCCTTTTCCTTCTTCTCCTCTTCCTTTTTCTTCTTCTCCTCCTCCTTTTCCTTCTCCTCCTCTTCCTTTTTCTTCTTCTTCTCCTCCTTTTCCTTCTTCTCCTCCCCCTTCACATTCTCCTCCTCCTCGTCCTCGTCCCCTTTCTCCACCTTCTCCTCCTCCTCGTCCTTCTTCTCCTCCTCCTCGTCCTTCTTCTCCTCCTCCTCCTCCTCTTTCTCCTCCTTCTCCTCCTCCTCCTCCTCCTCGTCCTTCTTCTCCTCCTCCTCGTCCTTCTTCTCCTCCTCCTTATCCTCGTCCTCCTCCTTCTCCTCCTCCTCGTCCTTCTTCTCCTCCTCCTTGTCCTCGTCCTTCTTCTCCTCCTCCTCGTCCTTCTTCTCCTCCTCCTCGTCCTCCTTCTCCTTCTCCGCTACTCTTCCTCCTCCTCCTCCTCTTTCTCATCCTCGTTCTCCTTCTTCTTTCTCCTTCTTTCTCCTTCTCCTCCTCCTCCTCCTGCTCTTCTTCCTCCTCGTTCTCCTTCTCCTTCTTTCTCCTCCTCCTCTTCCTACTCCTCCTTCTCCTTCATTCTCCTCCTCCTCCTCCTTCTACCTGGAACAGCGAGCTAATGCTCTTTGCAGCCGAAGCAGTGAGGAAGTTGAGACACAGATTTGGGAGCGGGTCATTCTTCAGTCCTTTTTCGCTAAAGAAAAAAACAAGGGCTGTGCAGTACTTCTTCAGCAGACTCCACCACCCATTAGCTTGGGCCAGGCCTGGTACTGAGGGTGGGGGGGGGGGTACAAAGAAAAGGTGAGCCAGGGGCTTGGTTAGATGTGGTTGGCCAACCCTGATTCTAGCATGTCGTCTATGGGTTCCTGACTATCAAATCAGACAGCATCTTCATTCTCGTTTTCCTCCTCAAACATAGATTTATCATCACCATCATCTGCGCTGAAAGACGCCGGAAGAACAAGAAAAAAATAGACATCTTTTAGCATTTGACACAAGGACAACTCCTCCTCGAATAGAGCAGAAAAAATACAATTATTCGAATTCTAAAGCTGCCCATTTTTGAATGAAGACGAACCACCTCAGTGACTTCTGTAACTAACCCACTGGTTTATCGCAATCTGTCTCCTTCACTTCTGTAAATAACCCACTGGTTTATCGCAATCTGTCTCCTTCACTTCTGTAACTAACCCACTGGTTTATTGCAATCTGTCTCCTTCACTTCTGTAACTAACCCACCGGTTTATCGCAACCTGTCTTCTTCACTTCTGTAACTAACCCACTTATTTATCGCAATCTGTCTCCTTCACTTCTGTAAATAAACCACTGGTTTATCGCAATCTATCTCCTTCACTTCTGTAAATAACCCACTGGTTTATCGCAATCTATCTCCTTCACTTCTGTAAATAACCCACTGGTTTATCGCAATCTATCTCCTTCACTTCTGTAAATAACCCACTGGTTTATCGCAATTTATCTCCTTCACTTCTGTAAATAACCCACTGGTTTATCGCAATCTATCTCCTTCACTTCTGTAAATAACCCACTGGTTTATCGCAATCTATCTCCTTCACTTCTGTAAATAACCCACTGGTTTATCGCAATCTATATCCTTCACTTCTGTAAATAACCCACTGGTTTGTCACAATCTGTCTCCTTCACTTCTGTAAATAACCCACCGGATTATCTAAATCTGTCTCCTTCACTTCTGTAAATAACCCACCGGATTATCTAAATCTGTCTCCTTCACTTCTGTAAATAATCCACTGGTTTATCACAACCTATCTTCTTTACTTCTGTAACTAACCCACTGGTTTATCACAACCTATATCCTTCACTTCTGTAAATAACCCACTGGTTTGTCACAATCTGTCTCCTTCACTTCTGTAAATAACCCACCGGATTATCTAAATCTGTCTCCTTCACTTCTGTAAATAACCCACCGGATTATCTAAATCTGTCTCCTTCACTTCTGTAAATAATCCACTGGTTTATCACAACCTATCTTCTTTACTTCTGTAACTAACCCACTGGTTTATCACAACCTATCTTTTTTACTTCTGTAACTAACCCACTGGTTTATCACAACCTGTCTTCTTCAGTTCTGTAAATAACCCACCGATTTATCACAACCTGTCTCCTTCACGTCTGTAATTAACCCACTGGTTTATCATAACCTGTCTCCTTCACTTCTGTAACTAACCCCACTGGTTTATCACAACCTGTCTTCTTCACTTCTGTAACCACCCCACCAGTTTATCACAATCTGTCTCCTTCACTTCTGTATCACGTGAACGGAGGCCGGCAAAACTTGTTGAGATCTGAGAAATTTTGGCCTCCTTTTCCTGCTGTCCTAACACAGATGATAATGAAAAGATCACGACCATGTGACTTAGATCAGTTGTCTTTAACTACAGCTGTTTAAACAACACGGATGTGTATCAGGGAAAGCAAGCGCTGTGATGTCACGTGGTTTTTCTCAGTTCTGGAAGGGTCAGTTTAGGTTTCCACGGGAAAGGTACTGTAATTATCGTCCTATACTTTGTAAGCGCATATAAGTAAAGAGAATGGTAAAGCATATAACAGCCAAGTAAAGAGAATGGTAAAGCATATAACAGCCAAGTAAAGAGAATGGTAAAGCATATAACAGCCAGGTAAAGAGAACGGTAAAGCATATAACAGCCAAATAAAGAGAATGGTAAAGCATATAACAGCCAAGTAAAGAGAATGGTAAAGCATATAACAGCCAAGTAAAGAGAATGGTAAAGCATATAACAGCCAAGTAAAGAGAATGGTAAAGCACGCAACAGCCAAAGAGAAATGACGCTGGTTAACTTCCGGTTCATCTGTGTAGAATTCACATCCTGTGATTCTTCACCCGTGGAGAGATCACAGAAAAGACATATACCGCCCTCCTTTGTTAGATTTTTATTAGCTTTCCTCAGTTTCTGTTATTTCTGAGTAGCTATTGTTGCTTGCGATCCTACTGTATTCCCAGCAGAACATAGAGTGGCTGGCCCCTATGCTAACATTAATAAGGGCCCCTGCCTCTTTTGACTGTACTGTTCATATTCTGATATAACATTTGTGAAGTAATAATTTGCAGAGGTTTTTTTTAAATTGATTTACATCAGGCCCCCTTCTCATTCGGGGCCCCAAGACTTAAGGCTGCTCAGCCTAATGGATAATCCGCCACAGAGGGTAAGCTCTGCGGCACATGAGCCCGATGAACGAAACAGAGATCAGCTTGATCTTCATGACACTAGAGCTGTAGCAGCAACTTCTTATGGCCGTCTCTAGCGTGAAGAAAACCACTCCAGTCGCCATTGCTGGCTTGAAGAAAACCACTCCAGTCGCCATTGCTGGTCAGAGGATTAGTAGGGCCTGACTACCCTTCAGCATCAGAACAACAACAACAACAACGTCATCTATTACCTTTTCTCTCAGCCTCCATCTATCCCCTCTCTCTCTCTCTCTCTCTCTCTCTCTCTCTCTCTCTCTCTCTCTCTTTCTCTCCCAGACACCATTGGCAATTTCCTCTGCAGTGAATAGGACAACTTCCAAATCCAACATTTTAGTTTCCATCTACCCCCCCCCCCCAAACCACTCTCACAGATGTTGGTAATTTCCCCAGCAGTGAAGAGGAAGCCAAAATCCAATATTCAACCTCTAAATCCAACATTCAGCTTCCAACTATTTTCAAGACATCTTCATTGTTCGTATTTTTTTTCCCGCTCTAAATACATCTTTGCACGGACATAATCTTGAGCAACATTCTATGCAATGCCATTTCATCATGAAACAGCCAAAGCCGAAATTCAGCTCTAATAAGCTACTGGGCCTTGCAGTATTACAGAACTACTTCATCGCTCATGTTACAGTTGGAGAGCTTTCCAGTTAATGGTTTTTCTTTGACGTTTGGAAGCTAGTTCAGGTTTAAACCGCCGTCTACCTTTGAAAAGCTACTAATTTGTAGCTGTACAGCTTAAGGAAAGGGAAAACTGGGCGTGATTATAATCTGATATAATTAATCATCAAAGAATATTTTCCTAGCGAGCACGTTTTCGCCACCGGGATAAGATATACGATCTCTTGGCCCTCCTAGCTCTGCCACCTGCCGAGAAAAGTTATTTGTCCTTTTGGTCTGCCAACGGCGTTCCATAATCAGATTCCAAAGAATATCTGTAGAAACGAGGCAACGTCCTGAAATAGTACAGGAGCCTACAAGAGGCAAAGGCCAAAGTTCTGGTTAAATCTCATCGTCAGCAGTCGAAAATATTTTGAGAGGCTTTAGTCTGTTCTGTTAAAGAAGAGAGAGACTGGGACTTCTAGTAGTAGTAGTAGTAGTAGTAGTAGTAGTAGTAGTAGTAGTAGTAGTAGTAGCAGAAGTAGTAGTAGTAGTAGTTTTTAGTAGTAGTAGTAGTAGTGATAACATAGTAGTAACAGTAGTAGAAGGAGCAGTAGCTGGAGAAAAAGCAGTAAAAATAGTAGTAGTAGTAATAGTAGTAGTAGTAGTGGTGGTGGTAGTAGTAGTAATAGCAGTTGTTATTGTAGTAGTAGTAGTAGTAGTAGTAGTAGTAGTAGTAGTAGTAGCTTCAATAACGGTTACTGTTCTTCTTCTTCTAATTAAAATGTGCCACATTTCCTAAGCATATCGATCTATTTTACAGACCGCATCATAAAGTAATCACCTTCTTTCCATATCGAAATCTAGCGCCCCATAAAATGTGCCGCCCGGTAAGGAACGGATAAGAAACCAGGGCGTAATGAAACAAAAAAACCAAACTACATACTCGTCCGGTCATTGTCTGCATAATATTCGTACTCTATAAACTCAGTAATGTTTTTTTTTTGTAGTACTTTTTGTGTAGTGTATTTGTACTCAAGCGCCAGTGAAACGCCCGATAAGTTGCGTCAGCTCTTCGTCTGACATCAAGAACCCAAAACACGTCACCCATTTGGGATAAATTAACAGCAGGTAACCCCTGCCTGGCCGTGAACATTTTGATTGACGTGTTTATGCTATGTTAAAAGTTTCGTAAAACTGTAAACTTTCAAACAAAAGGGACGCGGGCTGGCTAAAAGAAAATGTGCGTTCAAAATTCTTCCCTGGCTGACTTCTGTTCCTGTTGTGTGCAGATTCCATGAAAATATTGTGAAAGAATGAAATACGAAAAGCTAAACAATTCAAAATGTTGAATAATCTTCTTTAAGCTGAAACTGAGCGGTGCTTGAAGAAACAAAATGTCGGGAAATACAAAGTTGAATGTCTTTCTTTTTGTTTCTAATAGACAGCAAAGAGCAACTTCTGCTGTCGTGGAGAACACATCCATCGTTTGCCATCTTACCCAAAAATGAAGAAGCCTTACAGCTCGTTTCAGTAAAGCATTGCAGGGGGCTGAGAAGGGGGGGGGTCTTGACCAGCTCTTTGCATCGGTGGTCTTGAGAAATGAGCTCTCCAGTGATGCAGTAATTCTCGTCTACACATCGATCCTCGCCTGTACATTGATCCTCGCCTGTACACTGATCCTCGCCTGTACACTGATCCTCCCCTGTACATTGATCCTCGCCTGTACATTGATCCTCGCCTGTACATTGATCTTCGCCTGTACATTGATCCTCCCCCACCCAGTGGTCCTCGCCGACACAGTAATCCTGTCCTATGCATTGATCCTAGCCTACATAGTAAGCCTCGACTACTCAGTAATCCTGTCCTATGCATTGATCCTAGCCTGCATAATAAGCCTCGACTACTCAGTAATCCTGTCCTATGCATTGATCCTAGCCTACATAGTAAGCCTCGACTACACAGTAATCCTCGCCTATAGAGTAATCTTTGTTTCACTGTATCCTAGCCTACACAGTAATATTCGCCTACACAATGATCCTATTCTATGTAATAATATTCGCCTACACAATAATCCTGTTTTATGTAGTAATACTCGCCTACATAACGATCATATTCTATGTAGTAATATTCGCCTACTCAACAATCCTATTCTAGATAGTAATCCTCGCCTACACAGTAATCCTAGCCTTCATTTTATTTTTACAGACTACTATAGTGGCTTAAAGGTTCATTTCATAAGAAGTTTCATAACAGCACCAAAAAAAAAAACAAACCATAAGAGACAAATGGGAGGTGTAACACTTTGTTGTATAAATATATCTACCTGTGTTTCATATATCTTCATGCAACATTAGACAGCAGTCAAATATTTTCCATAGTTTCTCTGTTTGGCGATGATTACTGTAGCAGATCGGCTGTAGCTGCACTGAATGGTAAATGCCAGATTAAATAATGTGTTTTTTTTGTGTGTGTGCTGTGTATAATGGTTTCTCTACTCACTGTTGGTAGTAACTAGGTCTGTTAAGCCAGGCAGAGAATTTCTGGCATGAATCCCAGTGAAGATTTACAGTGCTACACTAAGTCTGATAGGCAAACCTAGCACCTTCTGTAGTTCTGCACTAAGTCTAGAATACCTTCTGTAATGCTACACTAAATCAGTATATCTTCTGTAATGCTACACTAAATCAGTATATCTTCTGTAATGCTACACTAAATCAGTATACCTTCTGTAATGCTACACTAAATCAGTATACCTTCTGTAATGCTACACTAAATCAGTATACCTTCTGTAATGCTACACTAAATCAGTATATCTTCTGTAATGCTACACTAAATCAGTATACCTTCTGTAATGCTACACTAAATCAGTATACCTTCTGTAATGCTACACTAAATCAGTATATCTTCTGTAATGCTACACTAAATCAGTATACCTTCTGTAATGCTACACTAAATCAGTATACCTTCTGTAATGCTACACTAAATCAGTATACCTTCTGTAATGCTACACTAAGCCTGGTATGCCATCTTTTCCTAAACTGCTTTAGCTACTTGAGATTAAGAATGGGCAATCTTCACTCCCACTTAGGTCTCAAGCTTCACTGACTTTTCCCTGTTTAAAGTAGTTTTGGTTTTGTTTTTTTTTTTCCCAAACGTTCTTCCGGTATGAATTCGAACGTAATTCTGTATTCGCGTGACTGATTTTTTTGTTGTTGCATGGACGTGGATATTCTTCTCTTCTTAATGCACTGACAAATATGTGTAAAATTACTCAGATCTGCCTCTCTTTTGTGTTCGGTGATGTAGTATTCGGTCCGCGGCTTGTTCCAGAAAGTGAGAAAGATGGATTTTACTGGTGGCCTTAGATAACAAGATCAGGAAGCACTAGCCCATTTCTTCCTTCCTTCCTTCCTTCCTTCCTTCCTTCCTTCCTTCCTTCCTTCCTTCCTTCCTTCCGTCCTTCCTTTCCTTTCCTGTCCTATCCTTTCCTTTCCTTCATTCGATTGCCATGCAATCAAGTGCCGCACTGTTTATTGGGGCTGGTCCTCATTTGCCTGTGCCCATTGTCTGAAGATCGTTGGGTCTGTGCTGCTTAGAGCTCATTGTGAAGACTACTCAGACCAAGATAGTGCTGATTTGTCGAATGATCCCGGCTCCTACAGGGACTCTGGGCTGAGTACTTCCCTGGGAAAAAGTGCAAAACAAAGCTTTCCCATGGGCTCCACCACCACGCAGGTGAAACATTACGCGAGTGCTGACTCTCATCAAATATGATTTGCAAATCTGTTGGTGATTTTCCTCCATTCACTTCCATAGAGTAGTACACTTAGAACATTACTCTTAAATATCCTGATTTTCATATTTATGCTTAGTTTTTTAGATTTCCATATAGTCTGCAGCACTGCAAAAGCCTGGTTTGCTCTAGTAAGTCTGCTGTTGATGTCCTCTGTGCTGTCTTTATTTTCTGCTACTCTGCTGCCAAGATATACAAATTCCTTGACCTTCTCCACTAACTTGTTATCTACTCTGAGTACATTTCTGTTGTTCACATTTTGCTTCATTAACTTTGTCTTTCCTACGTTGATCTTGAGTCCTATGTTGTTTGCATTCTGAGTTAGCTTGTTTATCTTGCATATCTTTGTGGCTGCTTAATGGTAAACAAATGCCGTCCGCAAAGTCAAAGTCCTCCAGCACTGTGTTAAGGGTCCATTGTAATCCTCTGCGTTTATCTGATGTTGCCCCCTTCATTAACCAGTCTACTGCCAAGATAAATCATGTTGGTGATAGTACACATCCCTGCTTCACTCCTGTTTGTACCCTAAAGCTACTGGAGGTATGTTCTCCACAGATCACTTTGCACTGAAAACCCTCGTATAGGGCTTTGATTACATTCACTATCTTATGGGGGAGGCCATGCCATCTTATGATTGTCCACAGTGCATCTCTGATGACACTGTCAGAGGCTTTCTCAAAATCTATAAACAATGCATATGTTGTGCTATGCCACTCATCTGCCTGTTCTAATATTTCTCTAAGTACAAATATGTGGGTTGTTGATGTCATTGTTATTGTATTTTCTGTAGGAGGAGTAATAATAATAATAATAATAATAGTAGTAGTTAGTAGTTGTAGTAGTAGTTAGTAGTAATAGTAGTAGTAGTAGTAGCAGCAGCAGCAGCAGTAGTAGTAGTAGTAGTAGTAGTAGTAGTAGTAGTAGTAGAAGTAGTAGAAGTAGTTAGTAGTTAGTAGTAGTTAGTTAGTAGTTAGTAGTAGTTTTTTTTCATGATGGTTCTATTAGTACCAAAAATTGTTCTGTATCATGATTAGTAGCAGTGACTTCGTTTTTTGTTTTGTTTTGTTTGTTGTGTATTGAATGGAATCAGAAATCTGTGGTTTATGAGTCCTGAAAACTTCTCAGGTCTGATATCTTTTCAAGTGCACTGAATGATCTCCTCTGGTTTGAGCATGTAACGGTTATTACAGCGCAAGCTAACTTCTTTCTATAATACAAATAAAACATGCAGACATCAAGGCTTTAAAATTTAAATATCATAAGCTTAGGAGAACATGAAACTTGAATGTCATATTTTGAGAGAGAATGTATCATCTCTGATTCTGTCCTTTGTGAATAAAACTCAAAATAGAGTCAGCGCATCGTCGCAAGAAGCAAAATCTTGGCCTCGCCTACAAATAGACGCGTGTATGGTTCGGTTTTACAAAAAGATGAGAAAAGTGGGCACTTTTGTGATGGGTACATACAAATGAAGAACGTACAAGAAGCCAATATTTCCGCAAAATCCTTTTTTCAAGGAGCGTATACAAAACAACGCAACAGATTTGTTTTAAAAAATGGTTAACGCCCATAAAGTGGGCTGTTGATATTTTGAATACAGTAAATGTACTTGTGTCAGCAGATGGACATGGCAAGGAATGAAGAGCTGAACTCCTCTTAGAACACATCTATAACAGGGCATCACTCAAAGCGATAAAACCACTAGTAACTCTGAAAATCAGAATAACACCCATCAAGGCCAGAATGTCAAGCAACCATCAAGGCCAGAATGTCATGCAACCATCAAGGCCAGAATGTCAAGCACCCATCAAGGCCAGAATGTCAAGCAACCATCAAGGCCAGAATGTCAAGCAACCATCAAGGCCAGAATGTCAAGCAACCATCAAGGCCAGAATGTCAAGCAACCATCAAGGCCAGAATGTCAAGCAACCATCAAGGCCAGAATGTCAAGCAACCATCAAGAATGTCAGTCTCCTCACACAGGTGTCAGTATATTCGATAAATTTGATATTCACATTAAAACAGAACAAAACAACATCTAAACTGCGGAACGCAAGCAGAGTACGGATAACTTCTCTAAATTTGCTGTCTGTATTGCAACTTTGGGTATCTGTAATGCAACTCTTTCGACAGCGAACGAAAGTTGTTTGTGGAGAAGACTGTTTGGACATCAGTGCTGTTCAGTGTTCGAGACAAAGGGATCATTGTTTGAACATCGGTGCTGTTTAGTGTTCGAGACAAAGGGATCATTGTTTGGACATCAGTGCTGTTTAGTGTTCGAGACAAAGGGATCATTGTTTGGACATCAGTGCTGTTTAGTGTTCGAGACAAAGGGATCATTGTTTGGACATCGGTGCTGTTTAGTGTTCGAGACAAAGGGATCATTGTTTGGACATCGGTGCTGTTTAGTGTTCGAGACAAAGGGATCATTGTTTGGACATCAGTGCTGTTTAGTGTTCGAGACAAAGGGATCATTGTTTGGACATCAGTGCTGTTTAGTGTTCGAGACAAAGGGATCATTGTTTGGACATCGGTGCTGTTTAGTGTTCGAGACAAAGGGATCATTGTTTGGACATCAGTGCTGTTTAGTGTTCGAGACAAAGGGATCATTGTTTGGACATCAGTGCTGTTTAGTGTTCGAGACAAAGGGATCATTGTTTGGACATCGGTGCTGTTTAGTGTTCGAGACAAAGGGATCATTGTTTGGACATCGGTGCTGTTTAGTGTTCGAGACAAAGGGATCATTGTTTGGACATCGGTGCTGTTTAGTGTTCGAGACAAAGGGATCATTGTTTGGACATCAGTGCTGTTTAGTGTTCGAGACAAAGGGATCATTGTTTGGACATCAGTGCTGTTTAGTGTTCGAGACAAAGGGATCATTGTTTGGACATCGGTGCTGTTTAGTGTTCGAGACAAAGGGATCATTGTTTGGACATCAGTGCTGTTTAGTGTTCGAGACAAAGGGATCATTGTTTGGACATCGGTGCTGTTTAGTATTCGAGACAAAGGGATCGTTGTTTGGACATCGGAGCTGTTCATTGTTCGCGACAAAGAGATCATATTAAACTTTTATAACAAACCAGAGAGCAAAGGCTTTGTATCTCTACTGATGATACTCTTCGGTTGATGAATTCATTAAATAGTCCCGCGCGCTGCTTAAACCAAAATTGTGGATACAAATCATAGCGTTTCAACTGAGCGTCCAGATTTAGTGACTAGAGATCATGTTATATTGAAAGGTTCGCTTGCCGTGGGTAACTTCATTGCACAATCACGCGATCCAGCAGAGAAGAGCTAGACGATTTGCGAAAAGTTGCTGGTACACTCTGAATGGAAACCTGACCGATGTTATAACACAAGCTAAGGCTCAATGTATCATTATGATCAATAAAGGAAAAGAATATCCGCGGACTTTCATCATAGCGAATCTCGAACACAATGGGAAAAAAATGCCGGACGCAAAGTCAGAAAGGAAGGCCATGTCCTTTGTTTCTTTTATGTTAAAGATGTCACGAAGTCGGAGTTTATTTCAGAAGGAACAGTAGTAAATTCTGTAGAATGTTGAGAAGATACAAGATTCAGATTACAGCTTCGAAAATCTCAGCCTCAGAAAGAGCAACCCATATTTCAACTTTTTTTCGGCCACACAAGTGAAAGAGCAACTTTGGAGATTCAAAGATTTAGGTCGTTGTGTTGGATCGACCATCTTGCAACTCCCATTTGTCTCGGTCTTCCATCTCATCCACTGCTTGATACAACCGAGACCTCTTTAAAACAGGAATGTGATGTGTTTCAAGTTATAATCTTTCGGCTGAGAACAGGACAACGCGGGCTAAGACGCTATCTATGTCGGAAGCTGAAAATCGACTCAGCAGATTTCTATGTCTGCGGTACAGAGCAACAGACACCACATCACATCCTCCAGAGTTGACAACTACGCAACCCACTCAGACAAAGAACCTGGCCAGACCCCAGACCCCCGCACCCCCCCCCCCCCCCCCCCAGCTAACAGGAGAAGCTCTACGGTGGTACTGAAAACCTGAGACGAACTGTCATATTTGTGAGAGAGATTGGTGTCGATGTCTGAGCGAACTTTGACGAAGAACAGGGGAAGTCTTTAAGACTTGACAAGTTCTCACACCCCATCACCAGCTGTATATCTCAGTAATGAGACCATGACGGATAAACCTGTATATTTCATCAATAAAATGTATTTGTCATCAAGTTGTAGCGCGTTTCTGAAGATATAGCGTCATGAGTGAACTCTATAGAGGTAGGCGAGAAATCAAATACTGTCTCCCCCCCCCCCCCAAACACTCACTACCACCACATAAAACTCTTTCAAATATCATCATGTGTCCTATACTCCTGTGGTTAGGCTTAGGTAGGCCTTTTGGGGTGAAGGTTACCGGTACTGGAGTAACACTTAAACACCCAAGACCCTTCTAGATCTACGAGAACGCTATTCGGGCCCATCCAGGTCAGAAGTTAGTAGGATAGTATCACCCAGAGACCCACAGTCTTGGATCAAAACCGTGTTATAGGACTTTTCATTTTCTTTCAAAATATTACTTGTCAAACTATAGGTGCGTCTTATACATTAGTGCGTTATACACTAGTGCGTCTTATACACTAGTGCGTCTTATACACTGGTGCGTCTTATACACTAGTGCGTCTTATATGACGGCAAAAACAGAAACGTGTTGCTGGCTTTCAATGTCGGTTCGGATACACAAGAATGCTTTCATTAAACTCACCTACGCGGAATGTTATTTTCTTTTTTTTTCTCCCGTCCATTTCTAACAATCTTCATGTAATCAGCCTCTTAACAAATTTCCCAAGTTCCTATGATCGGCACTTTATTGCCCGTTTATCTGTTTTCAGAGGATTTTTTTTGTTTCAGTTCTTGTAATTGCATTTGTGGAGCGTCGCTTCAAAATAAAATATATATCGGCGTGCCGGAGCATTAAAATCTCGAGAGAAATAGTTTAGAAAATCTGACCAAGAAGTATATATTTTAAACAATTGATGTAATTTTTTTTTGGGGAAATATTTTTGACATGTATAGAATTACTGACATTTTTTTAAAAAGCTTATTTTAGTGTAAATAGCAAACCGTGTGTATCTGGATATAGTGTACACAATAAGTATGCAGTGTTTTAAAACAAATATCAGAATAAAAACATATATTAAAATCTGTATCAGATAGTTGTGACGTCACAAGACCGCGGTCTAAAAAAGTCACGACTTTTTTTTTCAGTGTCCCAGTTGTTGCGTTTCATTTGAAAGGAAAAAAAATAAAAGCTTGGTTGGTATTTTGGATTCGTTTTTATGTAACAGAGTGAAGATTTCTATGCTTGAGCGACGGCATAGTTGTCAGGGCCAGCGAATTACAGTTGTCAGGGCCAGCGAATTACAGTTGTCAGGGCCAGCGAATTATAAATGTCCAACGACCTCGTCCCACATCTCCGCTGGTGCTCCCCCCCTCCCCCCCCCCCCCAAAAAAAAAAAACCAGACTCATCCCAACCAACGAGACAGGGAATAGTTGTAACCCCTGCCCCCTTCTCTCTCTCTCTCTCTCTCTCTCGCTCTCTCAACCTTAAGTGCCCAAGGCCTTCCGCAAAGGTTCTCCACAAACGCCTGTCCTTTGCCATTTTGTCCACTCTTGCTCAGGTGAGCCCTCTGTTGCTCAACATCCTCTCTGTTGTTCTTCTCTATGTCTCCTTTGGTCTACCCTTACTTCTGTTCCCCTGTAGTGTCCATCTTAGTGCTGTTTTTTTTTTAGTGAGTTGTCAGTTATCCGGAGCACATGTCCCAACCATCACCAGCATCTTTTCCCGATAATTGCTGTCAGTGGCTTCATCTGCATTTCTGCCAACAAGATGTTATTTTTTATGGTGTTTGGCCAAAATATTCTTTTAATTCTTCTTAAACATTTAGTCCTATAGCCCCTGTGATGGCGGAGATGTCTGAGAAGAGTTTCACCTCTTCATGCTCTTTTAGCCTCTCTCTCTCTCTCTCTCTCTCTCTCTCTTGATCTGCAAAGCTATCCACTGTTAACGCGCTCTCCCATTCCATGTCGATGGTTTCACTGAAACACCGTCACTTCATCAGCAGTAGAGAACAGCCTACTTGTAGTTTCAAGAGGGTAGAACAATGACAAGAAGGAGTAGCAATAGAACATTAGTTCACGTGTGTGAACACGCATCCCATTTGTCCGTGTCACTTTATGCATAAGCCTTTTGTTAGAAAAATATTCAATATCGATTGGAGCATTACACTGGCTTTACTAATGTTTTTTTAAATACCTTCCTCATTAAAAAAAAGGAGACGTAGACGCTGTCGGATATGGCAATCAGCGACCCATCTCTGCCATGCTAGTGTGATAACTGACCAAGACCCTGCCCACATCTCTCCGTTCTTCTTCTCCTTCTTCTTATTCTTCTTTCACGTTCAAGGCTGTTGGTCACATCAAATCCTGATCTCTGTCGACATCACAAAGCTCTCAGACCTCTCCAAATCCTGATAGGAGACCCAAAGCTTTTGCCCCCAAGCTTGTGTCCTCTTTGCCATGTCTCTCGCCTCAGGTCTGCATGGTTTGGGCACTCGTGAAGGATGTGTTCTGGGGTCTGGACTCCACTGCCACGTGGACACTGATGAAGGATATGTTCCGGGGTCTGGACTCCACTGCCACGTGGGCACTCGTGAAGGATATGTTCTGGGGTCTGGACTCCACTGCCACGTGGGCACTCGTGAAGGATATGTTCCGGCGTCTGGACTCCACTGCCACGTGGGCACTCGTGAAGGATATGTTCTGGGGTCTGGACTCCACTGCCACGTGGACACTGATGAAGGATATGTTCCGGGGTCTGGACTCCACTGCCACGTGGGAACTCGTGAAGGATATGTTCTGGGGTCTGGACTCCACTGCCACGTGGACACTCATGAAGGATATGTTCCGGGGTCTGGACTCCACTGCCACGTGGGCACTCGTCTGTGTTTTAGTTCCACTCCGGGACTGAAAAAGTAACTTCCAGGACCCGCTCCAAAGCCGACACAACGCTGTGCCTCAAAACCTTCACAGCATCCGCTGCAAAGAACACCAGCTCGCAGTTCCAGGGAAGGAGAAGATACGACATTTTTTTGTTTTGTTTTGAAAAGCAGGATTAATTTTCATTCTTTACACGACTTTTCTCTTCTTTAAACATACACAGGACACCAATCACTCACAACTTATAGAATAAAAATCACTTTAATATTCCTTAATATATAATCATGTAATAATACTGTAATAATATTGTTTACTTTCATTCCTCTCAGTACACGTAACAAATGGCAACATTATCTGAAATAACCCAGGTGTTAATGAGTTGCAACGAGTCTGGCACAGTTTGAGTTTGTTAAATATAAGATTTCCTTTAGAGAAGAAAGATCTGTGGAGGCTAATGCAGCTCCTCTAGAACGTTCCAATCTTCTTAATGTTGCTACGGCAGGAGGGGAGAGTGGGACAACTTGATAGCATTGATTAGCGGGCGTCAGCAGAAGTGACACAAGGCTCTTAATGTGATAACATAATGAATGGATTGGGGATGTGATAACCACAAATAACTGCTTCAAGAGTTTTATACCCAAATTAGCTGTATAAGAATATGGTTTAAAAGAGCGGAGGAAGACAAGAGAGCAAGGTTTTGAGAGAGAGAAAGAGAGAGATAGAGAGAGAGAGAGAGAGGAGAAGGGAATGTTAAGTTAAACAGAAATAAAGAGATTGTGTGGCTTTCATTAAGTCTAAGAATGAACCTCAAATAGCAAGCTTCTTTCTTGGCTCCACCACCGAGGCTAACCCATCAATTCATATAATTCTTATAATTCAGGTGATCCTTGGTTTGGTGGTTTCGGTAGTTTTGTGTATTTTTGATGGCTATCCCATCATCCACATCTCCTTCGTAGCTTGGATGTTACTTGAGCGAAAGTTACATGTTGTGACGCTGGGAAACATGCAAGCGGTGGCCACGATAAAGATAAGATTGGTGACAATGAGAAAAGTAGAAGCGGTGACTATGAGAAAGATAAGATTGGTGACAATGCGAAATGTATGAGTGGTGACTATGAGAAAGATAAGATTGGTGACAATGCGAAATGTATGAGTGGTGACTATGAGAAAGATAAGATTGGTGACAATGCGAAATGTATGAGTGGTGACTATGAGAAAGATAAGATTGGTGACAATGCGAAATGTATGAGTGGTGACTATGAGAAAGATAAGATTGGTGACCTTTTGGAAACATACAAATGGTGACTATGAGAAAGATAAGATTAGTGGCCTTGGGAAACATACCAGTGGTGACTATGAGAAAGATAAGATTGGTGACCTTTTGGAAACATACAAATGGTGACTATGAGAAAGATAAGATTAGTGGCCTTGGGAAACATACCAGTGGTGACTATGAGAAAGATAAGATTGGTGACCTTGGGAAACCTACAAGTGATGACTATGAGAAAGATAAGATTAGTGGCCTTGGGAAACCTACAAGTGGTGACTATGAGAAAGATAAGATTTGTGACCTTTGGAAACATACACGTGGTGACTATAAGAAAGATAAGATTGATGACCCTGGGAAAAATCCTAGAGGCGACTACATGAGAAGGATAAAATTGGTCACTGTAAGAAAGATACACATGGTGACTATGAGAAGGAAAAGAGTTGCGACTCTTGACCAAACACGAGTGCTGACTCTGAGAAATTTACAAGTGATGACTGGAAAGATACGAGTGATAACCCGAAAGAAAGGTAGAAGTGGTGACTCTTGCAAGATAGTGAGCAGTGACTCCAGGAAAGACAGAAGTAGTGACTCTGAAAAGATACGAGTTACGACTCTGGGAAAGAAATACTTAGCTTAGGATATTGTACGAGACATCTTAACAAGTGCTGTCATCTGTGACTATAACCGAATGTGAATAATACCCTTTAAAAGTAATGTTCCAAGTGTACTACTCGATGGAAGTGAATGCTGGAAAATCACCAAAACCATAGAAAACAAGTTGAATTCTTTCCAGACTAAATGTTTACGAAGAATTAGAACAAAACATGTTGGCCAAATACCATAAGAAATAACATTTTGTTGGCAAAAATGCAGATGAAGCCACTGACAGCAATTATTGAGGAAAGACGCTGGCGATGGTTGGGACATGTGCTCCAAATGACTGACAGCTCACTGCCAAAAATAGCACAAAGATGGACACCACAGGGGAACAGAAGTAAAGGTAGAGCAAAGCAGACATAGAGAAGAACAACAGAGAGGATGTTGAGCAATAGAGGGCTCACCTGGGCAAGAGCGGGAAAAAAGGCAAAGGACAGGCGTTTATGGAAGCCCCATGTGCCCTGAGCACTCAAGGTTAACACGAGAGAGAGAGAGAGAGAGAGAGAGAGAGAGAGAGAGAGAGAATAGTACCCATTATTTCACTGTTTTTTTTTCTCTAACGTTGCAGTAATTGATCCTATTACACTGCTATAGTTGGATCCGGCAAAGATAAATACGACAATTAAGCCAGCACCTGGATTGTGTTATACAAGAGTATTACATTCATTAAAGTTTTTCATTCACGTTCGCGCTATAAGCTCGTACTGGAGCAGCAGGTTTTACAAAATGGAGCTCGCCTACACTGGCAGCCTTAGACATGCTCGCATAATCTTGGGACTACACATTTGCCTAGGTGGTTTTACCTGTGCGACACGGCAAAGCTCCGGTGTTAAGTGTGTGCTGCATTTAGCAGGTTGAAGAAACATGAGCAATTCCCTTTTTGACTACACAAAACAACGGCTCACGCTGGCCTGTGACGTCATGAAGCGGGACTTCCGTCCCGTACGTGCGTACGCGTGCAGCCAGTGACGCGGAAAAGTTCGGGTTTGCCGCGGGAGGGGGCACAACTCGGAAAATGGAATGCTAGTTTCGTGACGCAAGCAGGGATTCCTGCAGATAACTAATCGATCCTTGGCGCTGATTCCACACACGGCCTAGTCCAGCACGCCATGTTTGCCTGCTTCTGTAATTTAAATTTATGTTGCTGTGCTTGGCGAGCGGTGAACTAAATCTGTTGGACATTTTGAGTAGTTTGTTTTTGTTGATGAGGAATTCTTTGGAGAGCGTGATTTACAAAGATGCTGCCGCCTACATGTGAGTTTGTATTGTATGTACGTAAGTAAGCCAGGCATGTACTGTATGGGTGTTAGGTGATGTAGTAGCAGTCGCATGAGTGGAAGGATTATGAAGCAGTGAGGGCATACATTTAGATGAACAGTGGATTCTCGTCGCATATTGTCGAGTTCCAGCTATGGTCGGCGTTTTGTCGTGAAAATATCATATTCTCTTTATCATCTATTTAGTGTTCTTTTTTTCCAGAGCATTGTGTCGTCTCTAGTGTAACCATTGTTGTTGTTGATGATGATCTCCTCCTCCTCCTCTTCCTCTTCTTCTTCTTCTTCTTCCTCTTCCTCTTCTTCCTCTTCTTCTTCTTCTTTCAAATGCAGGTAATGCTAAATGCAAGACAGTCACTAGATCAGATCATCAGCCTGCTCCAAACTTTCTAGCTTAGATCTAGACACCGGCCATGCCTGACGCTCTAAGACTGTATTTATAGCCGAAACACTTGCTTGGGGGGGGGGAGGGAGGGAGGGAAGGAGGAAAGGGGGTACCTCCTCTGATGATCTGAAGGAATTGTGTTATTGTTCTGCTCTCTACAGTAGAGTGTTCCCCCGTGTACTGTTCTAGAAAGTACGCTCTGCTCTTAAAGGCGAAGGTGTAGTGTAGACGTAGTACTAAAAGCGTATGTGCCCACCAGGCGCCAGTAAAGAAGTATCTGTTGTCTCTAAAGGTCCAGAGGAACAACTAATAGATAGTAGTTAGTTGCTCTCTCTGGATCAGATTAGACAAAAAATCTAAGAGTCTAAAGGAACAACTAATAGATAGTAGTTAGTTGCTCTCTCTGGATCAGATTAGACAGATTCTCTAAGGGTCCAGAGGAACAACTAATAGATAGTAGTTAGTTGCTCTCTCTGGATCAGATTAGACAGATTCTCTAAGGGTCCAGAGGAACAACTAATAGATAGTAGTTAGTTACTCTCTCGGGATCAGATTAGACAGGTTCTCTAAGGGTCCAGAGGAACAACTAATAGATAGTTACTATCTCGGGATCAGATTATACAGGTTCACTAAGGGTCCAGAGGAACAACTAATAGATAGTTACTATCTCGGGATCAGATTATACAGGTTCTCTAAAGGTCCAGAGGAACAACTAATAGATAGTAGTTGGTTACTATCTCGGGATCAGATTAGACAGATTCTCTAAAGGTCCAGAGGAACAACTAATAGATAATAGTTAGTTACTATCTCGGGATCAGATTAGACAGATTCTCTAAAGGTCCAGAGGAACAACTAACAGACAGTAGTTGGTTACTCTCTCGGGATCAGATTAGACAGATTGATCTGAGAGACTACAAATTGTGATCTGCAATACATTCAGAGAACATTACACCCAGGCACCCTCCTTCTTCCACTGGACAACAGCGGAACATCTGGACTCCACAATGCAAGCTTACAACGCAACAGCAACACAATCGTAGGAACAGTCAGGAGTGTAGTTCAAGTTCAATAGAGATCAAATTTATTGATGCGGAAGATGAGGATGATGAAAATGACGATGGTGGGAAAACCTGCTGTCACACAGCTATGACAAAACATGAAACATGAAAAACTTCCCTGCATGCAGTCCATGCCATAAGGAAGAAACATTCTACCACACTCTGCAAGAGCATTTACTTACGTGCAACAGCGTGAGTCAGACATGCTTGAGCAGAATGCAGCGCCCAACTCTTTAACAGAAAACTTGATGGTTTTGTAATGGGTGAACTGATTTCAAGCAGCCTCTTCACCCAGTGGTAGATTAGTGAACATTTGTAATCATTTTTCTTCTTCTCTGCAGCTGAACGGATGGTTTACAATGTTTAGCGTCGCTGCCATGTTGAAATAAGAGCGACAGATTTTTAATTTCCAACACTTTCACAGCAGCAATGGCACCACAGCAAAGCAACTATTGTTCAACTTAGGAAGCTATAGCTCCCATTAATTGTTTGTGCTCTTAATTCCGATAGAGGTCTACTGTCGGTTGAGAAAACTATCTTATCTGATGTTTGCTTTTCACTACGGATTTTGATCCCAGAACGCTCAGAGATGTTACTGTTTCTATCTGGAAACTGGGGGATATCTTACTATTTGTGAAAGCTTTGGGAGATTTCAGTCCTGTTGCTGTATCTCATGAAGAAATCTCCTCTATCGTTTTGCGTCTTTTTTATTTTTTAATGACACCCTCAGAAGTGTAAACATGTGCCATTTCAGTTGTATGCATGATTCGCTTGTTTATGATTATATCTTGTATTAAGACTCTTGCACTTGAGGGGGAGGGGGGGAACAGGTAATCATTTTTCCTTGTTCCAGGGCTTCCTGTGCGTACTTAGACCATCAGTGTTTCAGGCGTTCTCCTTACAAGCTTTATACGCGCTTTCATTGTGGATATTCTCCTTACAAGCTTTATACGCGCTTTCATTGTGGATATTCTCCTTACAAGCTTTATACGCGCTTTCATTGTGGATATTTTCCTTACAAGCTTTATACGCGCTTTCAGTCCTTCCGTAGGTCTTGATGGAAGCCATTGCGGGATTGATGAAAATTTCTGTGTTGGTAACTGGTTCATTTTCAGCCAGTTTTTTTTTCTTCTTTTAACTGGCTATTAACTGTTTGACTCCAAACCAACACTGCCAGGACTGCTATGCCAGTCAATGCTCAGAGCGATATTTAGATGAAATCTAAATAAAATAAAAGCTAGCATATTTCTAACCCAAACCATATTTTTTAAGTACAGAGTGACTTTCTTCCAGTTTATTTCCAGCAAAATTTCTCATCAAAATGTATTCTGGCAAACCAGTAGAAGTAATTCAGCAGTGGGAGAAAAAATTAATTGGGATGGGTTTTTCTTTTCAGTTTTTCTTTTCGCTATAGACAAAAATGTTCTTGTCCTGTTTCTCATAAAGGGAGCAGATAGTGGCGCATCTTATCATTGTTTTGATTGGAGAGATTTTCATTCTTTCAGGGCCCGGGTATCGTAATTTCCTTCATTCATTGTCCGCCATGAATCCAGTCGGTCTGAGATTCGTCGTTTTGCTGTCTTGGAGTTTTCATGAAGTTCTCATGGAATCTGCCGGTTGTGGAAGTCCACATAGCCCCACGTAGACTCCACTTCTTCTTCTTCCTCTTATTCTTCTTCTTCTTCTTCTCTTTCTCTCTCTCACTCTCTCACTCTCTCTCACTCTCTCTCACTCTCTCTCTCACTCTCTCTCTCACTCTCTCTCTCTCTCATTCTCTCACTCTCTCTCTCTCACTCTCTCTTTGGGTTTGTGACCGGCCAAGGCGGAGTTCCGTTTATTTAAGCACAGAAATAAAACTGGAACTCTGAAAATGTCCACCTGTACGTGTATACAAGCTAGTCCGTTGTTCTCTTCTGTATGACGCGTTGTTCTTTTTTGTGGTGCCTTGAGGATGTGTGTATATGTTAGTGTTATATATTGTATGTGTATGGTGAAAAAATAGATCCCCTTTCTTCACTGGCTAGAAAATAGGGGTTGAACTTAACAAGGATAAAACAAAAATAATGAAACTTCCCATCAATCAACAAGGACAAATATACGTAGAAGGGACAGCTGTTGAAGATCAACCAATTTGCATACCTTGGCAGCTATATAGACCAGGATGGTGACACCAGAAAGGAAGTTAGAATTAGAATTGCAAAAGCAGCATCGACCTTCAAGAATCTTGAGAACATATGGCACTTAAAAGTTATAAGCACAAAAACCAAGTTAAGACTGTTCAATTCAAATATAATATCCATCTTCATTTATGCATGCAAAAGCTGGAAAACAACTAAAGAAACAGACAAGAAATGACACTCTTTTTAAAACAAATGCCTAAGAAAAATACTTGGTATAAAATGGAACAAATTCAAGAACAACGCACAGATAAGACAGATGAGCGAACAATAACCTGTCTCATGGGTGATCAGGAAAAGGAGATGGACGTGTATCAGTCACATGATGAGAAGAAGCATTCAGAGGATCCCCAAACAAGCTATCAAATGGAACACAGCAGGCCGAAGAAAAAGAGGTCGACCGCGTGAAATTCTAAAGAGGACAATAGTAAGAGAAGCCAATTTAGTAGGCATAAAATTCCTTAATGAGGTTGAAAAGCTCGCCGAAAATGAAAACTTGACGAACTACCATGCGAGCCCTATGTGACGTTTGACGGCGCGGGAAAGGTATAAGATAAGATATACTATGCTAACGTTCAGTGGAGATTGTAAATACTTCTTTTTTCTCCCTAGACATGCAAAACATGATGTTCTCTGCAGCCGATGCGGTGAAGGTGTTGAAGCACAGCATGGTGTCGGATTGGGAGTGAGTTACGTCGGCCTATTTCTTCCAAATCTTTGAGTGGAGCTAAAAAAAAAACGGGATGTGCAGTACTTCTTTAACAGGCTCCACTACCATGGTGGCTGTGGCGATCCCTGTCCCGTTTGCCAGGCTAGGCCTGTTGCCAGGGGTACCATCGAAGGGGTCGGCTATGGTTCGCCAGGCCAGAAGCTAGCATGCCAACTATGGGTTGCATCTTCAACCCTGAACATTACTTCTGTATTATATCACACATTGTGAAATATTAACCTCTTTACGCGTAAAAAATAAGTATTATGCAATATCATCGTGCAATCAGTTTCAGGTTATTTCGCCTGTTTGTACTTTCTACCTTATGCACTGTACACTTTACAGTAGTCAGATGTGTTGAATCGTGACAGTATGAAAGTGGGCGATGTCTAAACCTGCCCACGTTTTTAAACAGTGGTTAAGCGTCTTCTGATATACGTTATTTCACTGACACATTTTTTTATCGTTTTCTTTCTTAGTGTAGTAATTTCAGAAGATACCCATTTTTGGTTTGGTTTTTAATAGAAATAAGACTGGGCAGGTTAACTTTATGTAACGAGTTTTGTTTGTGTTCAATTTTGCTGATGTGTTTGCCTAGCCTCACGTAGGAGTATACGCGCATGTCAGCATTTAAACATGTGTAAGCAGAATTGTAATTCCTTTCCGCCTTGTGTGTGTCACACAGTGCAACCGCGGCTGGGCCATTGGCTGTGTAGTGTGTTACGGACATGCGCTGTGGTAGTCCCTGTGCTTGTGGACCACGCATCCTGGCACCTGAACACGGAACACAAACACACCCCCATTACAAACATTACTTAATATATCCTCTTATAGGGGATCCACTGCAGCTATCCTCTACCACGGGGGGGGGGGGGGGGAATATGACACATGATGATAATGCTACTCTTTCTTAAGCAGCCCAGATCCATCTTCGTTTGGTCATGTCTGGGGAACAGAAAAGGAACAAATCAACACGCATATAAATACTCATTACAGTAGCATACAATACTAAAAAAAAAGGAAAGGGGGACGGGGAACAGAACGCTCACAACTACGTCCACTAATATGAGTAAACCGGACAGCAAAGCGTCCGACGTAAAAGCACACAACACTGTGGGAAGATTTCGGAGTCGATTGCCCGAAGTGGTATCGTGGGTCGTGAATCTGAAAAAAAGGGGGGGGGGGGGAGAAACTGTTGCAAATGACTAAGGAGAGATGGGGCAGACAAAACGAAACGAGCACCAAGCAACGTGCACAGGGAATACTGTTATTTTGCACTGGGAATACTGTTATTTTGCACCGGGAATACTGTTATTTTGGACAGGGAATACTGTTATTTTGCACTGGGAATACTGTTATTTTGCACCGGGAATACTGTTATTTTGGACAGGGAATACTGTTATTTTGCACTGGGAATACTGTTATTTTGCACCGGGAATACTGTTATTTTGGACTGGGAATACTGTTATTTTGCACTGGAAATACTGTTATTTTGCACTGGGAATACTGTTTATTTTACACTGGGAATACTGTTCTTGTCTGTGAAGTCGCCGTCAGAATAAACTGACCAGTGAGAGAATTTTTATTTTGACACAGGTCAAAGCAGACATCTTGCTTAGTTATAACCAGTAGAGGAATTCAGTGAATTAGACATAGTCAACAAATGATGTAGTAGTTAGAAGTCTTTTTTTTTTGTCCATGGTAAAAAAAAAAAAAGGTAAAGGTAATCCTGCATGCCTTAGAGGCACATAGGGATATGGTGTTAGTGTCCATATTTTCCTTGACCTGTCAGCACACTAGAGGGTGATATGGTCAGTATCACGCCTGGCCGCCTTTCCTTCCCCATCTCCAGAAGAAGTCGGGTACTAGTTTCTACAGCTGGGTGACTGGGGTGCCTCTGGCCGGATTCGAACCCCCGACCTTCGCCATGAGAGACCAGTGCACCAATCACTTCGCCACTCAGACACCCAAGGGGCAATAGAAAAAAAAGATCATCTTAGTGGAAAAGATCATGGACAATAGAAAGAGCATTTTTAGTAAAAGTTATTGTGGGCAACAGAAACGGTCATTTTAGTAGATGTAATCATGAGCAGTAGAAAATATCTTTTAGTAGACGTAGCTGCAGTGCAAAGGTTCTAAGAAAGTGTTACTACGATGTGATACAATGGGTAAATTAAGGGAAAATTTGAAAATGCCAATAAAATGTCAGAAAGAACAGAAGGAAATCCGTTAGTTGGCACCAAGATCAGTGATGTTTGTGAGAAGATAACGCTACTGTTACTCATTGCTTTGCACCTAACCGTAACCTGGTTGTAGACCTGGACCATAAACTTGTACTCAGAGTCTTAGCCCAGTTCTAGACTTGAGCCTTGCACCTGCACTCATCGCCATAACCCAGTTGTAGATTTGAGCTTTCATCTGCACTCATCGCCATAACCCAGTTGTAGATTTGAGCTTTCACATGCACTCATCGCCATAACCCAGTTGTAGATTTGAGCTTTCACATGCACTCATCGCCATAGCCCAGCTGTAGGTTTGAGCTTTCATAAGCACGCATCGCCTTAACCCAGTTGTAAATTTGAACTTTCACATGCACTCATCACCGTACATTGTAGATGTTTCATTGTGTATGTCCGAAGGTTTCAGAACTTTACGAGCAAGAATCGCATGACAGAATGCACTTCTTCCTTGGATTATGATTGCAACGTAGTCGCAATCTTGACATGCGTCCTTCTCGGCTTACTGATTAGCGACGGTGGCCTTATCTGCTTACTGACCTTGTGCTATCAGTTGGTACTACTAAGGGATTTCTTTCTGTTCTTTCTGAAATTTTATTCGCATTTTGTAACTTCATTTGATTTACTCTCATAGATGGATAAGCCTTGAGAATTATTGCGTGGAACCACGGTGTCACGCATTCCCGCTTCTGAGACACAACAAGAATACAGGCTCAAGCTCGGCGATACTTAGAACCTCTTGTGGTCCTCTCGTGGATCTCGTGTGGTCTTCTCGGGGACTATAGGGGGGACCACGGGACCTATAGAGGACTACAGGAGTAAATTGAGGAAGATCACTGGGCGGTCTTGATGGTAGAAGCGAACGAAGAAGAAGATTACGTGGAACAGTATTCTCATACTTTTTAGATCAAATGGTTAAGAAAAAAAGAAACCAGTCTACTTGCCAGAATCTCATAAGCATCATCTGCTTCCAGAAAAGTGAAATTTACATATTTTGTTTTTTGGTGAGAAGAGAAACATGTTACACGGAACAGTCTATGAAAACTAGTTCATTCTTTGCGGTAAATCACCAATGCAAGTAGAGAACTGGAAAACAAACAGATATGTAGAAGTTTCTGGCGGCACCACCACCACCACCACCACCATCATCATCATCATCATCATCATCATCATCATCAAGATCAAGTTGCGTGCCCTTGTGTCGTGGGAGATCATGCTTTTCGAAATATTTCGATGTTTAATTATTTCTTTCCATTATCGCAGTTCATTAGCATTTTTTATGGTACAGTAATATCATACTGGCCATTACATTCTCATTCATTATTCCCCTGCATATTTTCCATCCCTTATTTCCTTCTTTCTTTTTGAATGTTCGTAGAAAGGATGATAATCCAAAAATCAATACCTCCCCCCCCTCCCGATAACGTCTGCACAGCTCAGTATAGAAATTAATATTACTCAAAGACAAGACTTCTTTCAGATATAAATTCTTTCATTTCAAAACAATAGTGGCAGGGCTGATAGATCCTGCATGCCTTTGCGAATCAGTGCTCAGAGCGATATTTAGACAAAGCTAGCACATTTCTAACATAGCCCTATTAAAAAAAAACAACAAATATTGAGTAACTTCCATTTTCTTTCTATCAAAATCTCTCATCAAAATTTATTGTGGTAAAGCATGAAAATAATTCGGAAGTGAACGAGTTAAACAGCAAATAGTTGTTATGAAAGAGTGAAAGCACCAGACAGACAGGATTGTTGTGGAAGCCACTTTGTTTTTTTTAACAATGAGCGCCTGAAAGTCTTGGCCGAAATGAAAAGCACGAGTCTTGTGAAATGTGGTTCCGGGTAAGACATGTGAGCCAGGGTGGACTTGTCCCAGTTCACGACGTTCACGCATGCGCAAAAGTGCAGTGGCACTCGACAGGCGGACACAGTCGGAAACAGATTTGCTGATGCAACATAGCGGCGTTGTTTTATCAAGTCTGCCTTTACTTTTTACAAAATGCCGCACTAGCACACACAAGTTTGGTATCTCTTGTGTTGAGATAGAACACCTTTTTACTACCGAGTTACAGTAAGTAACGTGTTCTTCTAAGTTATGTCGTATTTGTGTCGAATTTATCGCAGTTGTGCCTCCCACGTGTGGAAATTTGTTGACTACTCAGCTGTTGTGTCAAGGCCGCCTGCGATGTTTGTGTTACGCGATTTGATTGGCTGTCGGGCCACATTTTGTCAAAATGCATCCAATGGAAGTGATAGTTACAATTGCCTTTTTAAAAAAGCCACTGATTTCCGTAAAAACCGGTAGCCCTGTGACTGTAATTGAAAATAAAGCAAGTCTTCATTTTACTTCAAAGAATAAGCCCCTTCGAAACTAGATCCAGCATCAAGGCTCCACCGCGTGAGTGAAATTTTAGTTTGGAAAGGGGAAAGAGGGAACCGGATATTGTCAATGGTGAGATTATTAACGGGGAAGATGATAACAGAAATAAAATGATTTGGTAACAGGCAGACAATATGGTTTTGCATGACGTTGGTATTTTGTGGATGTTGTAGGAGAGTTGGAAGAATCTTTGGGATGCAGCACTCATTAGGGAAAGGCAGGCAGACACATGGCGATGTGGATCATGCTTTCGGTAGCTGACTGGGTAGCGGGGTGTAGCATGGCAGTCTTTGGGTTCTGGTACACGTTTCTACAAGCATTTGAGAGAATGGATAACACACACGTGTTTGCTTGTGTGATGTAAATGTAAGATGATGATGTCGCAAAGATGTTACAGAAAGGTGTTTTTCGTGTATTTGTTGTACATCAAACAGTGACTGTAAACTGAAGTGGAGTTACAGGAACACTGGTAGATGAAAGAGAGAAAGAAAAAATACGACACGTGCCATTAATATTAACAAAACTAAGTGAAAGTATGTTTAAGGGACGATAACACAAAAGGCATAAAAAATAACATAATGAATGAAAACAAAACAGACATTATTTCTCCTCTCTTTTATCTTTTCGTACAACTTCCCCATACATTTTCATGAGTTATATTCTGCTGTGCTGTGTTAGTGTTACATTGAAAACATTTGGGACTGGAATTTTGCATTTTCTAATCTAGTAACATTCTCTTCCCAATGCAGTTACAGTTAAATTCTGTCCTGAACATACACTACAGTTATACTGACTCCAGAACACACATTACAGTTATATTCTCTCCTGAACACATGTTACAGTTACTTTCTCCCCTGAACACATGTTACAGTTAAATTGACTCATGAACACACATTACATCATTCTTGAACACACACCATATGTTATTTTCATATAAAAATTTTGCAGATGTCCATACATATTATTGGGAATTTTGAATATTACACATAAAAAAGCATACCTGAAACATTATAAAAGTTTCTGTATTTTATACATTTTCAGAAACAAAACAGTCAGTTTTGTTATCATGGGCAACCGGAGTGGTTAGAGTGCTCATCTCTCACTGTGAGGTTAATGGTTCAGGTCCAGCCAGAAATGTCCCCAGTCACCCAGCTGTAGAAGTGGGGACCCAGCTGTAGAAATTAGGACCCATCTGTAGAAATGGGGACCCAGCCCCAGAGGCTGCGGACAGAAATGGGCACTAACATCATACTCTTGGGTGTCTCTGGCATAATAGGGCTACGTTTCACAAAAAAAAAAAATTTGTGCTGCATTTATTCTCCTGTGCAGATAATGATGGCTAGGAATTTGTCAAGTTTTAGCTTTATTTCATATGGAACAAAAAAGAAACTCATAACTTTATGAAATTCTTCTTTGTATGCATATTTTTTTCAGACCTGAAATTGAGCATGCTTGAAAAAAAAAAACAACCCCAAAACACGCAGATTAGTTTAAGATTGTTAATATCCTTCTTAGAGCTGAAACTTATGATGGTCATCAGTTGCCAGAATTAACACTCTTTGTTTTGTCTGTGTCACAGATTTATTAGACATCCTTATTTGGATAGTTCAGTTCTGCGTCAAAAGACATTCCGTTCGTGGGTACATTTAGACAAGCTGAGAAACCTTAAAAATTAATTTTATTACTGATAACGGTTGTGTTTTTTTTTTTTTTTCTTCTGTCATAGATGAATCAGGTGAATGTTAGTCATCGTGGAACTTGTATTTGTGGAACATGCTCTTTTATGACTGATTCTAGCGATAATGGATTTGCTTGATTGCAGAGAATATGTAGATTAAAGGATCCGGTTTCTTTGCACTTGAAATTTTTTTTTTTTAAGCTTTGGCCTTGGATTCCCCATCAGATGATGTTGCACCTTTACACAGTCGCTCTCCATGTTGCTATGTCTTTTGCCAGTTCTCTCCGGGCCTCCTAACTGAAGGAAAAAATCTTGTATATATTAGTTATTTATGTTATTAATTACAGATAGAAAAACATAGCTTATTTGGGTTGGTTATCAGATCATATGTTAATTTATTCTTTATAAATTTTACATTTTGAATTTATAATATGTAAAAAAATGTCCAGAAAAACATAAAATTAAATTTAACAAAAAAAAATTGGACTGGTCTTAACTTTTGCTGTAAAAAAAAATAGAGAGGAAAGCGTTAATATAATGTAATTTATCTATTGCCTGAATTTATACATCATGAAATGGCTGAAAGTTTTCGGTTAAACTTTAAATATTGTCATTTTCAACTTATATGTGTTTGAAATCAGCCATGGTTGGTCCTGGGATGTGAATGTCTTCTTTTGGGCTTCTTCTGGTGTGGTATTAGAGTGTCGTCTTGTCATTTCCTTACTAGCTGCGTTCAGAGAAACCAGTGATTGTCACCGCAGAGTTAATATGATTGTGAGCTTTGTATCAGGCATGGTGTCTTGTAAGTATATAATGATTTGGGCATTCTTCTTGTGGTATTTGTTTTGTCAGTGCCACATGTTGTTTACGTATGGTTGCTTTATGGGTTTTAGTTTAGTAAAAGTTGGCCTCACATTCTGTCATGGACTTATATGTGTGCAATAAAGTGTAATTTGATAAATTCTAAAGCTGAAAATGAACAGATGATCTTTTGGTTTGCAAAAGTGAAACAGAATTAATAATATGGGTTCCATATGTAGGAATGATAATGTGCAGTCAGTTTGATACATCATAAAGTAATACTAAAATCTGATGGTGAAGATTCCAATACAGTAATTTGTGAACTGTGAGAGTGGGATGATCTGTATACTTTAATGAAATTTAAATTCTGACACATAAGTGAATTCTCATATGGAAGTAGAATGCGGCTTTCAGAAGTTTCACTCTGAGAGTGTTGAGCGTATCAGACCTGTTAGAATCAGCCTTTGAGAGGGTAGCTATGACTGTACCAGCAGAATATGGAGGTGGTTCTGGATGTCACACTGATGATAGGGTTTCATATTAGCCATGACTTGACAGCTGAATGAGAAGAAAACTACTCAGATGAAGGTGATAGTTACTGCACTTAGTTATGGAGTAGATGTTAATGATTTAACAGCGATAACTTAATCTGTTTTTTTAAAAAATAGTACTTAGGAAGGTTCCCAATGAAGTTAATTTTAGAAGTTTTTTTTTTTAAAATTAAAAAAGGTAAAATTCCCATTTCCATGTCATTAAAGCATGTTGGGCCCAGATTTTCAAGACCGTCGGCACATAAACTGTGGTGTGCCTGGTCACATTTATCTTTCCAGATTTCCCTGATTTTTAGAGGCTGGGTGGACCATGTGGCTTTCTTGGTGTGGTGGTACTAGAGAATAACTGCACTGCTGGGATTTGAACCTAGTACCACTGGATTATTATTGGAGGAGAAAGAACCTGAACCAACAATAGAAGAAGTTTTATGGGCAATAAAGAATCTGAAAAATGGTAAATCACCAGGATGTGATGAAATAAAAGCTGAATTTATTAAAGCAGGAGGAAAGGAATGTGCAACAATCTATCATGCACTATATAAAAAGATATGGCATTCAGGTATTTGGCGAAAAGAATGGAAAAGAACTGTATTCATACCACTGCCAAAAAAAGGGTGACCTGAAATTATGCACAAACTACAGAACTTTTGCCATGATTAGTCATACCAGTAAAATTCTGTTAAAAATCATAATGTGTAGACTTTGTAAGAAAATAGAAGAAGAAGTCAATATAGTCCAAGCTGGTTTTAGGCAAGGAAGAAGATCAAGAGATCATATATTCAATATAAGATTAATAATAGAGAAATGCAGAAAGTTTAATGTGAATCTTTTTATATTTATCTTTTATAGACTACTCAAAGGCATTTGATTGTGTACAACACCAGAAACTTTGGGAAATATTGGAAAAAATGGGTTTTCCAACACATTTGATACAATTAACGTCACTGCTGTAACTAGACCAACAAGCAGCAGTAAGAATAAATGGTGAAACAACAACTTGATTTGACGTAAAACAAGGGGTCCGTCAGGGGTGCATATTGTCACCCTACTTATTTAACTTGTATACTGAAAATATAATGAGGAATGTTAGAGAAGATGTAGACAAAGAATATTACGATGCCATAACAATTGGAGGTTATGAAATATCAAAGATTAGATATGCTGATGACACAGTATTACTGTCCACAACACAAAAAGGAATGGAAAAACTAATTATGTCAGTCTGTAAGAACATCAAAGAGGAAAATCTCTATCTTAATGGAAAGAAAACTAAATTGATGACAACTGAAAAACAAACAAGGCAGCTGAAATATGTGTCATTGAGGAAAAATTGAAGAAGTGGAGAGTTTTGAATATCTTGGATCGCTACTAACTAATAATCTATTGCTTTTCAGAAAGTAAAACAACTGAAGAATCTGTGGAGAGGAACAGACAGAACTACAAAAATAAGATTTTTAAGGGCATGCATCATTCCCATTGCAACATATACCTGTGAGACCTGGATACTTAACAAAACAGCTGAGAACACATAAATGCCTTTGAGTGTAAATGGTACAGAATTCTTCAGATATCATGGACACAAAAAAAGAATAAGTTTATCCATACTACAAGAACTTAATATTGAAGAAGGCTGGCTAGTAAAGAGGATTAAAGAGAGAAAATTTAAATATTTGGACACATTAAACGTTATGATAATCTAGAGAAGACCGTCTTGGAAGGGTACATAATGGGAAAAAGAAAGAGAGAAGACCAAGGCGAAGATGGCTGCAAACATCATTGATGATCTGCAAATGGACGCATCAGCAGCTGGCCTACATGAGAGCTGTTAGGGAGGCAAAGTTCCACAAGGGATATGCAAATGAATGAATGAATTTCACTGGCTTATTAGACCGATTGAATTAAATGTAGTCATTATAGAATGTATCTCCTGTTAATGAGCAGATTTCATTAGGAATTTGAACCATTATAAGCCTTCTTGTGTATGATTGGCTAGAACAAGTTATTTGTGTGAATGTTCTTCTAGCTAACAGGTGAAGTGCTAGGCTGTTCTCAAAGAATGTGACAGTTGTTGTGGTCATGGCTACAAAGCGCCGGCTTATTCAAGGTTCATAGTGGCTAACCTGAAATTTGTGGGCACTGAGAAAAAAAACAAGGTCAGGCCAGTAAAACTTTGTATTAGACCCATATCTTGATTGTCGAGGAAGAAACAGAGCTTTGGTAGACTGGAGTTTTCTCTTCTGAGGCCGTTAGAATGCTATGACTGGGTGTTGTATCATGAGGGTCAAACGATAATTGTTTTATGTTCTACCTCCTGTCACAAAAGTCTGCATCTCCAGGTAGCCTTTATGATAAATTGTTCTGTTTTTACAAGAGCTGTAAGCAGTGATAGAGCTTCAGCCAAGACTGTTTATCTGTGATTGTGTCAAAATAGAATCGGTTTTTCAAATAGTTTTCCCTGTCTAGAGTACATGTTAACAAATAAGTGTCTTCGTTTTGTCGCTTCCCTGTTTGGACTACTTAGTAGAGGAAGCAGAACTTCAGAATGTGCACTGGAATATGGATACCTGTCTTGAAGATGCAGTCAGGAGTGTGTGAAAGTCTGAGATGATACAGGGTGTGCTTGCAGTTACCAGTGTCTCATGTTTAATCTGAAGATGGTGGTGTGTTCTTGAAGGGATAGTTGCACTGTCCGGTGGTTAAATTGTAGGTTGCATTGACATGTCCATAATTTCCTGCGCTGATACTTGATTATAGGTTTCGATGTATGAGACAAGATGTTGAGGTTGCCTGCTTCCTTGGCAAGTCTGTCAGCTTCTCTGTGTCCCACAAGTAAACATAACTGTATTGTCACATGTATATTTTATGTTCTATAATGAAAGGTCAAGAACAAATATATCCATACTACAAGAACTTAATATTAAGAAGGCTGGCTAGTAAAGAGGATTAAACAGAGAAAAAATATTTTGGGCACATTAAGCGTCATGAGAATTTAGAGAAGACTGTCTTGGATGGGTACATAATGGGAAAAAGAAAGAGAGGAACACCAAGGCGAAGATGGCTGCAAGACATCATTGATTATCTGCAAATTGGATGCATCAGCAGCTTATAACCGAGAGGCCTACCGGAGAGCTGTTAGGGAGGCAAAGTTCCGCAAGGGACATGCAGATCATTGACTGACTGAATGAAAGGTCATTCAGTACTGAAGTGCTTATCAAGAGTCAAGTCTTTCCCTGCAGTGGCTATGGAAGGAAATAAGAAAGTGCCGGCAAAATATAGAGAAGAAAAAAACAACTAAACAAAGAAAGCCATGAACATGATGATTTGATAAGAATGCACTGAAAGGTGGCTCTATATCTGAAGTTAAAACAGCAGTGAGGGTGATTCAACATCTGTGCAGAATGTCATCATCTGGGGTAATGAAACATAAGTCAAAGATAAGAAGGCCCTCATAAAAGATAACAGTTGCTCAAAATAAAAAAATAAAAAAATAGGTGACTAGAGAACAAAGCAGTATAAGAAAATCAAAGTCCAGGTCTAATATTATTCATATGTACCTTTGTAGTCAAGTTTTGTTGTTGTTGTTTACCTCGTGAAGGTGGCATTCTATATCAGGCTTCCCCATCTCCACAGAGTTCAATGCCGAGAGTTCAGGTAGCTGAGATTATTGGTGACCTCTGTCTCTTGTGGAACTGACATTCCTGAAGAATATTTTCTGTTTTTTTTTTACTTCCCACTTGTTTACCTGTCCATTTTTTTTTATGCTGTTGAGCATGTGCTATTTAAATATTCATTGACTGGTTTTTAGACTTAAGTAATATCACTGTATTGTAAATTGTAAATAGTGGGAAACAGTGGCTGTGTGACTTTTTAATTCAGTTTGTGCCAGTGGTTAGGTTTAATTTAAAGCAGAAACCAGGGGATTCAGGTTGTAACTGAACACATTCTTTTGTAATTTGACTGGTTCTCAGCCTTAATTTATCTCTGTACTATAAATAGTAAGTATTGAAAAACAATGGCTTTTCATTGAAGTTACAGATGGTGTTTTAAGTTTCATTTAAGGTAGAGCTGGGGGACTCTGATTCTAACTGACAACATTCATTTGGATTATGAACTTGAATGGGTTGTTTCTGTTACTAATTCAACTAAGGACCCCAAACAGGAAACAGTGGATTAAGACCCCCATCTGCTCAGCAGCTCATGAACAATGAAACAAGACATGGGCACATGTGGTGATGACATAATGACAGTTATCTGTCTGCTGTAAGAGTGCTTGATGTTTGAGGAGCCTAACAAAAGATACATAACCTGTAGCAGTCTAGGCCAGGCAGAATGCAGAAAAGCCACAGTTACAGGAATGCAGCTGCTTTTTTCTTGTTCCACAAGCTTAGGTGTGAATATATTCTGGGGAAAGAGGACTGGATGCTGGTTGCTGGTCTGAGGGAGCAGCTTCATTACACTCGGGACTTGCCCATCAAGTGTTCAGCATTTGACATTAGGATGTTGTGTAGTGTTTTTTTTTTCGCAGATATAATTCCAGTGTTGTGTTGGCTGTAAAATGCTCTTGTTCTAGTACATAACTGGGATTTGTCTCCGCTTCCTCCGAGTACGTATAAGTCGTTGAGGCGTAGGTAGCATGTACATCTGAGGAAGGGTTTTCTGGGCTGATTCTTCGATTTACTGCCCGAAGGACTGATAAATGTCATGGTTGTGTCCATTTTGGTGTTTCCTAGTGGGTTATCTTTTGCTACAAGTTGATCAGCTTTTTTCATTGCCACCAACTCAAGAATGCCCCGGATAGCATCTCCTTGTGATGTCCTGGATTTGCGATTTTGGAGATTATGTTTAACCACTCGGTTTATTAATTCAGTGGCACCGGGTTCAAGTCCCAAAAGTGGGCTTTTTTTTCTGATACACGCTAAAATAGCCCCGGAGCACACCCAGCCTCTAAAATGGGTACCGGAAGAGTCTGGGAAGAGTCTGCAGCCAGGCGTGATACTGACCACATTATACTTTCATGTGTTGATGATCTTGGAATACAGGCCTAACACCGTATCCCCAGTATGTCTTAATAGCGTGGAAACTGGAATTTCTTTCTTAAATGGTCTTTGACAATTCCTAAAGAGTGTATTATGTTGCGCATTTTGGGTCGTCACTCATTTCAAGGCTTGCGTGATGGCTTCAGTTTCCATCCGCGTGATGGAAAGAAGAGTGTATGAGTCTGATGAAGTTTAACTGTGATTTATGACATGTTGCCGCACGCTCTGATGGGCACGATCATATTGTCTGTCTGTTTAGCCTCCTGGTTTTCTACATTTATTATGGCTTTTTTCAAACTCAAAGAAGTGAGCTGTGTGAAATTTTCTCTCACGAAATTATTACTAATTAACTGATTTTTTAAAATTGTGTAGGGGGAGGGGGGAAAGGGATGCTTAATGAAGTTGAAATGAGGGACACTAATTGAAAGTACGTCTGAGAGTGGCTATGTTTTGATATTTTGGGTGCGTTGCATAATTTAGAAACAAGGGAGATCGATAATTCTGGTGAAATAGCGGTAGTTTTAGAAACATGTTTGTTGTAGACGTATGGAAGCTAAGCTTCAGATGTGATTTTTGCTGTTTTATTTATCCTAGTACCATCATTCTGGCGGCCGGGCGGTGTAGAAAGCGGTGTTTTGTGCTGGGTGTCTTTTTGAGACGTAACTTAGTGTTTGGCTGAGGCGTGGATGTGACGAGGGCTCTGTGCTAGTGTTATTTGGGCACAAGAAGAGTGGGTCTGATGTGTGTTTTTGGTCTGTTTGACTGAGTAGTGTAAGAGTGAGGTTGATGAAATATGGCGTAGTGACCAGATGCGAAGAACGAGACACAGTTAAGATGCTGGATATGAGTAAAGACCGTGGATTTGTAGAACGATAAATGTTCAGTGCGTTCTGTGCTGTTACTGTTAGCTACAGCTGTTGGGGTTGTTGCTTTTTTTTTGGTTTGTTTTTTGTTGTAAACTAGTAGTAAGTTTTTGTATTATTAGTTAGTAGCACTGTTCTACAAATAGTAACCTTTTGGCTTTTCTTTGTTTTGAGCGCTGCTTGAGTGATGACTCCGAAACATCACCCGTTCTTCTCTCTCCCCCCCCCCCCCCCCCCCCCAATATACGAGGTTAGGTGCGGTCTCACAATTATCGTGGAAAGTAAACCTTTAGCTGTTCACTTCTTACGACACGACGACTTGGGGGGGGGGTGGTAAGAGAAGTCTGGTTGTGGGGGAGGGGGTTGGGGGTGATTTGAAAGGGTATAATTATTCCCATTCTCACTTCCCTCCTCCCCCGAAGGTCATAATTCCCACAAAACCCAAGAAAACCCGAAACAGTGTCTCACACTGCCTTCTGGTCTTTACCCACAACTATGTTGTGAAACTTACCTGGCACGGAAGGCAACATGATCAGCAAGGTGGTCCTTCCGTCCAAGCTAAGAAAACCCTCACCACTTCATTGTGGTACAGTTATCTAGCAGCACCATAACGCTGTATATATATATATATATATATATATATATATATATATATGTATATGAGAGAGAGAGAGAGAGAATTAAAGAAAGAAAAAAAATTGAAACTTGCTTGAGGTAAGAACATGCGATTCTGGCGTGAAATTACACACATTTTAATGCCACATGTTTGTAGAACTGCTCGAATTTCGAGCATACAGTAAAGCGCAAGTCATTCGTGATCCATCTTGACAATCTCTCTTAGGTCCGACATGACACCCCCCTAGGATTTTTGCACTTCTGATCTCTCCTCACAGAGCTCGCCCTTCATTGATATAGAGCCTCTTAATAGAAGCCACACCTTCATACAGTTCTCATAGGTTTGCAGCCGGCCAAGAGGAATTCAGCGAAGGTAGACATAATAGAAACCCAACACAGGCAGTGCCTCGTTAATTAAGAAACTATTTATCGCATATTCGTGGTCTGCACACGACCTTCCTCCACTTCCATGGACCGTCGTTTGTAGTCTTACAGCACGCCACAGGTCCAGTGTAATTAGTTCATCTTGGCTAGCTTGCCTGTAAGTAAGATCTTTTCATCAGCGACGTGATTGTTATGTGTCTTTGACGTTCTAAATTGGTAAGATTTAGCTTGTGTCGTACCTCTTCATAATTGGGAATGTCGAAGCTTTCGTTGATGGAGAAGGTTAAAAATAGCTTTGAGAGTTGTTAGTGACCATAATCTCCTTGACCATTTGGCACCCTAGAAGATGATGTAATCATCACGCACTGGCTGAATTGCATTCCTTCCCTTAGAAACTGTCTGGAAAATCCTTTCCTGAAGCTGTAGTGGTTGTCTTTTAAATCCACGATGTTTTTCAACAGGCTCCACCACTGTGTAATGTTTAGACGGAGCAGTGGTTATCGGTAGACCATACTGACAACTGATCCATTAGCGAATATCTCATAATTTCTCGGCAGTCGTCTGTGAAGAGGAATCAGTCGCAAACAAATTTTCTCCTGCGGGTAAATGATTGACAGTCTTTGATTTGCATTCTTGGTTATGATTGGCGTAAAAGGGGACTTGCTGAAATGCTGAAAATGACGGTTCTCGTTGACGCTAAAATGGCTGAGGCAAGCCTCGACTATCACGACCGACCACACAAGGGGTCGTCGCTGGCTGTTGATGCCTGCAGTGACTTTATGGACAGCCGCCGCTTGTCAGAGCTTACGCTTAGTTTATATCCTGTAACACTTGAGTGATTCCGGAGAGCCTAGAGGGGGAGGGTCTTCACGTCAGCGATCTTGTTAGAGGGTTGGGCCTGGGGGGGGGGGGGCTGCCACTGACGGTCGGGGGTCGGGGTGGTCATATGTAGTTTGGGGAGGGGGGGGGGTGAGGGGTTGAAGATACAACGGAAGTAGTTAGGGAAAAAAAAGGAAGGGTGGTTTGTGGGTGAAAAGAGGAGACGAACTGGAACAGAAAAGAAGAGGGTGGGGGAAGAATTTAGAATTCATGAATGAAATGAAAGCCATTGATATTAAGGGGGAGGGGGGAGGGAAAACAAGGTGTGTGTAGAGACTGGATGGCAGATGAGAGGAGGCGTGGATTGTGAAGGGTCCAGGTAATTGAACCCATTCTTCTGGTGTAAAAGAAATGGTAGGGGGGAATAAAGCGAGCAGGTAGTGAAAGTATTGAAAGCGGCCCAAATAAGCTAGGTTAGGTTCACTGTAAACAGCAGTGAACCCTTCCCAGCGTACTCCACACAAACACACGTCCAAAACAAAACTGGCTTCAAGTCGGGTCTTGTGGTTAGTTGAGAGTGTAGGCATCGCGAAGGAAGGACGCGACAAGTAGTTGTAGCTATACAAGTCTTACGAGTGTCTACGGTTTTTGTGTCCCGTTTGGCCGAGAGACCTAGTTGACCAGTGCTGCTAGAAGACAGAACGCTGTCAAGTTTATTGTTAGGTAGCACCCGAGGCTGTTTTGCTCATTAATTTGTGGGGGTTTTTTGGCAGATTTTTATTGTCAGAAAGAAGATTTGGAGATATTTGCTCCCTTTTCCTCGTTCGTCCCGACCAGCTGCCCAGTGTGAGGCCTTACAGACTCATCAAATAGGTTATGCTGTCCTAACTCGAGCAGTTTCGGGCAACTGTTTTACCCTAGATCTCGACGAAAACGAGTTTTCTGGAAAGCGAGACTCCTCTTAAGTTCACCGGCATCTTTCATAGGCAACATTGATCTCTACTTTAAAAAGTAGAGACAGAATAAGATAAACGTGGACTAATTGCTAAACTCCAGACCTCTAGCCTAGTTCATTTGGAAGGAAATATTGGTTATTTGGAGTCTGTTTTTATCCTAGATCGCGTTCTAGGAATTGGGGTCTGTTCACTGTGTGGATATACGGTCTGATTGGTATTTTCTTATATATCACCGTGATTGGTGATTGATTTGTGTGCCAGGAGAGGTTTTAATCCAAACTACGAAGATTGATTTCTTAAGCATGGTAAGAAAAGATTACTTTCTTTTATATAACCTTTTTTTTGTCAAGCAGGTAGATTTAAAAATAAGTTTATTTATTAATTTATTTTGACTTTCTGGATAGTTTTTTTTTATGTAGCATTCGTGCGTAGGTTTAGTTTTGCTGATAGGCGGGTTTAGAATATGCTGTTATTTCACTTTTCACCTCGTGCGTGTCTTGTCAAATGTAGTTTATGCTCTCCCTCCCTCTCTCTCTCACTCCCTCTCTCTCTCCCTTCCTTCAATTCGTTGCTGCTGTTGCCGTCTTCAGATTTCCATGTCATCCACGCAATGAGCGTAAACATTATGTTGATGCTCGTCTGTTATCTTTTAGATATACTCCACTTTGAGCTGATAGATAGATAGATAGATAGATAGATAGATAGATAGATAGATAGATAGATAGATAGATAGATAGATAGATAGATAGATAGATAGATAGATAGATAGATAGATAGATAGATAGATAGATATAGATAGATAGATAGATAGATAGATAGATAGATATAGATAGATAGATAGATAGATAGTAGATAGATAGATAGATAGATAGATAGATAGATAGATAGATAGATAGATAGATAGATAGATAGATAGATAGATAGATAGATAGATAGATAGATAGATAGATAGATAGATAGATAGATAGATAGATAGATAGATAGATAGATAGATAGATAGATAGATAGATAGATAGATAGATAGATAGATAGATAGATAGATAGATAGATAGATAGATAGATAGATAGATAGATAGATAGATAGATAGATAGATTCTTCTTTGTACAAGGTGTATGTTGTACTCCTCCCTCTGTCTTATCAAGTGTAAATAAGATGTGAATATTTAAAATAGATGCTCCTAAATCTTCATTATCTTCTAAGAATATTCATAGATAAAAACTTTTTTCTGTTTTGGTTTTTTTTTGTAATAAATTTTCTAGCTGCTTTATTTTTAAGAAGAAAATGGCTGGAATCCTAAAGTTACTATTACTTAAAAATTAATTTGTCTTTTCTGTTTTCCGAACACTTGTGAATTCACATTAATGAATCGGCTCCATATTCCCTTTGGTTCATCACATTCATGGCCAGCTCATAGATCTCCGCTGTTATCCAAACCATGTACACGCCTGTGCTGGCTCTATTATTGAGAAGGAGGGAAAAAAATCCCTCTGATTCTAAGCACCGTCTTTGCATCTAACTTGATCTCAAGACAGACGTATGAAGGGAACTTTTGGTTCCTCTCACTCTTTTGAAATATTTTAGGGATGACGACCGCATTAACAGTGCTCCAGCTGCAGGTGTTAGATTCAGTAGTGAATAGGGTTGTATTATCACAAATTTCATTTCATTAAAACATTAATTCATGATTCGTGAAAACATCCCCTTTTTTTGTAAGTGCCGGAACGAAAAAAAAAAAGTGCATCTGCTTAACCTTTTCACCTGCCCCAGAAAAATATCAGAACTGATCGCATTTGCTACAGTCGGCAGTCTCTCGCCTCCAGATATTATCTCCAGATCCCTCAGTGTTGGCTTTCCCCATCTTCAGCTCGGTCCAGTTGCTAGTTACCATGAAATACGATTGTCCAATGCTGGCCCTCGTATATATCCACAAGGCTGGCACCTGTGACTGCTCGTGCTGAATACTAATTGTTGATTTATTTGGAGGTGGTAGTGGTGTTTCGTTCAACCCCGGATTTTATTGTCCAAGAGCTTCCGCATCTTATGTTTTATTATTTCCATTCTCTCTCTCTCTCTCTCTCTCTCTCTCTCTCTGTGACCTGCTTCGAGTTTTAAGTCCAGGTATCTTTTCGTCTATGCAGTTTAAAACCGCAATTATTATAGAAACACGGACTCTCGGACACTAAAGAAAACGTTACTAATTGCCCGAACCACTTTTGTTCGCATCAGTGGTCGTGCAGTCGGAAAGCTACAACTATTACTAGTGCTGTACTTGCGTCGACCTTTGACCGCTAGCTATCAGCTGGTAGAGAAATCAGCACGGATATGCTAAACCAGTTTGATGCTGTCAGTTTATTTTTTCACGCACAAGGATTTCGTCATGCGCGATGAGTTTGAATGCACTTTTAACACCACAGATGTGGTTAGTAAAAAAAGAAACGGGAAGCGGGTGACGAAAAGTGTCATTGTGTTTATTGTTAGACACTCTTTTCTTGAAATGGACAGAATTAGTTTGTTTCTCTCTAACAGAGTTTTTCCTCGTATAATTCTGGCACGTGGGCTTTGACGTCGCAAACCGTGGTCGCGCTGACTGTTGTCATGGTATAGCAGTTTTTCATTTTCCCCTGCAACCACTGTATCTCTCCCCAGCTCCATTCGATTCTCATAGTTCTTCTTCTTCTTCTTAGTCATTAGTTCAGACATCGACGCTAGTCTCCCGCACTCATGTGTGGCAGTTCGTCTCGGGTTTTTTCAGCATCGCCACAGAGCTTCTGTAGTAGCCTGGCCAGATTCTTCGCCAGAGTGGGTTGTCTTCCCATCCTTAAACTGTTTTCTGCTCCCTGCAATAGAGGGCTCACCTGGGCGAGAGCAGAAAAAAAAGGCAAAGGACAGGCATTTGTGGAAAACCCTTGCGGAAGCCCCATGTGCCCTGGGCACTTAAGGTTCGGAGAGAGAGAGAAGAATATACGTAGAAGCAACAGCATTTGGTGAAGTAACCCAATGTACATACCTTGGCAGCCACAGAGACCAGGACGGTGACACCAGGAAGGAAGTTAGAATTGCAAAAGCAGCATTGTCCTTCAAAAATCTTGAGAACATATAGAATTCAAAAGTTATAAGTACAAAAACCAAGTTAAGATTATTTAATTAAAATGTGATATCCACCTTCATTTATGCATGCGAAAGCTGGAAATCAACTAAAGAAATAGACAAGAAATTAAGACTCTTTTGAAAACAAATGCCTCAGGAAAATACCTGGTATAAAGTGGAACGAATTTAAGAGTAACACAGAGATAAGACAGATGAGCAAACAACAACCTGTCTCATGGGTAATCAGAAAAAGATGGACATATGTAGGCCATGTGATGAGAAGAAATAATCAGAGAATACAAAAACATGCTTATCAAGTGGAGCACAACAGGCCGGAGAAAAAGAGGTCGACCACGTGAAACTCTAAAGAGGACAGTGTTAAGAGAAGCCAGTTTAGTCATCCTTTGATGAAGATGAAAGACTCGCTGAGAACAGGAAAATGTGGCAAACAATTATGTGACGTTTAATGGCACGGGAAGGATGTAAGACTCGAGTACAAGATTCAGCTGTCAGTCATTCAGATTTCTGTCACTGTCACGGACTGCCCTGTGTCTAGCGTTAGTTTCCAGAAATCGTCTACTTTGTTTACGCACTTGATACTGTATACAAGCGTCGGTGATTATTTATTGTGAATGTTTTATGGGTGGTTCATTTAACATCCATGATTTAACCTGCGGAGATTTTCCTGGCTCCTGCTTTTTAAATGCATCGATGACCTCTGTCATGTTTCAGAAACACTGATATAAATCCTGGTTAAGAGCCCTCATGACTGAGAGGGTTAGGGTCTCTGGGAGAGTTGTTCACTCGGTTTCCGGAATCACTTTTTTTTTTCCAAATAAAGTCTCATTTTGCATGTGGCAATACAGTTATATTTTTATGTGAAGGCAATTTTTGTGTCTTTTTTGTCAGCATTTCCTCTTTTAGTTGTTCTGTACAAAGTTGGTAATGAAGGAGCGTGGAGGTGGCTGTTGATGCTGGGATATCTTCCAGTAGATAGTACTGCACGTTTTCATTTTAGTCTAGGGCAGTGCTTGCAGTATTGTGGCGCCATTTTCTTGAGAGTAGTTGTCTGCAGCTTGACGAATTTGCGTTAGTCTCCGGGGTTTAGATTGTTGATTTAGACTGTAACTTGTTATCTCCAAGGTTTAGGTTAGTATTGACCTGTCGTTGATGACGCTTTTCGTAGACGGTCTTTTTGTTCTGTTTTAAGGAAGTACTGATGTCCTGTCTTCACTTGCTAGCAAAATAGGACTTGAAATTAACCAGGACAAAACAAAAATAATGAAATTTCCCATTAATCAAAATGGAAACATATATGTAGAAGGGACAGATGTTGAAGAATTGGCAGCTACATAAACCAGGATGGTGACACCAGAAAGGAAGTTAGAATTGCAAAAGCAGCATCGATCTTCAAGAATCTTGAGAACATATGGCATTCAAAAGTTATAGGCACAAAAAACGGAGTTACACTATTCAGTTCAAATGTAATATCCACCCTCATTTATGCACGCGAAAGCTGGGGAACAACTAAAGACATAGACAAGAAATTTGACTCTTTTGAAAACAAATGCCTAAGGAACATACTCGGTATCAAGTGGAACGAATTCAAGAACAGTGCAGATGACTGAACAACGACCAGTCTCATGGGTGATCAGGAAAAGGAGATGGACATATGTTGGTCACGTGATGAGAACAAACGATCAGAGAATCCCAAAACAAGCTATCAAGTGGAACACGACAGGCCGAAGAAAAAGAAGTCGACCACGTGAAACTCTAAAGAGGACATTGTTAAGAGAGGTCAAATTAACAGGCATAAAATCCGTTGATGAGGTTGAAAGAGTCTCCGAAGACAGGAAAAATTGGCGAACTACCTTGCGAGCCCTATGTGACATTTAACGGCACGGGAAGGATATAAGAATGAAGTACACTTGAAGTACCTTTAAATACAGTATACAGTATTTGATTTCACTAAGTTTCTCGTGGATGATGAGTGATGAACACATTCTTTTTAACATTTTTAATGAATAAAGTTTGGAAGACTCAAGCAGGGCTAACGAGGTAGGCAGTGTTGTGGTCACCGCGGTAATGGGATCTGCCGAGAGGCGTGCTTTATGACCAGATTTGTTATGAGAAACCGTTACAGTACTACTCTACTTTCAAGGCTGAGCGCGTGTCTCAGTCGTCGCACAGCGTTGATTGAAAGGAACCGAAGTTGCCGTTCCGTGCAGATCAGTAGTCAATTATCAATCAATAAATCCTAGTTACACAGTTGGAAATTTAAAAGTTGGATGAAGTCACTGCCAGCCGACTTTCCCATTCACTGGCTCAGAGCAGCAGAAGTCTTATTAATGAGCCCGAGGAGTGCATGCCACAGAGGCAGTGCCTGAGTGGGGAAATGGAATCCAACGAATCAATGGTAGGCACGAGATGCGAACAGGCAGGTGTGTAGATCGAAGTGCACGTTCTAATTAACGTGACAGGGAAATGGCTGTACTGTGACTTACGTAACAGTAATTAACTCTCCCAGTACGCGCGGAGCGCCAAATCTTTCAGTTTTTACAAATAGTTTTGGAAGTCCGTGTGTTCTGTGCGTTCTGTTTTGTTCGAATTCCATCTCATTTTCTTTCTGTTCTGTTCTGTTTGTAGCATTGTTTGTTTGTTTGTTTGTTTGTTGTTACTGAACTTGTTTCGAGTTCATGTTTGTGTTTGTTACTGCACTTGTCTTGAGTTGATGTTTGTGTTTGTGGTTGTTAACTGAACTTGTCTTGAATTGATGTTTGTGTTTGTGACTGAACTTGTCTTGAGTTGATGTTTGTGTTTGTGACTGAACTTGCCTTGAGTTGATGTTTGTGTTTGTGGTTGTTACTAAACTTGTCTTGAGTTTGATGTTTACCGCCAGTGACCTGTTGTTCCGAAGGCTTTAGAACTAGTCTGTTTTGGTATTGTTCCCTGTGACAGTGATAATTACGGTAATAGTAAGTGATGATTGTACCTGTTTGTACGTTGTCCGTGTCCTAAGACGCACACGTGGATGAGGGCGATACCTCCTTACGGTCCATGTCGTTCACGTGCACAGTAAATGACGTTTACTGGTGGTTTTAATTTAGAAATCTATGTAATAGTTTGAGTTTTCTAGGCTGGAGGCCGGCCTCCTTGTCAGAGAAAAAAACACAAAGTTAAGGTAAATCAGCATTTATTGGTATGTCGTAGAATTTTTCTTCTGTTTTGCCTCGCTAAGAATCGTGTTTTCAGATCATGGCACAACTTGATAACGTGATATATGATCAAAGTTTTGTCACTTATCTCCCTCCTTACCTTCGTTCCACCTGCTATTCTGGGAGATTTTCCAGCCTTCGGTGGTGGCTTGCAGCCAGACAGACATGCACAGAGAGCATTTTACTCGTACAGGCAAGGTTCAGCTTTGTGTCATGCACACGATGTGTGCGTGAGTGTTAGATGTTGTATGCAGTTTTGTTTTGGTTTCATCTGTTACATTAGTCTTAGTTGGCACGTTGTCGGAAATGGTGGAAATATAAAGTATCTGTCAAGAGAGATGCGTTCTTCGTTATGTTTGACAACAATAGCCATCGACAGAAGCGAATTATAGAAACATTTGCTGTATTACATGTGTGTCCTCAGGGCAGTCTTTGGTGATTTGGGTTGGGGGGGGGGAGACTGTGACGTGCATCAGGCTTGTCGTATGCTCTTAGAAAATAGAGAGGGGGAAAAAAAAACCCAGATTCAAGGCTATGTATTATAACTGACACGAAGGCTAACAAGGGAAATATAAATAAAAAGCATATTTTGGCTTGGATTGTTGGCAGATAGTTCTGCAGGTTTTCTGTTGTTAGTTCTTAGCGTTAGTGAAGAGCCGCATGTTGGCTGATAAATGTCTCGTGCACGCGGCCGTAATCTGGAGTGATAATGAGTCGTTTGTGCTTAGTTTAGCAGTCACAAGACCCGTACTAATTTGTGAGCACGTTTAACTCGCTCGTTTCTCTCTCTCTCTCTCTCCCCCCCCCCCCCCCCCCCCCCACGATGTTGAGCAGCAAATCAGATGATTTATTAATGAGACTTCACTTGTTAGTTACTGCCGCCAGCGGTTTGTCATGATACTGCCCTGGCTGGGCGCCATGTTTATACCCTAAAGTCTCCTCACTTCTGGTTGTTCGCTGGTGTTGTACATAAGGGTTTGAGTTTAGCTGATGTGTCTGGTGAGATAGAGGTCAGTGTAGGTTTTTTGGACTTAGTGGTTACCTAATTTTTAAATACGCCTTCTATTTTTCAGTAGATGGTAAACTTTGAGAATGGTAGGATTTGTTTTAAAGAGTGTTTTATTTTTTTCTTGTGTCGCAGGAAGCCGACGACAGCAGCCTAGCCTATCGCCTTGGAACATTGTGGGCTGGCATGGATCTAGACACCGTTATCAAATGCGAGCCAAATAGTCCTTTAGGCCTGAGTCGCTGCTCCCAGCCAAATCTGGACGATACCTTCCCTCGTGACGTCTTCGCCTACGACCCGTCCCGTGATGACTACGGCTCCGATAGATCCTATCAGGGAGACAGCGCTGACAGCGGGAATATATCCCCGTGCAGTTTAGACAATATCAAAATTGACTTCTGTTCCAGTACCTTTAACTCGGACAACGGCGACGCTGTTGACGGGGCCAAGAGGCTGTGCCTGGTTTGTGGAGATGTTGCATCGGGATATCACTACGGTGTCTCCTCCTGCGAGGCCTGCAAGGCCTTCTTCAAACGTACCATCCAAGGTAAGTGGCATCGCCTTCCTTCACAGCAGACTCTTTTGTTTTTCTGTTTGAACATAGAGTGGTTGGATATCGCCGAGAAAGAACTTATGGTCGTGTTAGATTATATATTAAAAATAGACGTACATGATGTAGAATTGATTTTCTAGGCCCAGTGATCCAGTATCAGTTGTGGGACCTGAGTTCCCAGGCTTTTAAAAATGACTCACTTTTTCCTCGGTCTCCTTTACTCATTGATTTGAGAACAAATATAAAATGGGGGGGGGGGGGGAGGAGCCTCTCCAGAATTGAAATTGAGGATGTCTGAAGTGCATGGTCACACAGGGCTAGGCGCCGCATGGAACCAGTTTCGGTGCCATTGCAATTTAAAGGGACACTTGTTAGATTTTCCAGGCAGGATTTTATAGATGGTGTTATCTTTATGGTGACAGCTGAAGCAGTGTTTCGTTTTTTGTTTTTTTCGTTTGTAAATCAGCGGAACAAGCACAATCTTTTCTAGCTTTCCTCCACTCGAGGCGTCAGGTTCAGTGTTTGGGTGATCTTGCTTAATTACTTAAATTAGTTTATGATTTACGTGAGAAAATAGGGGGGAGGGGAGAGAAAGGGAGTGGAGTTTATGTTTAGGTTGGATCGTTTTTGCCCAGACAGTTACAGAAATCTTGTTCATAGTGTGGCTTTTCTGTCTGAGAAGAATTGCCTTTTCTGTAGATATTTTGTTGTAGCCAGTTCAGTTTCTGTGTGGTACCATACATAGGAGACTCAGACAAGCGGGATCTGACCACACTCTTTTACTGCTTGCAGTGAGGCGCACCCATAAACAGGCTCTTGTGCCACTTCAGTTTGGATCTTAGCACGGTGACGGAGCTTGTCGTGAAGCTTTCCTATGCAGGTTCTCAGCCCCCCCCCCCCCAGTTTCCCAAGTTGGTTTGACGCCTGTTTTAATGACCTTTGTTGCAAGTAGTGGCGCTAGAGAGTTCCAGGGTCTTAACATTGACTAACTTAGCTTGTCTGGCTAGCGGCTGCCTCTGCCACTTCTGTCTTGCAGCATAGGCACAGATATACCAGTATTGATGCCGTTTCTTATTGAAGGAGTTTCTTTGTGGACTTGAGCAAGCTTCACTCATCGAAGTGGTTTGTCTCTTTTCATTTATGCTCATCACTTGTTCTCCTGTCCAGCTTTCCTCTGCAAAGCCACATAAAGAATATACAGGTATTCCCGAGACAAGGAAGCACCACGAAGCCGATTAGGGCAGCATCTTATTGAGTCTCGAACACAGAAGAAGAAGAAGAATTGAGTCATGTTGTAGCAGGGGACTGTATGTAGATCTCCAACATAACTGCTGACTGAAGCCCAGAGTCAAGCTTCAGGCTTGAACGCTCTTGAAACCCACGGGCTGAACTCTAGGGATCTTGGATCAGGAAAGCCACCAAAGATCTCTTTGTGTGTGTCAGTGCTGGCTCTTCTGTGCATACTTGACACTGAGCATTGGCTGCAGGAGAAGAAAACCCACGAGAGCCAGGTTAAATAACAACCACATTTACATCTATTCTCTGTCGACCTTTTGGCTCATTTCCCTTATATTTCGTCGTGTACCAAGAGATATTAATGTTATTTTGCATTTGTGGTGTCAGCTGCTGAACAACACAACTGTTATTGGAGGTTTATGCCGCGACATTCGCAGCAGGAAAGTGTATGTCAACACTATAGGGGTCAGCAGCATGCATAACGCAGGGTGAAGCTGGGGGTGAATTCTCCAGATGCCAGCACGAGAGACAAATGGCCGTTTTCTTTAAGATTTAAGTGCCTTGGCGGAGTGGGAAATCTACTAACGAAACGAATACATGAGATAGTTCTTTACAGCCTACATACTACGGGACGGCCTCTCTGGGCTCATTTGCTGTGCTGCAGTTACGGATGTACGGCTCTTTCACGGAGAGCTGAAACTTCATCAGCAGGGCTTATCTGACAAACTGGGGAGTGGCTAGTTTAGAGTGTCATCAGGTTTCCATATCTAGAAGAAAAGAAAGGTTTTTATTTACTTATTTAACTTTTAAGAGAGTGTGTGGGTGTCTCTCTCTCTCTCTCTCTCTCTCTCTCTCTGTGTATGTGTGTCTCTCTCTCTCTCAGAAAGTCCGTTTCTTGAAGTCTGTCCAGGATTGCGTTTCTCTTTATGAAGTTGAACTTCCAATGAACTACGTAATTTGAAACTTAAACAAACGGTATAAATGTTACCTGGAAAAAAAGTAGTTTTGTAAAGTGTTTTGAGTTTAGGGGCCCAGGATTTTGGGGATCAGAGTCTGGGAGGAAGGTAGCGGAGGTGATGGAGTTGACAGGTAACACTTAACAGCTACCTGTTAGAAGTTGTGGGCCAGCGGATTCATGCTTGAGTTAACGTACTCATCAAAGCCATCAGACGTTTTACTGCTGTAATTGTTCTCTGAGTAATTTATTTGGGCCGCTGTAAAGATTTTTTTTTCTTTTTTAAAATTTTTATTTGGTCGGGGTCGTTGTTTTGTTGAAGTCAGACGCAGGCTATGTGCGGTGAAAGTAGGCCATTCTTGTTTTTTTAAGTCGTTGCTGACGTTTGCGTTGGTGCGTCTCTCTCTCCCTCCCCCTCCCCCAAATTCATTTTTTGTCCTCTTGCTGTGTGTTTAGTTACCCGGAGAGTGCCGGAACTTGTAAGAGTGTAACAACAGTTACTGAGTCCTCCAGTACACACTCGTAGATACGTGATCACGTGTTTCCGGCACTATAATTCCCTGATAAAATGACGGTTTTTTCCCCCCGTACCCCCCCCCCCTCCTCTGTGCCAATTTTTCTGATAGAACGCTGCTTGGTTGGTATAATAGTGCTGGCAGGCAGTTTTCTTAATTACCTGTTTGAAATCAATACACTACAGTCCGCGCATCATTTTTCTAGACATGTTTTGCATCCTCATGGAAGTGAATTGTTGCGTTGTCGCTTTCATCGTACGGCAGAACGTGCCCGGAGATACCGTCATTATTTTTCGTGGAACATTTCTCTGGATATCTCTGAAGAACTCGGCGTCCGCTTTTAAAGAGGTTGTCGGCTGTGGTTGAACTGTAGGAAGATGGGGGGGGGGGGGGGGGGGGAGAAAATAATGGAAAACTGGCACTTGGCAGAGGTTGGGGAGTCAAGACGTAGAAGGGCTTGTCTCTTGGAGTCGAGAGTTTGAAAAGGGCTAAGCATTTGTTTCAGATGCTGATTAATTGTATGATTGTTTAGTTTTATTTGATAAAGTTTCACGAGGAGGTTGATCCCTCACAAGCTGTTAGCGTTGAGAGAGATGAGTTAGCTCCTTTCTGAGTTTCATCTTCGAGGTCCAGCTAGTAGTAGATACAAAGAGCATGCATTCCAGTTTCTGTTATTGGCTCCATATACTACATAAGTGCCGCACTTCTTCGTGTATAGTAAAGATATTATAGAAAAAGAAATATACCGGCTTGATTTTGACACATGAAGGGAAAAGAAAGAGGGGCAGACCATTGGTGACATGGAGACGTACAACACAGAGGAAGCTAGAAAGACGTGGCTTGAGTCATCCTGACTTGCTTAATACAGGATTGGCTGGGAAACCTTTGTTGATGCTTTATGCTTCATTGGGAGTACAGAGGACTGATGACGTTGAAGATTATTATGCTATGAAAAGATTGTGAACATTCGCGAATTTTTATGCTGTCATTTAGCACAGTCAGGTTTTGTTTCCTATGAAGTAGATTGAATGCGTGGTGTCACCAAATGTAAGTTCAGAGTTTTCTTTCGTGCCCCCAGATACCACTCTTCATTACAGATTTCTTCCCCAGCAGTTTCCTTGTGTCTGGTTTTCTACGTCTTTCACAGTTGTCTGTATTGTGGTCGAGAACGTGAGATGAAAATGTCGTACTCGCTGCCACCTCGCGCGTAACAAGTCCATATTCATGTTACCCAGGTTGGAAGCTACGTTACGTGCCGCTTATATGATCTTAATACGGGGATTATTTCCATCTGTTACGCTTTTATCTTACTTATCCGGCACTGAAGAATGGAGCATGTGATGTCTCTTAGGGTATAACCAGTTAGACTGGAGTAATGTGACCTAGGAGTTTGATATAAACGTTTAGCGAAGTCAAATTGCCGTGTCAGAAACTGCCGTGGGACTGCCAGGGCACACGATGTTCACAGCTCTTTGAAGGTTTGAAAGCAGAACGGGCTCATTAACATTTCGGCACCTTTATTTACATACGGGCTGCTTGTTTGCCATGTCCGTCCATCTGGATTCGGTTCATTCTCCTTATCAAATTACCACGGGTTTCCTGGCTGGGGCAGTCTTTTGGGCACCATTTTCTGGGCAAGTAGTGCAGTTATATAACCTCTTCTCGTTAAGAGCAGATTTGGGGGGAGTGGAGGTGCCGGGGTGGTAGTATTCGTAGTTCATGAACTGTCTTCTCGTGCGTAACGGATTCCATCGACCCTGGACAAGCGTGGCCGGTCATATCACGCCAGTATTCTCTCCACAATTAGCCCAAATGGCCCTAGCTGCCTCTCATATCAGTACGATTGGGGGGGGGGGGGTACCAAGGTAGGCCCTCGAACAGGCCAGATCTGGTCTGGGGGAGAACTTGCACAAGATTATGCCAGCGAGCCTGGTGATAAATCTGGTTATGTTATTTTCATGTGAGGCTTAGAGGGGCTAGTGGATTGGCACCTGATGAACGTTGTGCTGCTGGGCAAGTTTGCTCAGGGATTGTGGTCTTTGTTTAAATTGTTGAAGCTTCTGGTGGTTTTAATGTCCGAGAATCTTTTACCACTGGGAATGATGTAAAATGACCTAGTTAACACACCCGGGAAACGAAGTTTTGTGTGTTGTTGAATACCATTCTATTCCTTTTTTTTTTTTTGTAATCAGTCCAGACATTCTTATTGTTAACATTAGTTGTTCACCTGTAAATCTACTATCAAGCAGTCTCTTCTCACAAGAAGTGATGAAGGTGCAGGTAATTCTTTGTTTGCGGTCCTGCCGAATAGTCTGGTAGATAGGTGGATGTGTGACAAGGTGCTACTGGAAAAATGTTGATGGAGACCAGGTTATTAAGGAGATGAAATGGTGCTGTTGAAAATTGCGGAATACTGAGGGGTTCTTCTTCGTCGTTAGTCGGACATCTACTCCAGTCTCTCACAAATGTGGCAATTGGTCTCTCTGGGTTCGCCGTATAGCTTCCCCTTGTAGGGGGCTGAAGTCTGGTCACGTTGTTTGCGTGTGTGGGTTGTATAGTACTACTACTACTACTACTACTACTACTGCTGCTATTACTACTACTTCGTTCTCACTGGAGCTGCGAGCTGATGCTCTTTGCAGCCGATACCGTGGAGATGTTGAGGCAAGTATTGCATCGGATTGGGAGCGGGTCGTGTCAGTTATATGTGGTCCCTGTGTGGAGCTAAAAAGCAGGGGGTATGCAATACTTCTTTAGCAGACTCCACCACCATGCGGACTATGATGATCTTTACGCCGTTAGCCAAGCTTGGCCTGTTACTGAGGACATGGATGGAGGGATGGGGCAGGGCTTTGGTCAGCTGTGGTTGGCCAGCTATGACGCTAGCACGACTGCTATGGGTCGCTGATTGGCCAAAGACAGAAGGGTCTGTTGTGCCAGTTTCCAGCATTTTATACGGATGGCGTCTTAGCTTGCAGTGCCCTTCTGTCGGAGAAGGCATATGGACAGTAACATGGAGCAGAGAGGATAGATACTTGAAGTGTTTTTACGTAAATTGTTTAAAGGAATATAGGTAGTGAGAAGATACGACATTTATTGATGGCGAGAAATTAAAGAGTGCGTTTAAGTTGATGGTGTTATGTTGTTGGTGTGTAAGCTCTTTTACAACATGAGGATAAATAGTGGCAGGTGGACTGTTGACTGACGTTGCGCCAGTGTCCTGGGGGAAGCGTTGCACTTATTTCATTTGTTGGAGATTATGTAGAGATTACACATAAATGAATCGGTTTGTGGGACATGGAAGGTAAATAGGCTGGGGACTACATTGCTGCAATCTGTCCGCTGTTGGGGTTAACTGTGCAAGCTCTATACCACGTGTGGCTGACATAAGGAGGTCAGTGATAATATATATGGGGGACACATCCAGTTTGGATTAGAATTGTACCACACACAACGCACCGCTGTGTGACGTCGATCTTCAGTAAAGTATGCTTTATGCTACATATAAAGTATATCCATATCATAGCAGGAGATAGGTTTAAGCAGCGAAGGTAAAATTTATCACTTTTCGGCACGTTCGTGAAAGAGAGATCCTTTGCATGGATTATTGGGGATTTTGTTTTTAATAAATGGAAAATCACAGCAAAGAAGCTTGGAGAAAAGAGTATAATGGGTGAGAACTGTGGCGAAGAGGTCGGGATAAGTGGTGGAAAAGTTAGCGCTGCACGAGTAGTGCTGAGTTTATGTCCAAACCAGGAACGATTTCCCCAGGAGATTCAGAAATAGCCGCTGTCGGGAATCTGATAGCGAATTTATGGTCTACATGGAGACAGGTTTTAAAAAAAAAACATGTACTAGTTTCTAACAGTTCTGAAATCTGGAAAGACATTAATCTTCTTCTTCTTTTTCTTCTGTTCGTTCAGACATCGACACCAGTCTCTCTCAGAAAATGCGACAGCTCGTCTCAGGTTTTCAGCTTCTCTTGTGGGTTCTGGGCAGCTCCTCTGCCTGACTGGGTTAATGTAGCTGGCGGTTCTGGAGGATATGATGTAGTGACGAGACATTAATTTTTTTTTTAAAAAGAGGGGGAGGGGGAGAAAAAAGGTGGGGGTTGTTCCAGACAAAAGTGTTTTTATAGCAACATTTGCAGTTCTCACACTGGTCTTGTTATTCTGCAGTGATTAGTGCCGATATTTACCCTACACCTGGAATCTAAATTTTGTGGCTATATTTACCTGCCGGTGTGCTGGGTGCTAGCGGGAAAGGGAGGGAACCAGCTGCCACGATGGATAACTCTGTTGTGTAGTGACGCACCTTTGGAGGGAAATGAACGTCCCAGTATACGTAGATAAACCATGCGAGCTGTGGAAAAAAAAAACCTCAGCTTTTGTGTGTATCTTTCTCTATATATTTTTTTTTCTTAAGTTCACATGTTTATGTGGATAGTCTGCCTTTAAGACGTCCAGTATGTATTATTTTCTTTTGTTGTGAAATGCAATAAGGATGTCTCGGTTTTTTTTTACGGTTGAAAAAAGTGGTGGGGGGGGGGGGCGCGCTGTGTTAATGTTGTTTGTATGTTTGTGTGGTTTAAAGAATGCCGTGGGCCGGTTACCAATATGTAGGTTGCGTTATTTAGTGCTCGTGTCATGGTTGGGTTGTGTAGTTAAGAAGTAGTGCTCATGTCATGGTTGGGTTGTGTTGTTTAGTGCTGGTGTCATGGTTGGGTTGTGTAGTTAGAAAGTAGTGGTCAGGTTGTGTAGGTTAGAAAGTGGTGACCAGGTCATGGATTAGTTGTGTAGGTTAGGAAGTAGTGCTCACGTCATGGTTGGGTTGTGTAGGTTAGAAAGTAGTGTTCATGTTGTGGTCAGGTTGTGTAGGTTAGAAAGTGGTGACCACGTCATGGATGGGTTGTGTAAGTTAGGAAGTAGTGCTCGCGTCATGGTCGGGTTGTGTAGGTTAGAAAGTAGTGTTCATGTTGTGGCCAGGCTGTGTAGGTTAGAAAGTAGTGTTCATGTTGTGGTCAGGTTGTGTAGGTTAGAAAGTGGTGACCACGTTATGGATGGGTTGTGTAGGTTAGGAAGTAGTGCTCACGTCATGGTTGGGTTGTGTAGTCAGAAAGTAGTGTTCATGTCTTGGTTGGGGTTGTGTAAGTTAGAGCACAGTTGTATATGGTTAACATGTGGATCTTCTACACACATACATGCCTGCCTTTGATTAAAATATCTTGTTGGTTTGTTCGTTAGTTCAGCTCTTTGTGCTTGCTGCCTCTGTTGTGAACATGTTCGTCTTCGGGGCGTTCCCAAAATTGGACAGTATTCAATCCCTTCCCTCCCCCCCCCCCCAAAAAAAAGAAAACTGATCAAAACTGCGTATTCTCACGTGGAGTATTGCCCGAAAAAATGCGCAGCAAACTTAAATGTGTTCCTGATAGCTGTGGAGCTTGTTAAGAAGCTTGCTAGAAGCACCCCTAGAGAATCGTGAAGAATCTACTCAAGTGTATTCCCTGCTCTGTGCGTTGAACATTTCTCCATCACTTTGGCATTATCTAGCAGATTGTTCTCAGCTACATGGATGGAAGCCATCATCTCAATACCTGCCAATTGTTTTCTCTAGAGAATCATTCCACATAGAGTAGATGGAGGGCGGGGGGGGGGGGGGGCGGCACCGTTCCTACAGATAAGAATATACACCAAAAAAAAAAAATGGACATCAAGACTAAGCCATTCGCACAATCTTGCTCACACTGTCTGATTAGAACTTGTGTGTACAGTGTGGCGGATCGTTCTCAGGCGATATTTGCATGCTACCTTATCCGTGGTGCGGGCCAGTTATTGGTTTGTCGATTTACCCGCCTCCTGTCTGGAATGAAAGATAGCTTGCAGATATGTCCACGAATACACAGACACAGAGATCTCATAACATTGTGCAATAGCAGTCCCGCGGATTCCCAGTTTGAGCACAGCTAAGAGCAAGAGTAACGGAAGCTGGAGAGAGAGAGAGAGAGAGAGAGAGAGAGAGAGAGGATGAAACTGTAGCCGTTATCGATCATGCAGTACGACTGATTCGAGCTAAGTTTTAGCCAGACATCTTCTTTTTTTTTTTAAAAGCCGGCTGTACTCTGTCACCATTTACTACTGGTTTGTTTTCGTTTTTAAGTCTAGATCTAGGGGGTTGCGAAATACGCGAAGACATAACGCCTTAGTCTGCGGAAAGGAGAGCCAAGTAGGGAGGATCTGTGAGAACAAGTACATCGACTGCAATACAGATAATGTTGTTGATGGCTGAGCACGGGCTTTTTCCTTTCTCCTTCTTCACGCCGTGAACCACTGGGTTGGAGGGGGGGGGGCATGCACAGATCGTTGCCAGAACTCGACTTCCAAACAAAGTGAATGTCAGAAAGAACCGCTGCTAAAGCGATTCAGCATGTGCGGCCGATCAATGGTGAATTATCCTGTTCGCTCAGAAATATCGAATTTTTGTAAATATACTTTTAATAAGGCATTTCGCTGTTGACAAAAGGGCAGTCGTTTTTTTTGTGTGTTTTGTTTTTAGAGTTTTTAGACTGGAATATAATTGGTAGATATTTGGAGCTTTCGTTTGTTTTCCCCCGTCTTTGGAGTTTTTCCTCCCTTCTATATCTGGAGGCATCGTTATGTATAAAATTTATGTCACGTCAGTTTGTTTTTTTTTGGGTTCTTTTTTTCCTCTCTAAAAATATGATTCTTGTGTTTGCATTTTCTGGGGAGAGATTAAGTAATTTTTGAGGCACTAATTGTGAAATTGTTGTCATCATGATTTAGATGAGGCGGTTGTTTGCGAGATTATTGGCACCACCACACATCATGATTTAGATGAGACGGTTGTTTGCGAGATTATTGGCACCACACATCATGATTTAGATGAGGCGGTTGTTTGCGAGATTATTGGCACCACCACACATCATGATTTAGATGAGGTGGTTGTTCGCGAGATTATTGGCACCACACATCATGATTTAGATGTGGTGGTTGTTGGCGAGATTATTGGCACCACCACACATCATGATTTAGATGAGGTGGTTGTTGGCGAGATTATTGGCACCACCACACATCATGATTTAGATGAGATACTCATTGTGAGTTTTATAGTATCACCTTATATCATGGCATATCAGTTCTGATGTATACTAAATTTGGCTTTACTTTCTGTGGGGGTTATGTGGTTGGGAAGGGGGGGGGGGACGGACGGCGGTGGTGCTTGCTTGTTGAACTGATGGGGCATCAGTCTGTTGTGTCCCTGCGGAGGATAGAAGCTTATAATTTGTCTAAGCTTATTGGTAGTATACTTTGTTTCCCAGGCTGTAAGATCCTGTTGCATGATGTTTCTTTAACGAAGATCTTGTCTTTCTCCAACCGTACACTGTTCTCTTGAAGCTAGTATTCACACCAGTCTGTCAGCTTTGCCCATTTTTATATAAATAAAAGTTATGAAGTAGGATTACTATAGTACAAAGCTTCTGAAGTTTGACTGAAAAAAAAAAGAAATGTAGTTGAGGGATCGAAATAGGATTTTAAATCTCATACAAAAAAGGACTGCGTTATTGTTTATAGCAGGCTTTCTGAAAAAAAAAACCAGAATCGCATACAGATTATTCATATTGTGAATTCTGGTATTATTAGATAATAGAGAACACGTATTATTCAAACATAAATAGCTAATCACAGGCTATAGATTTAATTTTTTTGTGATTATCGCCATTAGTTTGTCTCCCCTTGTCGTGTAGCACTCTGTGATGGGATGGAAGCCTCGTGTTCTAGCCATCGAGTTTCCGGCTGTGTTTGAGCATGGTCTGCTGATGGCTTTCTCTCTGTTGTAGATTGCTTAAAAAAGCGGTTCCCATCCGTTCTATATTTAGATCATGACCGGTCATTGCCTTTCATGAACCCTGGATTGATTGGAGAGAATCGATTGATGTTTGTGGTGTACATAGTATGGAAGTGATCTCAAGAAGAAAGCGGGATGACCGAGAGTGGCATGTGCGGCCATCATTTCTGACGCAAGAGACGTGTAAGAAGATAATGTAGCCCTGCTATGTCATGAAGGCTCATGGAGGATGTGGTGTTAGTGTCTCTGTTTCCTTGACCTGCCAGCACGCTAAGAGTGTGTGGTGTTAGTGTCAGTATTTCCTTGACCTGCCAGCACCCTAAGAGGGTGTGGTGTTAGTGTCAGTATTTCCTTGACCTGCCAGCACGCTAAGATTACATGGTGGCCGCGTTTCCTCCCTGAGCTTCTGAAGAAGCCAGGCACTAATTTTTACAGCCTCCAGCCTAATTCAAACCACCTGCCCTGGCAACGAGATGCTAGTGCATTAGACTGTGCGCCGTGTTGGTGGATCGCCATGCACTTAAGAGTCTGAGTTAATCTTAGCAGTCTTGGTGGATCGCCATGCACTTAAGAGTCTGAGTTAATCTTAGCAGTCTTGAGACGTTTTCTTGGTGGGTGGGTGGGGGACGGGGAAAAGACCGGAGCCACGCGGAGAACAGCTCCAGCTTAAGGGCACAGCATCATTTGGTGAGGAAACGAGACTCAAACTTAAACGTTGGAAGATGCAACCGCAGGAGAAACTGGACCTTGCAACACGGACATTCTGGCTGATTATGCAGATCAATATTGATAGAGTCAGCCATGGAAGGGGCTGCTCGGCAAAGATGATGTTTGGCAAAATCCACGTCTATAACATGCCTTCTTCAGAATCGTATTCTATCGTCTTAATAATAATAATAATAATAATCTCATTATGAGATTTGTTTCAGATCTTGGATTTGGATACTATCTCTGGTTGTCGTGACGTCACGAAGCCTTTAACGCGATTGGGTCTATTTTTAGCTTCATTCCCATAGTGCTTGTCCCAAGTGCTAGGAAGGAATTGTAAATTCGTGAAAATTGCACGTTCGGTTAGAGATTATGCGGCCGGGGGGAATCGTATGACGTCATCAGTGATGAGCATTGCATGAAAGCTTTGGGCGCGTGGGAGTTAGTGAATTAGAAAAAATAAAAGTGTCTGGTATAGTAGAAAGTGGGGGGGGGGGATGTGTAAGGTAAAATTGCAGGAGCAGGTTATGGTCCGAGGGTTTATTTATCTCTGCAGTTATGTGTTCTTTATTTTGTGCCTGCTCGCGGTTCCTCTTAATGCATTCCAGCACGTGCTGAGAGAGAGGTATAGAACCGGAACATATGCCCGTCCCCTGGTTCGGAACATCTGTCTCTTGTTCTCTTTTATCCTCCGCTCTCCCTGCCTCTCGTCCCCTCTTCCTCTCCTTTAATCGACAAGCATCCGGGACTGTTTTGCATCCACGAGTGTTATAACGAAGGTAGAGACGAGGCCCTGTAGGTTACTTAACAGCTTTCTCTGCTTTGTATTCTGTAGGAGAATCCTCATGTGAAGAATGCAGCCAAGAGACAATGAAAGAGTAAATATTTCAGCCGGATGTCTTCTTCCTGATTAAAAAAAAAATTGTTGAAGTTTGAGGATCGAAACAATGGTTGATAACGAGACCTGTGTCTGTCGGCGATTCTTGCAGCGGCGTTTCTTTCAGTCTTGTCTTTGTGCAGCACATTGTAGGGGCTGTGTGTCCGCATAGTTGACATATCTTTTCCCGGCCGTTTGTCGGGACGTGTTTGACTGGATCAGTCAGTTCGTGTGGATGTGCTAGTCTTAAGCTCCCATGACTGAATAAATCACGTGTGCCGTCGTTATGTCGGTGCAGTTTCAAGATGATGGTTGAGTATGAAAGTCTTCATCTTCAGATTCTTTCATGTTAATGAAAAGAAAATACACATGAAGTTACAAGATCTGCAGACCAGAGAATGGTAAAGTACAAAGTCTACAGACCAGAGAATGGTAAAGTACAAAGTCTACAGACCGGAGAATCGTAAAGTACAAAGTCTACAGACCAGAGAATGGTAAAGTACAAAGTCTACAGACCAGAGAATGGTAAAGTACAAAGTCTACAGACCGGAGAATCGTAAAGTACAAAGTCTACAGACCAGAGAATCGTAAAGTACAAATCTACAGACCAGAGAATCGTAAAGTACAAACTCTACAGACCCAAGAGTGCCTTATTGTGTCTCATATCTAGTGTTGTAGTACAGGGCGAAAGTTCTTGTGATGGCCCAAGCATTTAGGTTTTGTCAGTTGTGTTGGCAAGAAGATCCGAGAACGTGCTGGATTTTTTTTAGGTCTCATTTCCTTTTGTCTCTCTCAGCCTACAGAGTGGAAGTGCACACGAAAGGCCCTCTGCTTTGAACTTTTCTGGCGAGAGACCCTTAGGTATAACGCAGTAAATATATGAGTATCATAAAGAGATAGATAGATCTGGTACAACACAATAATAAGTTGATGCATTCATCACACGAGGTTTTGCCCTTTAGAGCAGTTCCATAATTTATAGGATTGTGTGAGATGATGTAACCAGTGGGAAGAAACATTATAGCACATAGCCGGCCCTTGTTTGTGGTTATGTGGTGGGTCGGTGTCGATGGTTATATTTGCACGTGTTTTGATAGACCCACCCTTGTCGTACAGGTTTCTCGAAATGTTTGCATTATCTTATCAGTTTCCAGATCAGAGCTATTCGCTTCCATTTCCAATTTTGATTGCGTTACTGACCGCGAAAAGACCTGTCTTTCCATGCTGTTTATCTGATTCTTGTGTGTGTGTGTGTGTGTGAGAGAGAGAGAGAGAGAGAGAGAGAGAGAGACTGGCTAAATCTCTGTTCGTTTAACCAACGCGGGATCGATGTCTCTCTCAAAAAGGTCCTAGTTTTCCAAATGTTGTTTACCCTTTACAGCTACGGTGTGGTATTTCTGGATGCCAGATCATGGAATCTCTAAGGCAACAGAATTAGTTAAGTCCCATAATCACTTTATGTCACAAGCAGCAGATCTTTGGGCCAGGTGTTCATTGTTACAGAGTGGAAGAAATTGTATGTATATTTACTTTTTCTAGTCTTTTTTCTGTTTTTTTTTAAACACGCGCGTGCGCGCGCGCGCACACACACACACACACACACACACACACACACTCTCTCTCTCTCTCTCTCTTTTCAGGGAGTCAGTGAGAGTTAGGAAATGTCCAAAGACACTTTAAATCATATTTTATTGTATGAGTATGTAAACCCTGGACTTCCAGTCTCGCGGTTAATTAGATGATTTATCTCCTCTTGATATTGTAAATAAGCTGGACGTTGCTCTAATGCGCCCAACATACAGCATCACACTTTGGACAAAAAGTAATTAAGGATGATTAGATTTTTAATTACAAATGGCTTACATGGATATGAAGGTTTTTATACATTAAAAAAAATGTTGGAATATCCTTTATATTTAGCAATCAAATGTTCAGAAGACTGATTTTATATTTGTGTTTAAAATTGTGTGCCATCGAATGTGTAGAATACTGGTATTGTGATTGTGTGTGTGTGTATGTGTGTATATATATATATATATATATATATGTATGCTGGTATTGTGATTGTGTGTGTGTGTATATATATATATATATATATATAGGTATTGTGATTGTATTTATATATGTATGCTGGTATTGTGATTGTATTTACGTGTGTATGCTGGTGTTGTGATTGTATTTATATGTGTATGCTGATGTTGTGAATGTATCTCCGTGTGTAATGCCGTCACTGAGCTAAAAGAGTTAATTACCGGAATCAATGAGTTGTTTGGGAACGCCTAGGTCATGGTATACTTGGAACTTATTTAGAGCTATATCTCATGGCACGGAGAGGATTCCAGCAATACCCGGGATCTTTTGACGTAAATCACTGTTGAGCCAGAGGTTTGACATGCGCAGACCTAGCCACGTGGCCCCAGGAAGGAGGGAGGGAGGGAGGTTGTGATACATCATTCGTGGCATTGCGTTTGGCATGGGCGAATTTCTAGATTGCATTACATAATCTTGTCAGTGGCGCGGGGTTCTAGTCGTGTTCCTGTGTTTTGAGATATGCCCCTGTCAGCCGTGATAAATATCGACATGTATTTGCCTTGAGATTCCAGGACTCAGCATTCTGCAGCGGGAGGCACACACGAATGCATTGTTTGATTAAAGAAAGTCCGAGGCTCATCTAGTAGGACCAGGGATGTAGGCATACACGTGTGATGAGAAGGAAGGATTTACACATTATTATAATAGGTAAAATCGTAAAGTTATGCAACGGAAGACGATAAGAGAAAAATAAATGTGAAAGATACAGAGGAGGCGATAAGAGAACATGAATATAAATTCATGCAGAGAAAGACGATAAGAGAACATGAATATAAAATCATGCAGAGAAAGACGATAAGAGAACAGAGATGTAAAATCATGCAGAGAAAGACGATAAGAGAACATGAATATAAAATCATGCAGAGAACGACGATAAGAGAACATGAATATAAAATCATGCAGAGGAAGACGATAAGAGAACAGAAATGTAAAACGATGCGAAGGTAGACGATAAGAGAACATAAATGTAAGGCGATGCAACGGAAGACATAATTGTAACACGATGGCTCTGGAAAAAAATGAGCTGATAGCGAGCACTGGAGGTGGAGATCTCGGCGAGATGTAATCACTCGCGGAACATGATGATGATGATGTCATGTACAGTACACATTTAAAAGAGATGTCCACATGTGTGGTCTTGCATAATGCTCACGTGAATCGAGCTCTGTTTCACTGCTGGTTTCCAGGTACAAGTTGTACATATTAGGACGATCAGCTGGAAGATAGACATAAGCGCTCAATTCACCAAGTGAAGAAGGTAATTAGTGTCATTTTTAAATTTTCGGGTTTGAAAAGAAACTGTTTAAATTCCTGGATTTAGATCATAGGTGGATACCTAATGACGTAAATGGTGCCAGTGGCCGGAAAGTTTGACCTATTGACCTAAAAACGCGGAGATAAAAGTGACCGACATTCGTCGCAGTGTTGTAAAAGTAATAGCTCAAGGCTGGTAGTGGTGCAATGGAGACCTTTGTCCTGGCGCCAGTCATAAACATAATTATGCTGTACTTCACGCTGACATATTGAAAAGGTCACGAACTATAGGTATTGATTAAAGAAACCAGAGAGAGAGAGAGAGAGAGAGAGAGTTCTTTACACATGCGCGCGCATGTATCAACAAACGTATAGTACACACTTTTGGATTTAGGCGCAGTCTTTTGGGGGATGCCAAGACCGTGGCAAACAGTGGCGACGAAATAGTTTGGTTGGTATGTGCTCTTTGTCCAGTGAAACGGCATCCAGCGATGTCTGCTGACTAGCATCAACGGGGCCAAGTTGGCAGTGGTTTGATCTATCCAGACCTACGAAAGCATGTTATAGAGGCATACATTGTTAGTGCTCACATTTCCCCTTCACCTGTCGGCACACTAGAGAGTGATGTGGTCAGCATCACGCCTGACCGACTTTCCTTCCCCAACTCCAGAAGTCAGGTGCCCATTTCCACAGCTGGGTGACTTCGGCGCCTCCGGCCGGATTCGAACCCTTGACCATCGTAATGGGAGGCTAGTGCGCTAACCGCTTCGCCACTCAGTATATAGAAAACAGTTGTGGAAGAGCAGTGTAGGGAAAAGGGAAAAAAACGGAATAGTTTATATAGGTTTCTACAACGTCTAAGGGTGAACAGTATACAGTTGAGTGTAAAGACATAAATACTGGGCCTGAAAAAGATGGTTAACTTTTTTGTTACAAAACAGCAATGGCAGGGTTGGTATTTAGGCATTCTGAATAAAATGAAAAGCAACACATTTCTTACTCAGCCCATCTCTTTAGATTACAGAGTAACTTCCTTCAAGCTTCTTTCTGCTGAAATTTATCAGTAAAGTTTATTCTGGCACAGCATAGAAAATAATTCAGGAGCGAAAGAGTGAAGTCATTGCGGAGAGGGACAGTGCGATGATAAGATTGTGGACACTCAGAAGTCCTATCCGGTTGGTAGAGTCCCTGTTTGTGTGTACAACGAATGCATCGAATGATTCACCACAGAGATAGCACTATCAGGTACTCGACACAATTCATGCTCTGCAGGCGAGTCACTAAACCCTGTTGCTCCGTTTGGTGACTGACCTTTAGAGTCTGGGATCAAAGTGCTTATCCTGCAGGCATCTCGGTCATCGCCATATTCTAGATCGAGAATCTCCGACCGAAGAAAGTCAAGATGTCTGCTGGCCTATCTGATGACATATATTTGTGTGCAGTGACGTGGCAGATACTGTGACATGCAACGGTATCTGTGTTTAGAAGGAAGCGTGTATGTGTATGTTGGTCACTGATTTCCCCATCATCAGTTTGATATGTTACATGTCATACCCGGGCATATTTCAGATGTCATCGATGTGAACAGAAAAGGTATTAGTTGGAAACTCAGCGAACTGTCGCCAGGATCTCGTTTAGTGTTACTTCGTGAGCAAATTTATAGATGGTCATTTGTCGAATAAAGCTAAATTTGGTGTATGTAATAGCTGTGTTTGATTTATGTAGTTATTTGCCACTTATATTCGAAGTATCGCTTTAAAAACTTTTATTGTATTCGATGTCCCCATGTGATTTTGAGAATATGTATACAGTCGCACATTAAAATTTCCAACCATTTTGTTGGAAGCAGCGGACATAAGATGAGTTATAGACAGGAAACACCAACACCCCCACCCCCTTCCACCTTTCCAAACAAAGATGTACTGCTGAAAGACGTTTACACTGTCACGATCTAGTCAATATCATTAAAAGTTCTTTTGGCTGGTCACGATGAGAAATCTTAACAGTTCTAACAGTCACTGGAGAATGCTAGACAAATGTTATTGAGACTACAGGGGAGATAAACGAGGGGACACGTTGACCAAAAGACATGGGAAAGAAAGAAAGAAAGAAAAGAAACGAAAGAAAAAAAAGAAAGTAGATTTGGTTCCGAAATGCACAAAAATAGAGAAACATGATCGCTTTTTCCATATCGGCAGGTTCTCTAAGCAACAAGGACGCTTGTAGAAGTGGTGGTATCAGATAATGAGAAAGATAGAGATATAACATGTGCACTCTCGTGCTAAATCCCTGTAGTAGTTTTTGTGAGAGCGAAAGAGAGAGTGAGAGAGAAAGAGAGAGAGAGAGAGAGAGAGTGCAGCGATGACTTAAATGAAACTTGATGCATGGGAGTAGGGGAACAAACACGTTCACAACAGAAAATGTCCGTAAATATAGGGTAACTCATTTCTTTCTCCAGAAAGAATTGGTCGTGTCTGTGGTAATGGTTGTAGTGCTGTAGTTTGAAAATAATTTGATTACCTTTCCCAAGTTAATGGTGTTTATAAGTAGTCTTTTCTGTCAATATGTCATCATCATCATCTCCAAAAATATAGTCTGAAAAATTGGATGGCTTTTATACAGAATACGCACTACATCTCTCTCTCTCTCTCTCTCTCTCTCTCTCTCTCTCTCTCTCTCTAAGTGCCCAGGGCACATGGGGCTTCCACAAGCCCCTGTCCTTTGGCCTTTTTTCCGCTCTTGCCCAAGTGAGCCCTCTATTACTCAACATCCTCTCTGTTGTTCTTCTCCGTGTTCTTTCTGTTGTTCTTCTCCGTGTGTCCTTTCTGTTGTTCTTCTCCGTGTGTTCTTTCTGTTGTTCTTCTCCGTGTGTTCTTTCTGTTGTTCTTCTCCGTGTGTTCTTTCTGTTGTTCTTCTCCGTGTGTTCTTTCTGTTCCCCGTTAAAATCTTCATGCGAATTATTCTTTTTTTAATAAGATAAAATCCACGTTTCCTTGCCGTTAAGACATATTGGGGATACAGTGTTTCCAAGAGCTTGGGCACATGAAAGTGTGATGTGGTCGGTGTCACGCCTGGCCGCGTTTACCTCCCCCAGATTCCTGGGTGGACCCCGGGGCCATTTTTGTGTGGTGGTGCCAGAAGAAGCCACCACTTCTGGGATTTGAATCCACTACCAGCGGGTTAGTAGACCGAGCCGTTTGAAAAAAGTGCTACAAATCATTAAGAGCTAAACAGCATATACAGGATGGCAGAGTTGGTGAATGCCATGCCCTGTCAAGCATGGGTTGCTATTTGGATTCTCGGGTCCCTTGTGTGACTAACTTCCGGCCACGTTTGCAAGCAAAGAGCATTTAAGCCAGCACATTTCCAATGTGAGCATTAAAAATAATACGTTATTTGTAATGGCAACAGATCAAATTATCTCTAGCAGAGAATATAATCCACTGTCCCAGGTTTTGTTCTGGCTACATAACCAGCCTAAGTAGACTGTTTACTGAGTGGGAGGCGCACCCATTTCTGTCTTGGGAATTGTGTTATTTTTAGACTGCCTTGTGGGGGAATTTGACAGGGGGCATCTTACTGTAATTGACATAATTGTACGACCGATTTCTTATTCCGATCAGCTGACGCGGTGTTAGGCCCCCCCCCCCCCCCCCCAGCCATGGAATCGGGTACAGTTCGGACTGTGATGTTGCAACCACAGCCTGGCGAGCCAGCAAGGGCAAACTGAACGGTGTTGGGAAAAGTTAGTATGTCAGACTGTTCGATATCCTTGCAAAGTTGTATTCGATTCCGCCAGCTGCATGGCGCTCACTCATTTAATTTACGCAGGCTCCCTTGTATATATCACATGCGCAGTCCTGTAGGAGCGGGCCATCTGCAACATGGCCAGAAGAAGTCAAAGGATTAGAGGGGGGAAAAAAAGAACGCTGGTTTCGCAAGAACAAGCCTTCCTGGCAAGATAGGATATGACATTTGAAAGGACAAGAAAATATCTCAAGGGGTGGTAGAATTAAAGAGTTGGGGGGGGGGAGGAGGAGGTAGAAATGAGAATTGTACATAAATGAAGGAAGATGCCAAACGATAGGTGAAGAATTCTTCTAAAATGTGCCAGGCATACGTATTTACAGAGAGGGGGAATTCGCATTTCTTGCGTACCATCACAAATGTCTTCCTACGGGATTACGTTGCTGCTCTTATCCATTCTAGGGCAGAGTTCTCATATACCCCCCGGCGCTTCGTTATGGGGTCTGGCAATGGCCCCCCTATGTTTCCCAGCGGTAGCACTTTACCTTCCATACACCTGGTAGATTTGTTTTCGGGGAATTTTACTTCAGAAAGCCTGTCGAGAGACCGAGGAGGCGGTTGTAGCTTCAAGGAATCAGAATCTCGTAACATGCTCGTTTGTCCAGATCTTCTTGCGTTTCGTGGTTAAACAAGTGTTAATGAGCTTAGCAGCGCAGTTGGGGTCTTGTTGTCAAGATGTAGACTTCGTACCAATCTCTTTGTCGTATCTGTTAAGCGGTTCTTGATAAGAGAATTTTTTTGTTTTCAACTTCTGTGATAATAAAAAGTCTGGTATGCATGGCCCCTGCTGTTCTGCTGCATTGTTTTAAAACAAAAAATCAGGATAGCTTTGACTCAGAAGTATCATAAAACAGTCGCCTGGTTTTAGCTTTGCGTCTTCAGGAGTCAGAGATCAAAGTAAAATAAAGTCAGGTTTGTTTTTCTTGATCTCTGTATCCTTGGATCTAGTTATGTTAGAAATGGATATCCCAGAAAGCTGAGCTGATCCAGCCACGTGATCCCGTCCTCCAGCTGTCGGCCCGGTTAGATTGGAGGGAAAGGATTAACATGGATTATATGGTTCGAAAACTTTAGGTAGTGATTCAGCCTCTTCCTCCCAAGTTATGTTCAATTCTCTCTCTCTCTCTCTCTCTCTCTCTCTCTCTCTCTCTCTCTCTCTCACACACACACACACACACACACACACACACAGAGATCGTTATAGGAAGCCATCTCCAGTTCCACCACAGTTAAGACATCAGTTAAGGTATCAAAACTGTCGACGCTTCCAGTTAAAATAAACGTGATATTGGTTTTCTCTGAGTGACTCCTGACTCTGTCACGTGACCCCCTGACTCTGAATGATCTTCTTTCCCTTTCTTCTCTTTGTTAGGGAAGGAACAAATAAATACAATTTATAACCTAGTCTAACTAAAGGAGATGGCTTGACCATGTGGCTTCCCCATGTGGGTCTTGGGAACAAAGTTATCACTTATTTTGATGGAATATATCAATGTTATTTTGAGAACTGTCTTGAAAAGTTTGTAGTGAATGCGTATATATGTCACGAGACACACTCAGTGCCTGGACAGTGGAATGTATCTGTTTATTTCATTTCATTATGTGAGCTCAGAACGTAGCCAACTTGTTGAATTACGCAGATGAAAACGGCCACTTTATGGTATATTTCAGAAACATATGAAATGTTTTTTATGAACGTTTGATGGCTGTGTCACGATTGGGGGACAGAAGATTGAAAGTTAAGAGAAGTATTGCTCGTAACTGCTGATCCGTGTAATATCAGGAGGATGGCCTGAAAAGCTGGCTTCTTAGATAACCAATGGGGGCAAACGTCGAACCCTACCAGGCTGTAGCACTAGGGCAAACGTCGAACCTGCCAGGCTGTAGCAATGGGGCAAACGTCGAACTTACCAGGCTGTAGCAATGGGGCAAACGTCGAACTTACCAGGCTGTAGCAATGGGGCAAACGTCGAACCTACCAGGCTATAGCAATGGGGCAAACGTCGAATCTACCAGGCTGTAGCAATGGGGCAAACGTCGAACTTACCAGGCTGTAGCAATGGGGCAAACGTCGAACCTACCAGGCTATAGCAATGGGGCAAACGTCGAATCTACCAGGCTGTAGCAATGAGATTTCGGCAGTGGGATTACTAAAGTACAATGGAAATATCCCTTAGTAGTAAAAAGTGGTAAATCCATGCACCATTTTTCTAACAGACATCTTCTCATATAGTTATCCTCATTACTTTAGGTTCATGTGGTTTGATATCCGCTATGAGTTCGTGTATGATCTTTCAGAACGAACACATTCATACGCTATAGTGTAAGTGAGCACAAATGCTGTTTACGTTATTATCGTGTGCTCTCTGTTTACACGAAGGAAGTTCACCAAACCTGGAGAACTGCCAGAATGGCTTTTGTGGCTAACTGAGATGGCCAGGAATCGAATAAATAACATTTTAAGAGAGTGAACACGCCCTTTGGCATTCAAGATTATTAGCCATAGCCTCAAGAATATCGATAGTGATAATTGATTTTCTCAAAAGAGCGACAACGCGACCGGGCATTTCGAGTCGTGAAAATTGAGTGTCTTAAACATTTTTTTTTCCCCCACACGGATTTGAAACCAGTTTTCATAACCGAATTAAAGGAAGCAGGTAATGGCAGCGAAATCAGGCGTAATCTGCAGTGGTGTGCTGCATGATGGGAAGGTAGTAGTCTGTTTCTCGGCATCTTTTGTCATGTTGTGAGGTTTCGTTTTCGGGCACATTGGTATGATTGTGGGGTATGTGGAGGTAATGTTTTCCGCTTCTGACGGTCACAGGGCAGAGTCTGCACAGCTGGTTCCACAGATTAAAAAAAAAAAAATCCCATGTTTTCTGAAGGCCATGAAGCGGAATTTACATCGTGGAAGCAAAAACTCTTTCACCAGGCAATCGTGCACTCCTCATTGTTGTAACGTGAGCGATCTCTGTGGACACATTGCGCAAGTTTGTGGCGTCCGCAAGCATTTCGGGCATATCAGTTTTGGTAATGGAGAAAATAACCGTGGAACAAAGCAGTTTTTAGATTGGGGGACATCGCTTTGAGACACGTTGTGTATCACATTACATGAGACGTGTGTTCTTGAGTTTCCCCCTCGTCTCCCTAAATCATCTTTCACTGGCGTATCTCTTGGTAACATCTTTCCTTGTCTGCTGCGCTAGCTGGCAGCTTGTGATGGGTTTTCTGTGCTGTTGTGGCTGCGTCATGTAGAACAACGGCGTTATGCTTTTTCCTGTTATGATCACTTGCACACACACGCCGGCAGAGGAGGAACATGGATCGCCAACTGTCCCAACTTTCATTTGATATGGTTGACACAGCGGTGATGGCGCCACCTACACTGTTCCCCATTAGATATATTTTAGGATAATATATTTATCGTTAGAATGCAGTATTGATCACTGAATGGTGTGAGGTCTTGTGAAGATAAGCATTTCATCGCTGTGTCTTGTAGCTTACTCGGAGCGATGGAATCGACTTCCACTGCTCATCTTATGTGTGCCTGTTCAGTTCTTCGCCGACGGTTCAATCAAGCCTCATTGACGAAAACGACCTGTAGAAAAATCTCAGCAGCATTAACATCTGTAGAATTGAAATTGTCAGAATATAGGGACCATAGGAAGAACGTGTGTTGTCTAAAGCATGAGCTCTTGGAACGAAGAAGTTAGACGACAGGGTGAAACGCAGGATTTAGAAGATAGGGTGTAACACATAAATTAGAAGTTAGGTGAAACAAAGAATGTACAAATTTAATGTCCGTTCCGTGTCCCCAAATGACTCTGAAACTGAAAGACACATGTTTTTTTTTTTTTTGGGGGGGGGGGGGGGAGGAGGCATTGGCACTGATAATGCAGTGTTAAAAGATAAAGGGAAAAAAAAAGTACAAAGTAACATCGACGCCAGAACTAGGGCAAGATATCTACACGGAAAGAAAAGTTGCACGCAGACTGTACTCACGGGAAAGGAGTGTGAATACTTTGTGCGTCTCTCTAAATCGCCTTGGAGATGAAGTTTGTCATCATGTCAGACTATCTTGATAATTGTCGCACGTTAGCTTATGGCGGGAGCAAGGGTCGGTGTAGTGTTTTCAGGTTGTGTGAGTTACATGTCCCAACAGGCAGTTATTTCTTACCTTTGTCTTGAAGTGATATGCCACTGGAGTTGAGTGATTGCTGAGCCGTCTGTATGGTTGTAGGTTGTTAGGGGGGTTTAGTGCCGCGGATTAATATATTCCCCCGTGTTGTTGGACCGTCTCACCGCAGCCTGGGATTATAATGGATTAAAATGCGAAGATTTGCCGGCCTTTTTTTTCGGCCGGGAGAGAATATTTTTTCCCTTGAGTGTGTAAGGGCGTACTTTTGTGTGTTTAGTTCTAGGGTGTATGAGAGCTTCATCTTCATTGTATGTTGCTTGATGAGGTGGCTGTCTTCTGCGGCAAATGGCAGCTTGATGTTGGCTTTATTTGCCCTTATATGTACCGCAGTACTCATATGGCTTGTGTATTAAATGGTTGTCTACTTTCTGTTCTGCACAGCTTAATGACTGGGAGATTGGTCTCTTTGTCTGTCCTCGATATCTTCTTCTTCCTCCTCTCTCTCTCTCCTCCCCCCCCCTCCAAAAAAAAACGAGAGAAAGTAGCACTGTGGAAAGAAATAATGGCACACCTGAAAGGAGCCAAGCCTGCCAGGCTAACGAAGAAACAGGAAACAAATTGTGTGTCAGGAGTTCAGACATGGCTTTACTGGGAGCAGCCGGTAAATCTGCCACAGTTGTTGCCATATATGAAAGTGTGTATGTATACCTGTGTGCGAATTCAAATTTCATCCTGCTGCTGCTGCTGCTGGTGGTGGGGGTTATAAAAGAATGTGGAGAATTAAAATGGGGTTTTTTTTTTGTTTGTCTCGCGACCCCCCCCCCCCCCCCCCCCGTATTATTAATTAGAGGAAGCTGGGAATGTTCCGGCTGTCACATTTTTCTGCCCCAGTGTTTAAATTATGTTTTAGCTTCTTGCTTCATCCTTTTTTTCCCCCTTTGTGTTACAGTGACTGGGTGGGTGGGTGTTCTAAATGCTTCCACTGGTTTGGGTGGTTTCATTCTGTGTCAAGTGATGATTAGGATGATGATGACGATGATGATCTTTGTGAAAATGTTCGCTCTGAATTTTTCCTATCCTCCAGCCTACTTAAGAATAATCGGTTCCCCTCATGGTTCTTATTTGGCTCCACCATTTCGGAGGTTGGGGGGGGGGGGGGGGTGTGAGGAATCATTCTCCAACTTAGTTTTCTTTTATTGTTCGGCGTGTTTCCAGAACTGATGTCCTTGATTCTGCTGTACCATCCATGTTGGCAATGTGTACTTACATAAGATAAAGATAGTCTCATAGCAAATGTCGTAGGGGATGAAGCGTTAGAGACCTCATTATGGTGGGCAATCAGCGTATGAGGTAGGGTGCCCAGTTCCTTTCCTCCCCAGATTTTCTCTGGTACCCATTTTACGAGGCTGGGTCGATCTCAGGGCCGTATTGGTCGGAAAAAACAGTCCCCCTAAGCTGGATATTCGAACCCTCTACCATTCGGTAGCTAAACGAGTGCTCTAACCACTACACTAACCGGTATATCCATGGGCGAGTCAAAAGTAACTGTACATCAAAGGACGTAACCACTGAAAAGATTTTTAAAAAAAGATTTTTTTGATTCATCCTCGAATCTATTCATATATTTTGAACGGTTAAATCCCTTGATCTGCGGTTACTTTTTTTATTCGTTCTGACATTTACCACCTGAATATTGTCTGGTCTATAACTTCTGAGGTTATATTCCTGTTGTTTTCCGTACTTGGAAAGAAGGCTTTTGTGAATGCCGTCACAATGATGTTTGTTCTAGCTGTTCATCTTAAAGCACCGTTTTAAATAGTCATCATCTCACCTCTATCAACTCATCTTTTAACGATTTATAAGTTTCCAGTGTTTAATCGCGACATCTTTCATCTGGAAACACAAGGATCTTTGAGAACACAACACGTTATAATCGAGACATTTGCGACTAACAGTATTTCTGTTGACCCTTCTGTACCCGACAAGTTCAATGTTGACTCAACGGACAATTTAAAACTACGGATTATCCGAGTAAACAGTTTTAGACACATGAGACATTATTGTGAGCAATAATTTTCTTTCCAGCAAAATCTGCCAGCAGAATCTTTTTAAATGTATGTAAGTGCGGGGACTGGCTAGCGTAGTGGTTAGAGCACTGGTCTAGCAACCGGATGGTCGACCCAGCCTCGTAAAATGGGTACCAGAGAAAATCTATGAAGGAAAGGCAGCGAGGAAAGGAATTGGCCACCTACCTCATACGCTGATGGCCCAGCATAATGAGGTCTCTAACGCTTCATCCCCTACGGCATTTGCTGTGGGACTATCTTTTGTACATACGTTATGTAGAGTAGATTGAAATCTGTATGAGGTGCTGAAAACTTCTTGTCCTGTTATCGTGCAGGTTGGAAGAGATTGGTCGAATCTTCCCATTTTATTTTCAGTGAAACGCCTGAAGTCATTTCCCTTGGACCCCCCCCCCCCCCCCCCCACAAAAAACAAGTTGCCTGAGTAAAAGCAACTGACAGTTTTATGTCAGGAGTTTATTGGTGGCTAGGTGTGACCGACCACTTGCACGCCTGAGAGCTACTGGCACCATTGCTAGTTCAGTGCGTGTGTGCTGGTTTATCTCCGGTTTTACACCTTGAGGCCATGCAATGTACGTATACACATACTGCGTGAATACTGTTCTCTTTAGGATGCGGATCTTGTTCGTCTGGAAAAAAAAAAAAAGCTTGTCATTCGTTGACAGAATTTAATTTGAGTTTTCCGTCAGGCCGCCAATAAGTGAAGGCTCGCGATGCGGAGTTATCTCTGCCTGTAAAGCCGAGCTTTGGGTGTGGATTTAGCTGAGCCGCGAGGTTGCTAGCGGAAGGCAGGACCTGGCGTTCTGCGACTTAAGATCACTCCATTGAAGCCTGTGCGAAGTTCATAAATGTCCAGTTAGATGGGATAAAGGGAAAATAAGGAAACTTAGCTGAGTTAGATGAAGTTTCTCATTTCAGCCACAAATCTACATTCTTCTTTGAGAATTGTTTTAATTTTGCAATGCACGGACAGTAAAATAAAATAAAAAAAAAGACATGATCCTATTTCAGGAGTGATTTCCCCTAGCACAGGGTGTTTGGTACATATTAGGTTGATTGGAGCTCACGTTGGCATAATGAACTGTTTATCATTTGGTCTACCCCATAGCTCTTTAACTTTCTGTACTATGTTTGTAAAGTACATATACAAACAGAGCGTTATGTCCTGACTTTTTGGCAGCTAAAAGAAGCAGTGAAAGGTTTACGGAAGAAATAAGCATGCTCTTCGTATAAAATTATAAGGCGAATGATGGAAGTGGGCTTAGTGAATGTCACCTGGATTCCAGGCCGACTCTCGTCGTTTTACATCTCCAGGATCGCGCAGGAGCACATGCTGAAGCTCTTCTCGGCTTGTGCAAGAGCAGCGCTAGCAGCGAGCCAGTGAGGTAAATTATCCGGCGCTGAAGCGAGAAACATTTCATAGTCGAATGCAGGTCATTGAGTAAATGGGGGGGGGGGGGGAGGGGAGGGAAAGGATCGAACCGCAAGAATTTGACACCGATGGCATTTGAGCTGGGAGTGTAATGCTGAGATTTGTGAAGATGCTGATGATGATGCTGAAAGTCTCCGCGCGGAAACTGGCATGTTGGAGATCTTCGCAGAACTAACGTGCTGGAAATCTTTTGTTTATCGCCATGTATGAAGGTGGGAAAAGTTATAAACCTTATGTTTGACTGTTAATTTCGGGAATTGGACATGTGCATCTCCGAGTCTGTTGACTGATGTGCGTGAGAGCACGGCTTCTTCAGGTTTGAATGCTTCAGAACGGAGACTCGGGTAGTGAACCACGAGAAGTCTTTCCTTTCCCTGGCCTTGGGTTTACCACAGGGAGAACTGAGACTCAGGTAGTGAACCACGAGAAGTCTTTCCTTTCCCTGGCCTTGGGTTTACCACAGGGAGAACGGAGACTCAGGTAGTGAACCACGAGAAGTCTTTCCTTTCCCTGGCCTTGGTTTTACCGCAGGGAGAACTGAGACTCGGGTAGTGAACCACGAGAAGTCTTTCCTTTCCCTGGCCTTGGGTTTACAACAGGGAGAACGGAGACTCGGGTAATGAACCACGAGAAGTCTTTCCTTTCCCTGGCCTTGGGTTTACAACAGGGAGAACGGAGACTCGGGTAATGAACCACGAGAAGTCTTTCCTTTCCCTGGCCTTGGGTTTACCATAGGGAGAACGGAGATTCAGGTAGTGAACCACGAGAAGTCTTTCCTTTCTCCGGCCTTGGGTTTACCACAGGGAAAACTGAGACTCGGGTAGTGAACCACGAGAAGTCTTTCCTTTCCCCGGCCTTGGTTTTACCGCAGGGAGAACAGAGATTCAGGTAGTGAACCACGAGAAGTCTTTCCTTTCCCCGGCCTTGGGTTTACCATAGGGAGAACGGAGATTCAGGTAGTGAACCACGAGAAGTCTTTCCTTTCCCCGGCCTTGGGTTTACCACAGGGAGAACGGAGATTCAGGTAGTGAACCACGAGAAGTCTTTCCTTTCCCCGGCCTTGGGTTTACCACAGGGAGAACGGAGATTCAGGTAGTTAACCACGAGAAGTCTTTCCTTTCCCCGGCCTTTGTTTTACCGCAGGGAGAACTGAGACTTGGGTAGTGAACCACGAGAAGTCTTTCCTTTCCCCGGCCTTGGTTTTACCGCAGGGAGAACTGAGACTCGGGTAGTGAACCACGAGAAGTCTTTCCTTTCCCCGGCCTTGGGTTTACCACAGGGAGAACGGAGATTCAGGTAGTGAACCACGAGAAGTCTTTCCTTTCCCCGGCCTTGGGTTTACCACAGGGAGAACGGAGATTCAGGTAGTGAACCACGAGAAGTCTTTCCTTTCCCTGGCCTTGGGTTTACCATAGGGAGAACGGAGATTCAGGTAGTGAACCACGAGAAGTCTTTCCTTTCCCCGGCCTTGGGTTTACCGCAGGGAGAACGGAGACTCAGGTAGTGAACCACGAGAAGTCTTTCCTTTCCCTGGCCTTGGTTTTACCGCAGGGAGAACTGAGACTTGGGTAGTGAACCACGAGAAGTCTTTCCTTTCCCTGGCCTTGGTTTTACCGCAGGGAGAACTGAGACTCGGGTAGTTAACCACGAGAAGTCTTTCCTTTCCCCACCCTTGGGTTTACCACAGGGAGAACTGAGATTCAGGTAGTTAACCACGAGAAGTCTTTCCTTTCCCCACCCTTGGGTTTACCACAGGGAGAACGGAGATTCAGGTAGTGAACCACGAGAAGTCTTTCCTTTCCCTGGCCTTGGTTTTACCGCAGGGAGAACTGAGACTTGGGTAGTGAACCACGAGAAGTCTTTCCTTTCCCTGGCCTTGGGTTTACAACAGGGAGAACGGAGACTCGGGTAATGAACCACGAGAAGTCTTTCCTTTCCCTGGCCTTGGGTTTACAACAGGGAGAACGGAGACTCGGGTAATGAACCACGAGAAGTCTTTCCTTTCCCTGGCCTTGGGTTTACCATAGGGAGAACGGAGATTCAGGTAGTGAACCACGAGAAGTCTTTCCTTTCTCCGGCCTTGGGTTTACCACAGGGAAAACTGAGACTCGGGTAGTGAACCACGAGAAGTCTTTCCTTTCCCCGGCCTTGGTTTTACCGCAGGGAGAACAGAGATTCAGGTAGTGAACCACGAGAAGTCTTTCCTTTCCCCGGCCTTGGGTTTACCATAGGGAGAACGGAGATTCAGGTAGTGAACCACGAGAAGTCTTTCCTTTCCCCGGCCTTGGGTTTACCACAGGGAGAACGCCGAGCAGTGAACTTGAGCCTATTCTTTCACGGAAACATTGGAACAAGGGCGGAGCCCAGAGCAGTGTTACAGCTTTAGAACCCCATGAATGCTATCTCTGTATAATATCCAGCAATAAATCTGCAATGTGTATTTATTACGTTTTCTTGTCAGTTCTTACTGACATTTGAAATTCATTCTGTAAATATTTGAAGATATTTCCATGCCATCAGCCGGCTAAGCGTGTGACAGTCTTGAAAGGGGAATAACCTCGAGTTTAGAAACGCCTGATATATAAGTTGTATGTACCACAAAATTGAATAACAGTTAGGGGGAAAAAAGTCACCTCTCCAGTGTTCACAAATGAAATAAAAAAGTTTTTGAGACTTGTTGTATATTCAAATCGGCTGGCGATTGTAAATTCAAATCGGCTGGCGATTGCTTTATGCACACTGGAAGGCAATGCAGCGTAGCGGAGGCAACAAAATGAGCTAAAACGGATTATGGGTATTTTAACTGCTACTTATAGACCGGAGTGTCAGTCATACAGATTTTCACGGGTGGCTGAGGAATTCATAGTTTCCAGTTTTATATGTTTCTGTACCGATTACTGTACAAGGAAAAAGTACACGCAGGTCATTGGCCTTGGCGAAGATACATTTATCGAATTAGGTCGTCGCTTCCTTTGGGCGTTTCGTCGTACGCGATTTTTTGGGGGCACATTTCTTAACTTGGATTTGGGTTGCTCTTTCAGCGAGCTCCACACAGCTCGTGAAGAGATTTTTTTTTTTTTTAACTTTGTACAAATAGCTCGTTTGACAAGAATCTCCAGATATGGTTTGAACAAATCAGCGCTTGATGAATGCTGGACCTGAATATCCCAGATACATTTCTGATGTAGCATATTTCTTTTAGCTCTTAAGAGTGTTTGAATATTCTTTCTGGTAGAACAGGCCTCAGTTGTGGTGTCCGTCGCCCAGAGCGAAACCAAGGTTATGGTTAGAGATTTGTTTGTATACTTTCGCGTTGTTTAATGCCATTTGGTGGACTTCACCGTTTTTTTTTTTTCATCTGCAACGAGTTACCCAGTTGTATAGCGTTATTATCTGCCAAATGTTCAATATTCTTAGTTCTGATGAAGTCTAGTCTGCTTCGTCGTACACGTCCGTAGTTCTGGTGCAGTCTTTAGTCTGGCACATCGTATATATCTCTCCTTCTGATGCAGTCTCTAGTCTGGCACATCGTATATATCTCAACTTCTGATGCAGTCTCTAGTTTGGCACATCATATATATCCATAGTTCTGATGCAGTCTTTTCTGTTATAGTCTCACTCCAAATACGGATATCCATACATCAAACCTTTAAAAATTATTTCGTTTCAATTAGTGAATCGAGCACATCTTGCTATTTGTTTTAAATCTTAATTGAAGAAGGAAAAAAGCATTTGACACGTTATATACGTTGTGTCCTAGCAGTTAATTACAGTGTGCTCGTCAAGGTAAATGCTATCCCAGTATTATACCAGAAGGCGGCAGCTAATGTATCCTTATTATGGTCATTCGCTGTGACTTTGGTTTTGTGTTCCTTAGTATATAGTTATGTCTGGTCTGCCTGTTTTCCAGCTGTGTCCCGGCCAGTTGCCATATACTACAGCATTGGTGATCTCCAGAAGTGTGAGTCACGTTAATATTCTTACTTGTAATACTGCCAGTTCTCCACAGGGAGAACGGAGACTCAGGTAGTGAACCACGAGAAGTCTTTCCTTTCCCTGGCCTTGGTTTTACCGCAGGGAGAACTGAGACTTGGGTAGTGAACCACGAGAAGTCTTTCCTTTCCCCACCCTTGGGTTTACCATAGGGAGAACGGAGATTCAGGTAGTTAACCACGAGAAGTCTTTCCTTTCCCCGGCCTTGGGTTTACCACAGGGAGAACTGAGATTCAGGTAGTTAACCACGAGAAGTCTTTCCTTTCCCCGGCCTTGGGTTTACCACAGGGAGAACGCCGAGCAGTGAACTTGAGCCTATTCTTTCACGGAAACATTGGAACAAGGGCGGAGCCCAGAGCAGTGTTACAGCTTTAGAACCCCATGAATGCTATCTCTGTATAATATCCAGCAATAAATCTGCAATGTGTATTTATTACGTTTTCTTGTCAGTTCTTACTGACATTTGAAATTCATTCTGTAAATATTTGAAGATATTTCCATGCCATCAGCCGGCTAAGCGTGTGACAGTCTTGAAAGGGGAATAACCTCGAGTTTAGAAACGCCTGATATATAAGTTGTATGTACCACAAAATTGAATAACAGTTAGGGGGAAAAAAGTCACCTCTCCAGTGTTCACAAATGAAATAAAAAAGTTTTTGAGACTTGTTGTATATTCAAATCGGCTGGCGATTGTAAATTCAAATCGGCTGGCGATTGCTTTATGCACACTGGAAGGCAATGCAGCGTAGCGGAGGCAACAAAATGAGCTAAAACGGATTATGGGTATTTTAACTGCTACTTATAGACCGGAGTGTCAGTCATACAGATTTTCACGGGTGGCTGAGGAATTCATAGTTTCCAGTTTTATATGTTTCTGTACCGATTACTGTACAAGGAAAAAGTACACGCAGGTCATTGGCCTTGGCGAAGATACATTTATCGAATTAGGTCGTCGCTTCCTTTGGGCGTTTCGTCGTACGCGATTTTTTGGGGGCACATTTCTTAACTTGGATTTGGGTTGCTCTTTCAGCGAGCTCCACACAGCTCGTGAAGAGATTTTTTTTTTTTTTAACTTTGTACAAATAGCTCGTTTGACAAGAATCTCCAGATATGGTTTGAACAAATCAGCGCTTGATGAATGCTGGACCTGAATATCCCAGATACATTTCTGATGTAGCATATTTCTTTTAGCTCTTAAGAGTGTTTGAATATTCTTTCTGGTAGAACAGGCCTCAGTTGTGGTGTCCGTCGCCCAGAGCGAAACCAAGGTTATGGTTAGAGATTTGTTTGTATACTTTCGCGTTGTTTAATGCCATTTGGTGGACTTCACCGTTTTTTTTTTTTCATCTGCAACGAGTTACCCAGTTGTATAGCGTTATTATCTGCCAAATGTTCAATATTCTTAGTTCTGATGAAGTCTAGTCTGCTTCGTCGTACACGTCCGTAGTTCTGGTGCAGTCTTTAGTCTGGCACATCGTATATATCTCTCCTTCTGATGCAGTCTCTAGTCTGGCACATCGTATATATCTCAACTTCTGATGCAGTCTCTAGTTTGGCACATCATATATCCATAGTTCTGATGCAGTCTTTTCTGTTATAGTCTCACTCCAAATACGGATATCCATACATCAAACCTTTAAAAATTATTTCGTTTCAATTAGTGAATCGAGCACATCTTGCTATTTGTTTTAAATCTTAATTGAAGAAGGAAAAAAGCATTTGACACGTTATATACGTTGTGTCCTAGCAGTTAATTACAGTGTGCTCGTCAAGGTAAATGCTATCCCAGTATTATACCAGAAGGCGGCAGCTAATGTATCCTTATTATGGTCATTCGCTGTGACTTTGGTTTTGTGTTCCTTAGTATATAGTTATGTCTGGTCTGCCTGTTTTCCAGCTGTGTCCCGGCCAGTTGCCATATACTACAGCATTGGTGATCTCCAGAAGTGTGAGTCACGTTAATATTCTTACTTGTAATACTGCCAGTTCTCCCCCCCCCCCTTTTTTTTTTTTCCTTTGCTTGTTCGTAATACCGATCTGTAGCGCCCACGATGATCACTAATTTATTGGTGACATTTTTGGACGTGTCCTGGGAGGTCACAGATTCCGGACTTGTATCGATCGTTCTGAAATCCAGGGCAGAGGTCGCTGAGTGTGTCAGAGACCAGCTGACGCTGCCGAGGCACACAATCGAAGAAGCTGTGTTTTGGGTGTATGGAAGTAGATGAGAAGGGGAAAAAAGAAAGTTATATATGGTCCCGTTGTAATCGTTTAAGGCCATGCATCTTTCCCATCACAACATATCCCTGTGAGACCTGGACACTTAACAAAACAGCTGAGAAACACATAAATGCCTTTGAATGTAAATGCTACAGAAGAGTTCTTCAAATATCAGGGACACAAAAAAGAACAAATATATCCATACAAAAAGAACTTAATATTGAAGAAGGCTGGCTAGTAAAGAAGATTAAACAGAAAACTTAAATATTTTGGACATATCAAATGTCATGATAATCTAGAGAAGACAGTCTTGGAAGGGTACATCATGGGAAAAAGAGGGGAAGACCCAAGGCGAAAATGGCTGCAAGACATCGTTGATGATCTGCAAATGCATGCATCAGCAGCAAGGCATCTTGCTCACAACCGAGAAGCCTACAGGAGAGCTGTTAGGGAGGCAAAGTTCCGCAAGGGACATGCAAATGACTGACTGTAATCGTTTGCTCCACGCGGGGCATGCGTTTCGTGGTTTACTAAGGACATATCTTTCATTATTTGTATCGTTATCTTCGACAAATATGACATAAAGTGTCGTAGCGGATCATGTGGTAGGAGACGCAATCCACGTGCTGCTGGGCCTTTGAAGAAAAAGTCAAGAATTACATACGCGCTTCAGCTGTGATCCCTGTAAGAGAACAAGTAGCAGCTACTGTCAGCTTTGATGCTCAGAAATTGACTGCTGTTACAAAGGGAACATTTGCAAGAGTAACATGGTCGTTAGAGCTCTCGTTTGCAGGTGGCGATGGGATTGGGTTCGTCCCCGATTGTCGGGACTGGGTGCTTGAAATAATTTGTATGGACGGAAAAGAATAACTGCAATGTCCTGATAAAGGCATTCGTTAAATTCAACACACGGTTACTACGAACCATATGTGGCACAGAGTGACAGTTTCTTTTTTTGTTTTCAAACGTGGCAGATTATAGAAGTTACTACCTACTTATATAACAGACACTCCATGATGCTTGACTTTACCCATAAATACAGTTCGTTGTATGAGTAAACGTGATAATTTCCATTTTAGTTATCATGTAAGAGGACTCTATCACACCAGCTAGCACACAGAAACGATGTTCATCAGACAAGTGAAACGTAGTTCAGCCAACTGATCATGTTACGTTCATTTATGCACCAGGGTTTATCGTAGCAAGCACTGATCGTTACGTGTGGAGGGCGGCGGCTCTGTCTGATTTGGCGTAGGGTTTTGGCGAGCGACAGCCCATCAAGACCCTGTCCCACCTCTCCCAATAACAGACCTTGTCTAACTAACAGGCCAGGGATCACCATAATCCTCATGGTGGTAGAGTCTGCTAAGGAAGCATTGCACAACCCCCCCCCCTCCTGCTGTTTTAGCCCCAAACAAGGACTGAGAAAAGGGGGGAAAAAACCAGCCGCCGTAACCCACTCGGAAGCTCTGCCTCAACATCTTCACCACATCGTCAGCGGAGAGAACTAGCTCACAGTTCCAGGGAGGTTGTTACATGTGTGCTAAGTGTTGACTGTTACATGAGGACTAACCAAGATTGTTACATGTGTGCTAAGTGTTGACTGTTACATGAGGACTAACCAAGATTGTTACATGTGTGCTAAGTGTTGACTGTTACATGAGGACTAACGAAGATTGTTACATGTGTGCTAAGTGTTGACTGTTACATGAGGACTAACCAAGATTGTTACATATGTGCTAAGTGTTGAGTGTTACATGAGGAGTAACGAAGATTGTTACATGTGTGCTAAGTGTTGACTATTACATGAGGACTAACGAAGATTGTTACATGTGTGCTAAGTGTTGACTGTTACATGAGGAGTAACATATATCTTTGTCTTCCTCTAGGCAACATAGAATACTCCTGCCCAGCCACCGGAGATTGCGAAATCACAAAACGCCGCAGGAAGGCATGCCAGGCCTGCAGGTTCCAGAAGTGCCTCAGTGTGGGGATGTTGAGAGAGGGTGAGTACTCCTGTGTGCGCTGTGTTTCTTGTAAAGCTTCCCAGTGGATTTCGGCTGAAGAGGATCTCCAGATTACTATGTATTGTCATGGTAGAACATCTGAACAAGCTGTCTGTTGTCACGATAGAACATCTGAGCATGCTGTCTCTTGTCTATTGTCATGATAGAACACCTGAACAAGCTGTCTGCTGTCATGATAGAACATCTGAACAAGCTGTCTGTTAACAATCATGATAGAACATCTGAGCTATCATGATAGAACATCTGAGCTATCATGATAGAACATCTGAGCATGCTGTCTCCTGTCTATTGTCGTGATAGAACACCTGAACAAGCTGTCTCTTGGTATGTCCACGCATTTTTAACATCCTCCTGCACTTCAGCCCTACATTTCAACTTCTGACGTGATTTTCTGTATGCTCGTGCACCATAATTTATCCGGAATTCCGGTTCTAGTATTTGATCAGTAAATATCTTTTCTGTGTAACTGGGCCAGAGCCTGTTTATTTGTGACATTTCCTGGTGGTGAGAAATGCCTGAACCTCAGCCTCGATTGTAGTTTCTTTTAGCGCCATTTGTTCTTGCCAATTGTTCAGCACTCATCGATGAGCAGGTACCTGGCTGGTGTGGGTTTTAATGACTGTTTTGTGCATCATCATCATCATCCACTTTCTTGAAAGTATAGGCCATTGATAAAGGCTCTCCAGTCATTCCTGTTCTTGGAATTATTCTCTGCTTCCTTCCATGTGTATCCCTTGTCTCTGAGCATTGTCATAATTTCTCTTCTCCAAGTAAGTCTAAATCTTCTTCGTTTTCTGTTTCCTTGAGGATTCATTTGTGTGTTTGGCACGTGGATTTTTCTCCTTCTTGTCTCAGTGAAACTTTGTGCTCATTTTTCTGTGGCTGTTATGTATATATTTCTAAAACCCTGTTAGTTTCTGTTATCAGCATTGACGTGTGTTGGGTCGTAAATATTTCTGTCATGTTCCAGGCTTTTGCTGTGTGTTCAAGATACCAGTGTTAAGATTGTGTTGTTGTTGTTTTTTTGTTTCACATTGCTACTAGCGGTCTATTATTGGAAGTGTTTTTGTCAGAACTGGAAGTCCTGTAGCTCAAAGATGGTGTTCCTGACAACAGGTTACACGCTGGTTTGTGTCCCTTTGAAATTTCATTTCTACGCTAGCAACCGCGGCAGAGTTGTTCTAGCACATATCACAAATGCTGAATCAAGTGATTCGTTGAACCATGAATGTTGAAAGTGCGTCAGCCAGCGAGGGTTTCAGAACTTGTTCATTGTTATGTGCTATGCGCAACCACACGGAATCTATTCTTGATCTCCATGTGGACATGGACATGAAAGAAAAAAAAGCCCCTTTCTTGAACGGGTTGTGAAACTTCAAACATGGACTAAATAGGACCTTTTCCGTTTTGGTGGACTAAATAGAAACATAGCGTCGGTGACACATTTCCGCCGAAGCGATCAGACTGGTTATTGGGCCTTACTTTGACAAGGCTGAGACTGGTAACCTTCGGTTTAATCCGCTGCCGGGTGGAAAGCACCGGTGACTAGAAACCCTATGTAGCTATGATAGTGTGTTTGTAAATCCTGTGTGTTACATTCGAATATTTCCTGATTATGACGGAGATACGGAAACTTGCAGGAGGCATAGATCTAGATGTAGTTGTTATTACAGGTTCAGCCGCAAGTAGAGGGGGGAGGAACGTGCCCTTTGGTCCTTTGTCGTGTAGTAATGTGTGTGTGCGTTGTTGCGTGATCCTGTATTGTGTTTGTTGTTTGGATGCCGCCGATGATGGCCAGTCTCCTGTCCCCCTGATGTAAGAGAATACAGCGGGTTGTCCTGTTTGGAGCGATGTTATACTGAAAACGAAATAAATAATCAACACGAATACTATTTCAAGAAAGCTGTTTCTTTTGTTGTTAACCTGTGACGCTGTTGATGGGGTCTTAACAAGGAAGACATCTTTCTGGAGCTCATGTCCGAGGCGTGGATGTGAATTTCCATTTATGAAGTGAAGACCGATGGTTCGGCGATACATTTCAGCATGGGCCGCGCTGTGCCTGACTTCCTGTACAGAGACAAGACGCCGGTTACCATTCTTGGCTGCCATATTTCTGCGATTAAAGGGTTAATGTCATGGCCAGCCATTCCGCTTCAATCCGCTTCCTAGCGTTTTTTCTTCTTCTTTGACCCTGCTGTCGTAATACTGTTAGCTAAAGCCACACGTGCTACCCACGCATGTATTCACTGGCTGTGTACGTAGTGTTTGCGTAACTTTAATGGTACAGGTCTCCGCTGGGATCAGAAGAAGAGACGTGCCGTAAATAATATTTGCTTTTGTGTAGCAGCTTAAAGGGGCTTTGAACCGAATCACTGGTCCTTGATTGAGGAGTCGGAGAAACGGTTTCGTTCGTCGCCTGTAGATCTGTCGCCTGAGCCAGGCCGTGTCTTACTTGCTTTCTACAACTTGTGGCAGGTGGATCTGCACGTTTCATGAAGCTCACAGGGAAGCCCGTGTCTCCGGCTTGGAAAAGCCGTCTTACGCAATTACCAGTCGGGCATGCTCACAGTATAAGTCAAGCCATCAGCTGCAAGTCGTTTCAAAAACTATTAGTCAAGTCATCAGCTGCAAGTCGTTTCAAAAACTATCAGTCAAGTCATCAGCTGCAAGTCGTTTCAAAAACTATCAGTCAAGTCATCAGCTGCAAGTCGTTTCAAAAACTATCAGTCAAGTCATCAGCTGCAAGTCGTTTCAAAAACTATTAGTCATTTTATTTGTCTAGGTTGTACGCATATCCATTATGCAAGGTTGTACGCATATCCTGACAAAAAATTATATCAGCCCATTTATTTTGCTAGGTGATATGCAAATACTGATAAAAATTAACGGGCGCGTTTAAGCTGCATTTAAGAATATACGCTACAAGTGTTGACGATCAATACCCTGGTCAATGACATAATCAGCACTTTATCACAGAGCTGTTTTCTATTGTTCCTTCACTTTTGTTGCCTCAGCCACTCCCAGCCACGGCCTGAAGTAGGATTATTTCCGGGTTTTGGTATATTTACATTATGAAAGTTCAGTAGGTGTCAGATAACATGTGGTTGGGGTTTTTTCTTTAATCTTGAGATTGAAAGTTTCGCTGAAACTAATTGCTTGGGGGTTAGAAGTCAAGGTAAAAGTTTTAGCAGTTCTGTACGCGCGCACAATCGTTTACAGCGTTTTATATTTGTAGGCGGTGTTTCCTTCCAGCATATGGTTGCCGGACTTGGCTTTCAGACTTGGTATTGTTAAGCAGTTTCTTTTGTAAGCTAATCCTTGTGATATTTAATGGCTTGAATATTCGTAACAGTACATGGCGGGGCTGTTAGTGCTGATAAGATCATTGACGCTGATGACAGTCGTTGATACCAACGTACACGCGTATGTGGCGATAACAGGATTTCTTGACGCGAACAGATGTATCCAGGTGCTTGATTGTTGTTACAGTATATACCAGGCGCTGGCATCAAACGTGTGTCAGGAGTCTTTGAATCTGTAGTAGACTCATCGATGCTTAAAAAGATCAAAGCAGAGAAAACAACAGGAAAAAAAAATGGAATTCATTATGTTTATGTTCTTGTGTTGTTCGCTTTGTCTTGTCTGTAGCCTGCCAGGTCAGTGGATGAGCCTGTAGTTGTGGACTGGTTATTCTTTGCTCCCGTGTAGCCTGAGCAGACTTTCTTGTCCTAGACTCCATTAGAACAGGCATGGGAAACCGTTTTTGTCTGCGGGCCAAAAAAGGGCTTTTTCATCTTCACGTGGGTCACACACTTTAAATGTCAGATTTACAAACTTCATGGTGACAATTATTATATTATTAAATTATTAAGGAAAGCCATTCAATATTGTTAGCTTTTCCAGCAAATTATAGTTTTATGTAAAGTACCTATATTGGCTACGGGCCACAAACAATGTTGCTGCGGTCTTAATGTGGCCCACGGGCCAGAGGTTGCCTGTGTGTGCATCAGAAAAGTAAAATTATTTACAATCGCTTCAGTTGCAGCAGTTGAGAGATGCTGCACATTCTCTCGTCGATCTTGATGCGTCAGTAACTTATACGTTAGTTTGTGACGGCTTAATTACAACATTTGTTAAAGCCGGTTTGCTGTATTTGTATTGTCATAGAAAGGACTTTAGTACATCACTCAGGGAATAAGAAATTACCACTTACATTTAATGGCTGACTGCGTCCATTGTTGAGATGTTATTTGCTTATTTAAAGACAAAATTGTCCCGGTTCTCGAAGTTGAATAGGCCAAATTTATGTTGTGAATATGGCTAAATTTATGTTGTGAATACGGCGATGAAAGCTAAGGAACGCAGCAGAGAAGATCTGTGATTGCCATATTTTCTAGTCTTGTCACATGTGGTGCGACCAACAGGCATTTAATGCATGAAGGTAATATTTTAGTTATATTGCTCTATATAATCTCAAGATATTAGCACTTAAATCCATTTGGCTCATTTCTGGAATATTCTCGACCGTATTAACAATCGCTCGCTGTGAACTGTTTTGCATTTCTACGGCAGTTCTATGTATTTCTTTTATGAAATATGGGGGGGGGGGGGGGCGGGGCGGGAGAGATGGGAATGGTTCGAGGTGATTAACTTCAAAAGTAGCATATATGCATTAATTTCAGTTTTAGTACCAAGCTGTTGCGCGATAGATATTTTGATATTTCTGTTTAATTATTATATATTTTCGATATTTCCGTAATTCTTAGCTGAAGCTGGTGTAGTGTGTAGTAGGTTACATGTCAGGAGTGGGTGAGAAGTAGTCTTCTCACGAATGGTTTACAAATTTGTAGGTGTCATCGATATCTGCCATGTGTAATTCTGATGCCTTTTGTTACCTCGTTCTGGAAAGCCTTATAAAGAGATGTATGTCTGCGCCGTTGTTTCTCTCATGTTCCAGTCAGTCTACGAATTTCTTCTGTTTTCTCTTCCCCCCCCCCCCCCCCCTGGTGCCTCCACAGTTTATGGGCACTCTTTTTCCAGTATTCCGGCTTGGAATGCTGCGCCACCGTGTGTAGCAGTGTAGGGAGATGGCTGTTGTTTTTATAGAAAGGTTATGACTTCCGTGGTCAGTCGAGATCCCTCTAAACGTCACATGGGCTGAGAAACCCGGGACAGAGAATTGTGGAGAGCGGGGAGACTGAGTGGGAGGTCAGTCTTCGTTCGGAGGTGGTGTAGCTAAGAAGATGGTTTTTGTGATGTGTCTGTGTAGAAAGTGGATGTTGTAACTGCTACTAGAGCTGTGGAAGGATGAATGGACTCGGCATGTGGCAGGGCATACATGCCGTCGTCATCGTCTTTCTTTTGCATCCAGTTCGTTAATAAACCTCACGTCTTCGTGAGGCACAAGACCGGCTCGACTTCCGTATCAGTGTGTTGCCAACTTTAGGTTTGAAAGAGCATGGAAACGAGATTGATGACTGGAGGCAGTGTATAGCTAATCCAGAACACTCAGAAAACAAGGCTTCAAGTAATGGCTCAACTTCTCATATAGTAACACAGTAAACACACCGGCACATACGATTTCACGTGTTAGAAGGAACACATTAGTTGAGATACACTAACCAAGTATAAGCTGCAGTTCTCTTTAGTAGAACGGGAGAGACGTGGTCGTATATGGCCTCTCGTCATCTGACGCCGGCATGTCAGCTATAGTTCACCAACCCTGACGCCATCATGTCAGCTATAGTTCACCAGCCCTGACGCCATCATGTCAGCTATAGTTGACCAACCCTGACGCCATCATGTCAGCTATAGTTCACCAACCCTGACGCCATCATGTCAGCTATAGTTCACCAGCCCTGACGCCATCATGTCAGCTATAGTTCACCAGCCCTGACGCCATCATGTCAGCTATAGTTCACTAGCCCTGACGCCATCATGTCAGCTATAGTTCACCAGCCCTGACGCCATCATGTCAGCTATAGTTCACTAGCCCTGACGCCATCATGTCAGCTATGGGTCGCTGATTGCCATTTTGGGCAGCGTCTTCACACCAACCTTTCGTTGGTACACAAATCTACAGGCCTGTGTGATATAACCAGGCCAGGTCTGAAATTAGAACAACCTGTAGGTGGATGGCAAGAATAAACAGCAATCACAATATCATGTTGGCAGGACACTGAAGCTCTTTACATGTCGGATCAATCGTTTATTGAACTATCGTGAGATCTGTTTGTATGTACAGAATTTTTGTTATTTAAGTCAAGACAGACAGACACACTCACACAAAATGTGCGTTTCCTGCAAAATAGCTACCAGCGAAAGGAAGCCAATGTTCGCGTGATGTTTATTGAGAATGATTAGTGCAAGAAGAGGACCATAACAGGAAATGGGACAACAACAAGAAGAAATGAAACTGCGCTCTATTTAGCAGAGCATTTCGTTAGTTGCAGGTGTCCCGTTAAAGGCCTGGAGGTATCTTATCATGTGTGAAGTATGGGTCTCTTGCGTCCATGATTTCATTGAGTCATACACAGTGACGTCGTGCTTGAAAGGGCCGCGTCTGTTTACATTATCATTTTGTTTTGTTGGCGTTTTTTAAAAAGATTCCCGTGCACTTCTTGCTTATATCCTGTCCTCCGACTTGTCGACACAAGGAAAACCATAAATTGCGTTAGCATACAACCTCACTGTCCAGTCTTCAGTCATCCGTCCGTTCTCTTTCAGCTGCCATCTCTTCCCAAGCTGCGCGTTTAATGTCTCCGTCCTTGAAACTTCATCGTAAACTCAGGTCTGCTGTGAACTGACACTTGCTCTGAGCCGAAGTTTGAAACTCCCTTCCACGCTAATCACATAAGCGGACGGATAAGGAGAAGTAAACTGGTCCTATCCTAAGTCCATCAGTAGTCGTACTAGCCACCCTAGTTTTGGTCATTAGTTACCTGTTGTCCATGCCAACTTCGCCACGCTATCGACTCAAACTAGATCATCTCCTTGATTAGGGGGACCAGTATATGTTGCGTCACATCTGTTATAGGTATGTCTGTTAGACCGCCACTGGACATAATCTCACACGATCTGTGTAAACCACGAAAGCACTGCAATGATCTAACTTTCTGTGTCACATTGGGGTAAAAAAAAAAATCAATTTTATGTACATAAACTGTACATACCGTGTTTTGACTGAATCTCAGAATGCTGGAAAATATTTCTAATACAATTTAATGAGCCTTAGAATTCGTGGGATCTGAAACTACTTATGACAGCCTGTCTCTTCCATGACTCTGCCCTGTGGGGCGTCTTTGTTTGGGGATTTTGAGATCCTTGACTGTTCACAGACTGAAAAAGACTTGGCAGGGTCATTTGATAGCAGCATTATCCTTGATAGGTCGGTGTGAGTTGAGCTGGAACAAAGGATACCATTCAGGGAAAGGAAAGCGACACTTATGTGTTTTGGCAAGGATAAGTATATGGTCCTGCAGAGTTCATTGTAGGAGCTCATCTGCGGGTTGTTGTTTATGGCGTACAGCTGATTTGTGGTAGTCATAGCGTACAGCTGATTTGTAGTAGTCATCATAGCGTACAGCTGATTTGTAATAGTTAGTAGCGTATAGCTGATTTGTGGTAGTCATCATAGCGTATAGCTGATTTGTAGTAGTCATCATAGCGTATAGCTGATTTGTGGTAGTCATCATAGCGTATAGCTGATTTGTGGTAGTCATCATAGCGTGATGAACGAGTCTGTCAAGTTTGGTTTCTAGACAGGGCGGGTCAGATGGTGGATGAATGATAATGGCTTTGTTGTGAGCGTCATCTAGTCATTGTATGTATGTCAGTGTAACAGTTTCTTGCTTCTTCTTGCTTTCATTCATTCTGTGATTGTCAGTATCTGTCTGTGTGCTACGTCCAGTGATTGTATGTGTGTCAGTGAAACAGTCTGTCACTTTTCTCGATTGGTTTCCCGCGGTGTTATTCCTCTGTATATTATTAAAGGCCGGTTCCAGAACTGATGAAGTCCGTGCTGTGTAACAAACGATAGTGTTTACGATTATCAAATGCTTCCAGGGATGATCAGTTTTACATTTCTGTACATAGATAGTGGTTTCTTGAGGCACTCAGGTTACCAACATAGATAGTGGTTTCTTGAGGCACTCAGGTTAGCAACATAGGTAGTGGTTTATTGAGACACTCAGGTTAGCAACATAGGTAGTGGTTTATTGAGACACTCAGGTTACCAACATAAGTAGTGGTTTATTGAGACACTCAGGTTACCAACATAGGTAGTGGTTTATTGAGACACTCAGGTTAGCAACATAGGTAGTGGTTTATTGAGACACTCAGGTTAGCAACATAGGTAGTGGTTTATTGAGACACTCAGGTTAGCAACATAGGTAGTGGTTTATTGAGACACTCAGGTTACCAACATAGGTAGTGGTTTATTGAGACACTCAGGTTAGCAACATAGGTAGTGGTTTATTGAGACACTCAGGTTAGCAACATAGGTAGTGGTTTATTGAGACACTCAGGTTAGCAACATAGGTAGTGGTTTATTGAGACACTCAGGTTACCAACATAAATAGTGGTTTATTGAGAGACTCAACATAATACAAACAGCAACAAGTTACTTGGAAGAGAAAGTGGATATACATATGAAAATACAAGTTGATAAAGTTCAATGCGCGACACTGAATATTGTATTTGTAACATGGCGTTAGACACATCTAGCCACAGTGACAAGTATGTGGTATACTTGCAGAAGGGTACCGCGCGGTCGATGTCAAGAAGATACTAACGGGCATGTTTACTACAGGACTTCACTGAATGTTTACGCCATCCTGTCCTGCGTAGAAAGGGAATGGATTCTTGACATTGGACTAGGGAAATTTAAGTCAGAACTCCTTGGAACCAGGAACGTAGGTTCCCAGCGACTGAAGCTCTGATGTGCCAGCGGTCTCGGATGGGAGGACAGGTGATGGTGGTGTTTTGTGAAAACCCCAGTAAGGACGACCTAATGATTCTCCAGGTAGACCGCACTTCCTTAGGGGCCCACCTTCAGCCCTCGTCCTGTGTAACCAGAATAAAGGGGCGTGGCAGCCACAGTTAGTAGAAAGCCGAGCGAATGGGTAGTTAGTCTTGATCAATTCTTGTTCATCTGCAGAGTTCATTTTCCTGCCCCTTTCTATCACTGTCGCCGTCTTTGCTAACTGATGATAAGCCAGAGATAAAGGTTTCCTTCTTCCTCTGAACAACATTGACGTTGATGATAATGATGATGACTTTACTTGCTAATTATTCACGCTTTTCAAGGAGTCGTTCACGGTATAGAACAGCCATTTGTGTGGCCGCCGCGTGGACCGTGGGTTTTATCATCAGCGAACAGATAGCACAGTAGAAGGATGCACGAAACTGATGACAGTCTTAAACCTCTTTTTTTACCAGCGTTTGAATCTAGTCATGATGATGATGATGATGATGATGATGATGGATGTTTTAACTGTGATGTTTAAAGAAGAAAAAAAATAATGTGACAAAAAAAGGCGAGGGATGAAACTAAACGCCGGTCAGAGGCTGAAATAATGAAGCAAAGAAACTGCTGACTCCTTGTATGTATGTGGGGAGAAAGCTGGCATTGTTAGAAGATAGGGGCTCTCATTTGAGATATTTACATTTTTTTTAAACCACCGTGGAGAAAATTAGCAGTGCGCACCCCAACAAACAGCTAAAATGATTGGGGTGTGTGTTTACGATGTCTTCATGTGTTGTTTGTGTTTAATTCTGTGGTGTGTGTGTGTGTGTGTACACACATGTACTCTTAGTACATATAAACGGAGTCAACGTTGCCAGTGTCCTAAATGTACATAAGCTTGTTTGCTGTGCGTGAGTCACAGCTACCTAATCCAGACTAATGGGATCGATTTCAGCCTGTTTCTAGTCCATGTGTGTGTGTGATGGGAAGGCACCCAGCGAAGGGACTGAGGGATGGTTGAATGGTGAAAACAGCGGCCTAGAAACTGAAAACACACGATCATAGGGTTGATGGAATCAGCAGTTTGAGCTCTCCATCTATGTTGTCATCGTTCACTAGGGCCAAAAACTTGTTCTAATGGGACCAACAAAAAAAAAAAAATTCAACTTAACATAAAATGTTACACGTGCCTTGATGGAGTATTACAAGTGTTTTGTGTGGTGCTTTTTGTCTCCGGAACTTGATCATGTTGACTTCAGTCGTATGCAGATGTGGAGCTTTGTTCATCATCTCCGGCTGAAGGGTTCAGAAGTTGGTTTTTTGAAATATGGTTTATCCGAGACGTCGTGTAGTCACATTGTGTGGTGTGATCTGAAGGAAGGGGACTATGCTTTGTTGTTTAAGTGGTGGGGGGGGGGCACGCTTTGTTGTTTGGTCTGGAGTAGTTAGGGAAATCTGGGAAATATACAGGTGACTTGGTTATAGTAGTTTTGCGAACTTATGGAGAGATGAGGTGAAGATCATTCGGGAGAGGTGGTGATCGTCCTGTGCTGGAAGTAGAATGAGGAAGATGAGATGGTTTGACAGACTTTGAGGAGTAAATTCATAGCACTCACTTTACTCGCTCTCAGACTGACAAAATGATGACCAAGATAGAGACCAGAAATGTGCCTTTCTGAAACTCATAGATCACGCAGTCGTTCTGAGACTGTTTCTTTGAGAGAGGTTCAAACACAGCTGACCAAGAAACAGAGAGAGAGAGAGAGAGCTAAGCCTCACTCTAAAAGAAATGTTAAAGCGGAATGTTGCGAGAATGTCATGAAATAAAACCCTGACAGGCTGTCTGTGTGGATGGCAGCAGCTTGAGGTAATAGTTTAAGTGAAAATCGAACGTGACTGGCAGGTATTTTCTATATCCCGGTATTGAACTTAACAGGGAAGGCCCGCTGTACTGATGTAGCACAGAAATAACCTGTTAAATTGGCTGTGTTGTTAGCATAGCTTTATGTGGTTAGTGATGTACATCGAGCTAAGCATATTTCGCAAGGTTTGCCTTCTCAGCAAACCGTGACTGCTATTTTTTGTTTGTTTGTTCTGTTTTGTTTTGTTTTGTTTTGTAGGAAAGCACACAGAGGTTCAGGCCTAAAGTTGTCGTGAACTTTAACAGAAATAACTATATTGAGATATTTACCAGATCTTTCCTTTTCCTGTCTCAACGCCCGCGCTAACACGCAAGTGTCTTTTTTGTTCCCCCTTCCAGTTGTGAATACTGATCGTTACCATCAGAAGAGTCTGCATCAATATGAAAGGAATTTATGCTTTTCAACTTGTCAGCTTGTCACGACGAGTCGTGTCAGCTTCGTTTTATTTCCGCTCAGAATTTTGAAATGATAAGTCGCATCTACCTCTGTGTATCAGCTCTGATCTTTCTGTAGATGTAAAAAAAACTATATCAGCTCTGATCTTCTCTGTTTAGATAATAAAACTGTATATCATCTCTGATCTTCTCTGTTTAGATAATAAAACTATATATCAGCTCTGATCTTCTCTGTTAGATAATACAACTGTATATCATCTCTGATCCTCTCTGTTTAGGTAATAAAACTATATATCAGCTCTGATCTTCTCTGTTTAGGTAATTAAAAAATATATATCAGCTCTGATCTTCTCTGTTTATGTAATAAAATGACGGTTTTGGATCAGCACAAGCTATCTTTTTTGTGTTGGAAATGCACCCCATTGTTGCCGAAAGTCTTTTGTTATGAAGTTGGAACATGTGCATTTTTCTATACAGTTGGAACATGTACACCTTTGTGATGAAGTTGGAACACACACACTTCTCCAAGACAGATAGAAGTATTCATATATGAAGTTTGAGATATCGCATAAAGGTCATCGTTGGTTTGAAAATTCTGACCTCTTGGGCCAGTTAGTTTTGAAGGATAATTATTGAAACTGCTCCATTTCTTCTAGCCACAGGGGGATGCACTCTCACGCTCCGCTGTTTGCATGTCATGAGATGCCTGTAGCTGGACACAGCGAGTGTTACCTCACCTGTGGTTGTAGAACTAGCTGTGGTTGCTGAAACTTGTGACTTTCAGTTGTTTTTTTTTATATTAAACATCAGAAGTATTCGTGTACATTCTGCCTGCGTTGAAATGTTGAAAACTTTGCTTGGTAGTTACGTACTCATTACATGATTCTTTGTTAGCAGTCTGTAAGTGATGCAGTTTCTACGCATTTTGAATGACCGAATCCTTTTATGAGCTGTAGTACGTGAATGGAGGATTTTTGAATACTGTGGAGCATGCGTCTCTAAAAATAATAGTAGTATGCTTTTTTTTTTCCCCTGAGAAGAACAACCGTGCTGTCAGTGAGCCGAGATCCTATAGTGCATGTAGACAGTGTCGCTGAAAACAGGCGATTGTGTTACTTAAGTATGGTGATGGAAATAATCAGATTTTTTGCATTTCTGATTATATGTACTGAGTGTATAATCATGCTTGGTGCCAAGAAGGAGGATTTCTTCTTACCCCAAGCTGAAAATCGATGGACTTCACGGTCTGTTGGAGGTTCATTGCCTCTTCTGCCCCAAGCTGAAAATCACTGTACTACACGGTCTGTTGAAGTTTCAGTGCCTCTTCTTACCCCAAGCTGAAAATCACTGTACTACACGGTCTGTTGAAGGTGCAGTGCCTCTTCTGCCCCAAGCTGAAAATCACTGTACTACACGGTCTATTGGAAGTTCATTGCCCTAATCACGCGCACCCATCTTTCTCCTGCCCTGAATACCATCTTTGCAAAGTTCACACTCGTTCTCTGAGGCGAGATCAATTACCACACGTTCAGAATGATGGCATTGGAGTCTTATGTTGTGCTGGATGTTAGTGACAGGAACACGCTCGTACGACAACGGTTACCACTTCACATGAAAATAGTTCTCATTTCTGCCACTCCTGGCTTCTCCTCCACAGATTTAACTTTGCTGGACGTGTTTGTGGATGGAAGTTAGATAGTATAAATTTTTGTTGAAGTGAAATCTGATAGCATTTTCTGTCCCGAAGTCTTACACTTAAAACATTATGTTTGTTCAGTTTAATCAAGCCGCTAGTTTGGTTGGTCCGGGGCACTGTTATCATTAGTGCAGTGGTAATATCGTCGGCCCATATCGCTGTACGACTGATTAATGAGGTGTTATGAGGTATTTACAAGATTTATGTTATGCATAAGTCACGGACCTCATATGTGCACAATATTTTTTTTAAAAACAGAGCTCGTCTGTCTTTCTGTCAGTCTGTCTGTTGAACTGCCGCCTGTATATCGTTTTCTGTGATTGGCGGTCTGTAGATATACTGTTTTCTCTGACTGCCGGTCTGTAGATATACTGTTTTCTCTGACTGCCGGTCTGTAGATATACTGTTTTCTCTGACTGCCGGTCTGTAGATATACTGTTTTCTCTGACTGCCGGTCTGTAGATATACTGTTTTCTCTGACAGTCTTAGATATACTGTTTTCTCTGACTGCCGGTCTGTAGATATACTGTTTTCTCTGAATGCCGGTCTGTAGATATACTGTTTTCTCTGACTGCCGGTCTGTAGATATACTGTTTTCTCTGTCAGTCTTAGATATACTGTTTTCTCTGACTGCCGGTCTGTAGATATACTGTTTTCTCTGTCAGTCTCAGATATACTGTTTTCTCTGACTGCCGGTCTGTAGATATACTGTTTTTTTCTGACTACCAACTTCAGGATGTTTTTAGATTTTTGTCAGAAAAAAAAAAGACAACTAATAAGGTTTTATCCCGCTATTCTAACATGGTACGGATCACCATAGAACTTTAGAAAATCGGCGGAAGCTCCACCTGCAGACGGAAATGACGCCTCGCGATGTCCTGTGATTACCTTCTCATGCATGGAAAGGCACCAGATATGATACTAGATATACTGACATGTAGTGCAGATATCAAACTGACCCCTCTGACTGTGAAAGAGTAGCAGTGTAACGGCAAACAAAGATCTGAAATGTATACTGGTTTACGACGCAGACTTGAGTATATTTTCAGTATATCGCTACAGATACTCCGAGGTTCATCCATCAGGGCAGTGCGAACGGGAAATCTTCTGGACAGACCTTACGTCCCGCTTGTTCAAACCGTCCAGGATTTCGGGATTTGCCGGACCAGAGGTCTACGGGTACGAACGAGGGAAACGTTTCCGTTTCCTTTACCCCGTAAGGAGAGTGCTAACACACAAAGCTCTTTGATTTACTCGGGTCTACATAATGAGACGGGGCTCTGAATACATTTACTCCATATTTGGTGTTGAAATAGAAACAAGGCGTTAGATCATATCATGAGCCCTTGTATGCGAGTCTGCCGTCTGCGTGTTCTGACAATAATATATGCACAGTTACAGTCCTGCAGGGTTGGGGGGGGGGGGGGTCCTGGTGTCTTGGTGATTGATGTGACACTTTGCCAGTGCATTTTTACATTTTATTTTATTTGTTTATTTTAGGAGGCGTATCTTAATGCTGACAGCGACCAGCATTTCCATGGCGTAATGCGAAATGCCTGGGCTTGATGAACACACATAATGATCCGTTGCAGCTGTTCTTGGGATTTGTTGAGTTCGGGTCAGTGGGCGAGGTTGTTGAGTTCAGTGAGTGTGAAGTCAGTCTTCTGTTATGTCAATATTTGTAGCAGTCTTCTGTTATATCAGTATTTGTAGCAGTCCTCTGTTATGTCAGTATTTGTAGCAGTCCTCTGTTATGTCAATATTTGTAGCAGTCTTCTGTTATGTCAGTATTTGTAGCAGTCTTCTGTTATATCAGTATTTGTAGCAGTCTTCTGTTATGTCAGTATTTGTAGCAGTCTTCTGTTATGTCAGTATTTGTAGCAGTCTTCTGTTATATCAGTATTTGTAGCAGTCTTCTGTTATGTCAGTATTTGTAGCAGTCTTCTGTTATGTCAGTATTTGTAGCAGTCTTCTGTTATGTCAGTATTTGTAGCAGTCTTCTGTTATGTCAGTATTTGTAGCAGTCTTCTGTTATGTCAGTATTTGTAGCAGTCTTCTGTTATATCAGTATTTGTAGCAGTCTTCTGTTATGTCAGTATTTGTAGCAGTCTTCTGTTATGTCAGTATTTGTAGCACTCTTCTGTTATGTCAGTATTTGTAGCTCACTCACTGCATTATAGCTCCTCTCAGAGACTGAAAAAAAAAATAACCGCCATATCCCGCTCCCAATCCGACACTATTCTATACCTCAACATCTAAACCGCACCGGCTGCAAAGAACGCCAGCTCGCAGTTCCAGAGATAAAGAAGAAGAACAACAACAACAACAATTTCAATCAATCAAGTACCGTGCCGTGTGGCGTAGGCGATCATTTCTCTCCACATTTCCCTGTCTTTAGACTTGATTATGAGATCCACCGGTGACTTTCTTCCTAGCCACACTGACAGCCCATCCAGTAACTCCTTTCTCTATCTTCCTCTGTCTCTTCTTCCCTCAATTTTTCCATCTGCCACAATGTGTTCCAATTTTCCTCTTCTCAGAAAATGTCCTACAAATCTCGCTTGTCTGCCTCTGATCTTTGCTGTAAATTTGCCTTTTAACCCCAGCCTCTCTTAAGACTTCTTCGTTGGTTTTCTCATCCTTTTTATGAATTTCTTATTATAACAAGAATTTATGAACGCAAAAAATATACGAGATACCAAGAGTGTATCTAAGTTTTCTAACGTTGTAACTTCGGTGCCATTTGGTACTTGGGTGTTATGCAACAGAAGTCAGAGAGTCAGTTTACACGAGCTAGATTTTACTGGTACCGTCAACACTGGAGGCACATCTCATAAGTTTGTATATTGCTGGTGCCCACAGAAAAGCAGAGTTTGAAAAGCGCTGCAGTACGCGACCCGGAAATGTAGACAAATTTAGTGTTGTCATGACGGAAGCACCTCGGCGCCATCTTTGAACGATGCGCAGTGACCAAACATGTTCAAGTATCTGCACCACGTGTCACCACTGTGTCATTTCAAGACAAAATGAGAAATATGGGTTATTAATTATAAAGCTATCACGAGGAACATTACAAGCGGAAACAGCGAGAAGTGCCCGGAAAGAGCCAAATATAATTTGACAGAGCTTTTAATTTCAAAATATTCTCTTTTCCCATCTTAAATCCACCCACCCCAGTTCCCATTACAAGCCGCAGGTACATGCAGGTATTTTAGTCCGGTGATGATTAATCAAGATAGTTTTTTTCCCTCTGTCCCCATGTGAGGATAATCAAGGAGGGGGGCAGCGGAAGCCCATGAACGATGCTCAGGATGAAGGCCCTGCTGTCAGATGTGTGACAGTGAAAACTGCAGAACCTTTGTTTGTGAAGGGTGCTGGGAAATGAGCAGTGATCTAGAGTTCTTATATCTTATATCCTTCCCGTGCCGTTAAACGTCACATAGGGCTCGCAAAGTAGTTCGCCAATTTTTCCTGTCTTCGGCGAGTCTTTCAACCTCATCAAAGGATTTTATGCATGTTAATTTGGCCTCTCTTAATAATGTCCTCTTCAGAGTTTCACGCGGTCTGCCTCTTTTTCTTCGGCCTGTTCTGTTCCACTTGATAGCTTGTTTTGGGATTCTCTGATCTTTTCTTCTCATCAAGTGACCAACATATGTCCATCTCTTTTTCCTGATCACCCATGAGACTGGTTGTCATCTGTCTTATCTCTGCATTGTTCTTGAATTTGTTCCACTTGATGCCGAGTATTTTCCTTAGGCATTTGTTTTCAAAAGAGTCTAATTTCTTTTCTATTTCTTTAGTTGTTTTATATAATAATTTGTCAATCTAGACTTGGGGGCTCTTAATTTACCGCCATCATGATGTCTCTTCTTTGCTTTAATGTTTCATCACAGCCAAGTCCGGGTGTTTACAACTACTGGTTACTGGATGTTTTAACGATGAAATATCTTTATGTATGAGATGGAATGTAAATACAGATAAACTAATGCCGGGGGCGTCCTGCAAGGGAGCACACGTGGCTTTTCACATTAATACTAGATGTTCTATGCTGGCTACGTTTGAAGTCGTATACAAATATTTGACATGCCTGGAAGGGGAATCATGGCCAGGGTTTCCATTTTGTCCAGACATCAATGGCTAGTTTAAACTGCGGCCAGGGAAATTGGCAGTTTAATTAACTTCTCAACCGTTCAGCTGGGGAGTGAGTTGTTTATCATGTCGTCGCATTCTCCCTTCTCTCTTCTTATAAAGGAGACTCAGAATTTTGAAGTCGGTTGCTCTCATTCTCTCTCTCTCTCTTTCTTAGTCACTCTTTCTTTCTCTCTTTCTCTCTCTCTCTCTCTCTCTCTCTCTCTCGTGTTAAGTTATTGCCTTGCCCCAAAACGTGACCGTGTTTGGATCTTCCGAGACTACTGTCTTCTTGTCGTCTTGTCAGATCTTTCGTTTGGTTTCAGTGCTGTAACTGTTGGTTTCAGTGCTGTAACTGTTGGTTTCAGTGCTGTAACTGAAAAAAGCCTGCAAAGAAATAGCCAAGTCTCTGCATCTTAGGAAAGCTACTGTTTGTCTCTTGCTGCCACCTGGTGTGTGTGTGTGTGTGTTTTTTTTTTTTTTTGTCCATGTAGATCACTTGGGAAAGCCATCATGGGCAGCTGTCAATCCACCATAATGGCTGTGTTTAACGATCATCATCGGGGCGTCATCTGCAAACATCCGCCTTCATATACACAATGAGATGTCAGCCAACCACTCTCATATCAACGACATATCAGCCAACCACTCTGATATCAACGACACATCAGCCAACCACTCTCATATACAGGACAGACATGAATTCCCTTTTGACCTATGAACAGATGATAGCATGGTCATTGTCAGAAAGACAGTAACAGGTTCAAGAACAATACAGATCCATTTATTGACAGCTAAAACAAAGTTTCATTAAGTGCTATCTTCGGTAGCTGCAAGAAAGGGCTGTTGTCACACGGGATTTATTAAAAAAAAAAAAGATGGACAATCGTCGCCGAACTATGCAGGTTGTCACCAAGAATAGGCGCTCCTGTTCGTTACGTTTATTTATTGTTGTCACGTATACAGTTAAGAAGCTGTCTTTCATATATTCTTCCACAGCAGCCTCGAATTTTACCACAAATTTACATTTTTTTCTTTCACGCATGCACGATGAGCTGATGGATTTAGGTCGAGGTGGGGAAAAAAAATGCGCATCATCCCTTCATAAGCTTGTAGTAGCGTAGGGGGGGGGGGGAGGGAAGCTGATAGCCAAGTAGGACAATCCCTGTAGTTATAATTCACATTTTAAAGCAGTTTCCCTGAACATGAAGTATACGAGAGAGGTTTTGTTTTTTTAATTAACCACTGAGATGATGTCTCCTTCGGCTTCATTTTTATGGTCGTCGCTGTCATCTTCATGTAATATATCCGCTCTTGAAAAGCATCCACCCTCCAGAAGGGCCCAGGGTCACCCGGAGGGGGGGGGGAGGGAGGCCTCCAGCCTCCTCCTACCAGCCGTTGTCAGGCCTTCACATTTTGGAGAAAGATTGGGGGGAGGGGGTTCTAGCGATGTTTTATTGTACTCTTCTCATGTAAATTAATCTCCCCGTTGTCTGAGTGTCAGGGCTTGAGGAGAGCCTGTTCCGGAAGGTAGTGAAATGAAGGATCATCACGCTATCCTTGCCACATTAAAGGAACGTAGTCATTCTATGTGACTGTGGTTCCGCTAAGCTTAGCTAATGAGACTCCAAGCAGATAAAAAAGTAGCGTATGTGCTTATGTCCATAACTGGCAGTGTTAAATATGTAGAGAGAGAGAGAGAGAGATACGTGAAGATATAAAAACTGGCAAGTTAGAGGAGGGTGTGCGAAACTTGAGACACAACTCATCAGAGCAGAGGTTAATTCGTAGTTCAAGGCTGTGTCATGGAGAAGTCTGTTAAAAAATGTTAATAGCGCCATCCACATTATATATGATGAGGATATGAAGCTTGCACAGAAGAGAGAGAGTTCAAGGCCGTGGCCTCCTTTTCTGTGGTTGTTACCAGAGAGACTGGAATATGAGGGGAGGTACCAAACTTGCCAAGTTAGTAGATAGACGTTCTGTGTGTATGTACAGAGTTCTAGAAGAATTGTCAGGCAAAGTCATCAACGTCTTCGCCGTATTTCGTACGTATGTACATACATACATTACATGCATGCACACATACCTGCACAGATCAGATACGGAAAAAAAGAGGGGGGGGGGGTGTGTGGACATCTGATGTTTGAAACTCTTTGAGGTCACTTCATTGTGAGACACCATCTTTACCAGAAACTGAAAATCGGCACGCGAGACCTGTACGGCCGCGACAAAGAACAACAGTCACCACATCACAGCCTTCACAGCTGCCAGCTGTATGGTGATACTGAAAGCCTGAGACAGACTTCCACTTTTGTGAGATTGTTATCAGTGTCTGGACGAACCACGACGGAGGAGGAGGAGGTGTCCTGTGTGATACAGGTGACTGAAGTTTTGGCAGCAGTCCATTGAGAGATAGTGACAGGTCAGTGTGCTTAAGATGTTACAAGGTCTGCGGAGGGAGGGAGGGAGAGAGAGGGGGGGGATTTGTTGAGACAAATAAGTGACATTGGTATTTAAAGATAAAACACAAGCGTGATTTCTTGACGTAATAGGACAGGCGGCCCCCACCCCCGCCCCTCGACCACACTCCAGTCAGACGCAGTTAACCCAACAAGGGTTGGGGGGGGGGGGGGTTGCCCTGTTTCACTTTTAAAATGCCCATGCAGAACAAAAGTGTCATAGTATCATTTACACCCCCCAACCTCCCAAAATTCCGGTGGCTTTGGCGTCCAACTCGGATTCCCCCCCACCCTGATCCGGCCGATCCGTTTATCCCTTGCTTTGTATGAGTTTCGCTACATGGCAAATCACGAGCCCGGCTTACCTTAGGCGAAACACAATAGACTTGTAGACATCCCGTTGTTCTTTCTTTGCCAAGCTTTGTTCCCGTGGAGTTGTCTCAAAGCGAAGTAGCTGTGACGGCGTTATATAAATATTGGAAGTGCGTGCCTGAGCACGGTAACTGTATAGTTGTGGGTCTGTATCCTCGCACATAGGGAAGCTCTCGCTTAAAGTTTCTGATTAACATGTTAATGCATAAACTTGTGATCGGGTTGTGGCGTATTTTCGGTCCCCGTTAATTGTCTGTGTACATAGTAACGTGCGGCAGGAGGAGATGGTGTTGCAGAAATCTATGCCGGAATTCGCCACGGCGTTGATGAGTTTGTTCAGAATTTCGTAACAGCGGCGAGAACAGCGTTTGTCTTTTGTGAAATTTGGTGTCGTGTACTCGCTTGTCTTTGTGAAATTTGGTGTCGTGTACTCGCTTGTCTTTGTGAAATTTGGTGTCGTGTACTCTCTTGTCTTTGTGAAATTTGGTGTCGTGTACTCGCTTGTCTGTGTGAAATTTGGTGTCGTGTACTCGCTTGTCTTTGTGAAATTTGGTGTCGTGTACTCCGATTGAGTTTTTTTTTGTGTGTCTAGAGATGGACGTAGGGAAAGAGAACAGAGGGCGCAGTATTGAACGAGAGAGAGAGAGAGAGAGAGAGAGAGAGAGAAAAGAAAGAAAGAGATCTTAAAGCCCACAGTAGGAAAATTGTCCAGTGAAATGACTACTTTCAGTCCTTGCTGTAGACGTGAAGATTGTTATGGGAGCTTGATGCCGTTCATGGCTCGACATTATGGGTGGAATCCCAAAACACAAACTTGTTTCTTTGTCCAGCTTTACAACGCTTTGAATTCCTGTACTTTATCTTGCGTGCTAGAAACAAAGACGGGAGCATTGACCACAATCCTCTCACCGGCAGAGGATAAAGACATTTACCCCACAGGGAAATATGCCTAAATTTGAAGAAATGACGTTGGGCTTATAATCGAGGAGTGCTGCAGCGTAGATCAGTGCAGTCATTTGCTTGGGGGGAAAATGGCGAATAACAGGAACCAGGCGGAGGTTGATAACGTTTATAGAAATCTTGATAAATGAAGAAGTAAGACAGCGTAACAGTTTTGATGTAACAGATACCACGTTATAGAATAGAAGGAGATATGGGAGGTGAGTTTGAAATGTGGCTGATTTGTTTGATTTGACGATCGGTTTCCGAAAGCGAATATGAGATGCTGACATCTGGTGTCATGATGGAGGCACAGAAAATATGCGGCAAGCTGGACTATTCTTAGTCTTCTTCTGCCTTCTTTCGCCTTCTCAGCCATCTAAACAAGGAGGTTGGTCGCCTTCATGAAACTCATCAGTATCATCATCATCATCATTAAGAGTTTCTCATGTCTGCTCGTGTTTTTCATGCATGCTATTTTGTTAAGGCCAGGTGCAAGTCTGTGTAGTGAGCTTAGATTTGCAAAATTATGCTCCGAAGTCTGGAATCTGTTCTGGCAGGTGCTGCTGAATTGTGAAGCTGGATGGAGCGTGGGATGAGCTGACATTTCTAACCTCCCGTGTTCTTTGGTCAAAGCGTTTGCCACCAAAGATCAGTGCACTTCTACGAGCAGCGCAGGGAGGTGGGAGAGGGTACAGATGGGTCGTGATTCGCTAGCCGCCACAACAGCGTCAAGCACCGTCTTCTCATACAAACTTACAAGCAGAGATGAGGCAAAAACCAGCGAAGGAAATGTTCATACTGGCATAGAAGCTTCTCAAGGCGGTAGTATCTCGAAGGAATGAACGCAGGAGCACTGGGCATCTGAAATACATAGCGGCTGCGGCTGGTGTGAGAAACAGTTGGGTTGAAGGAAAAGAAATACATGGCTGGTGTGAGAAACAGTTGGGTTGAAGGAAAAGAAATACATGGCTGGTGTGAGAAACAGTTGGGTTGAAGGAAAAGAAATACATGGCTGGTGTGAGAAACAGTTGGGTTGAAGGAAAAGAAATACATGGCTGGTGTGAGAAACAGTTGGGTTGAAGGAAAAGAAATATAAGCGGCTGGTGTGAGAAACAGTTGGGTTGAAGGAAAAGAAATACATGGCTGGTGTGAGAAACAGTTGGGTGGAAAGAAAAGAAATACATGGCTGGTGTGAGAAACAGTTGGGTTGAAGGAAAAGAAATACAAGTGGTTGGTGTGAGAAACAGTTGGGTGGAAAGAAAAGAAATACAAGTGGCTGGTGTGAGAAACAGTTGGGTGGAAAAAGAAGAAGCGAGCGAAGCAGAACTGCATGATATTGTCTGAGGAGACGCTAACGCACTTTACTTTTTTTTAAGTGACTGTGGAATATGTGGATTACCTGCTTCCCGTTTACACGTGTATTTGAAATCTTGCACGTGTGTGCAAAATTTGCTTTGTTTGAAGATATGCAGTATCTCCACAGTGTAGAAGTGAGTTCAAAACATCTGATGTCTTTCTTTGTCGGAGTTCATAACATTGTGGTTGTTTCATACACATAAATAAGACCGTGAAAGCCAACCTGTGGTGGCTGTTTTCTGTATTTTGTTTGCAGGGCCGAAGGCCTCACCATTGTCTATTGCACGCTCTGCCATGTTGGGGGGTCTTCCATAAGCACATTCCACCATGGCTCAATCATTTATTTAGCATTCGCTGATAGATAAATCACACTCTCTTGCAGAATAGCGACTGCATTTTTCCCAGTCCTTGCCCGACAGTAATCCATAAATCATATTACTCAGTCATACGTCTCTCTCCATCTCTGTCTCTCTCTTTCTCTCCATCTCTGTCTCTCTCTCTCTCTCCATCTCTGTCTCTCTCTTTCTCTCCACGTTTCTACCCACGCATGCTTTTTTTTTTTTTTAACCACATCCCCAAGGAGAGGAAAGTGTCTCTACGCCAGAGAGATTCTGTAAGTCCCAGAATATCAGCGGCGCGATCAATACGCAATAAAAAGGCTATCGATCTAGGCGTTTGTCTGGGGCCAGAGAGCTTTAGACCTTTCGTGGAGTCCATACCGCACAAGTTAAGGATGCGCACGGCTCGTTCGTTATCTTGGAAAGTGCTTCTTACGCGCGTCCGAAACATTGATTCTACCGGACTGCCTACACGTTACCATCGACTCGTGTGATTCTACCAGACTGCCTACACGTTACTATCGACTCGTAACACGAAAGTTCTTCCTGCGAATTTGACTAAAATAGCTTAGCCAAACATGCAGTCAGTCCGAAGCTAAAATAGAGCGCGTAGAACGGCGGGAGGGGAATTAGAAGTCGTATTTACAAAACGGCGGGACATGAGCAGAAGTAATATTTACAAGACGGCGGAATATAAGCAGAAGTAATATTTACAAGACGGCGGGATATAAGCGGAAATGAATATTTACAAAATGACCGGACATATCCATCTTTGATCGTCGTAGGGAAAAAAAAAGCACGGCCAAAGAACCACCACATACTCGCCTCTTTTAGTGACTGTTTTGGTTGATAAACGTTTCTTAATTCTGTCTCTGAAGTGCCACAGATGATGCTAGAGAGCTGTGTATTTCGTATGTACTATGAAACATTGAGGAGCTAAAGCTGGTGGCAATCATCATCCTGCGGCAACGAGCCCAGATGAAAGTTAGCAGCTTTGGCCGATGTCTAGATGGGCAGCAAGCACGTCCGTGCTTCGTTGTTGCCATCTGAAATGGAAGTAGTCATTACGCCGTGTGTCAGCGGCTGTAGGGGGAGCACACGGTGCTGCCATCTCTGACCAGCAAAGAAAAGATGCCGAGAAGAGTGGGACACTTTGGGCGCAGTCTGGCGTTTTTGAGCGAAGCGGTTCTAGTTCAGTTTGGCTGTTTATTTTGAATCACATTCGGATCTCCATTGGTTTTTTTTTTTTCTTTTTCTTTTCCGGAAGCTTTCACCAGGCGAGAAATCTTCGGCTATATTTATATATCATCCTGTATGTTCATGAGATCTTGCTTCATGTGTTCTTCTGTATTCATGTATTTATAGCTTGAAAACCTCAAGCTGTACGTGTTCATATAGATAGCTCTGTGGGTATTTCTCTGTATGCTCATATAGGTACGGCTAAGGTCTTCCTCTGTATTCTCATATAGGTATGGCTGTGTATGCTCATATAGGTACGGCTGTATATCTTCCGCTGTATGCTTATATATGTATGTCTTTGTATTGTTGCGTATGTTCTAGGAGGAATAGCTTGAATGTTTATTTCAGATTCCCAGAGTCAGACACACAAAAGAAAATCTGCAAATTCTCTCTTGTGCCGCTTTTTCTTGGAGGTTGGGAACATTTGTGAATCTATTCTTGACAGCTTTTACAGGTTTAACCCGACTCTTGCATTTTTTTTAGAATTGGTTAACACGACAGGGCGTTGTTAAGCGTCAATCTATTCCAGCTTATTACTTTAACATGCAGATCGTTGCTAACAAATTAGAGAAATTTTATCACCGTAGTTTTGTTTCGTCAAGTTTCAGCTTTTGTCACGTGTTGGTTTTTTTGTGTTCCCTGTTCCTTTGAATTCATTCAGCAGGTTCAACGCTGGAGGTTTAATTTTTTTTTTTTTTTTGTTTTTACTCCGAAGATAAAGATCTGTTTCAGCATTTATGGTGTTTATACAAGTCTGCTTTCATATCCCATATCCCTTGTTCTTCTCATATGGTTATCATGCACAGTTTTGTGGGGGGCGGGTTCTGTAGATTTTGTGTTCAGTAACTCGCGCCTTCTTTGGTAAACCAATAAAATATTATATGGTGAATGGTACACTTGAAAGTGGGACAGAAACTAGAAATGTATGTCTATCTGTGACGTACAACGGCAAGCCACTCATGCTGTCCCGCCGTCAAACGTTTTATGTTGGTGTTTGAGTCATGTTGGGGATCATTGTATGGTGAATGTTTATGCCGTTTTGATGTTGCACATAAATATTGCTGTAATGTATGGAGATACAGAAAGTCTGGCGAAAGTGTTGAAAGGCTGGCTTGGAGTGGTGGATATAAAATGTCAGTTTCTAGACTTGCTGCAAAACTCTTCGTTTAGGATTTGTCCTATACGGAAGAAGTAGCAAAGAGGTATATGACCTGGATGAGGGGAGGGTGTACTTCAGATAAAAAGTCATAGTTTCTTTCAAGCGAGAGTAGAAAGCTTAGTGGAAATGAACACGGTAAACATTTCTGAGGAGAAAAAGTTCATTAGAAATAAATGCCGTAACCTTTTCATGATCAGAGAGCGGAAAGTTCATCGGTAACAAATTGGGCCACAGGGATGAGAGTAAAATGGAAAATAAATGCGATGAACTTTTCTGAGGCAAGAGGAAAAAAAAATTCAGTAGAAATAAATATCAACCGGCCAGCGCCAGTAGAGAAAGTCCAACAAGGTAAAGAGCCGAAGTTTTATTTTTCTTGTTTATCAAGCATACAGCAGCGAAGAATTGTGAGTGTTAATGATAGATATAATAGACACATGATTCCTTTATTGAAAAACAAATACATCACAACTGAAACAAAAAAGGACACTGTACAACACAATTTTCTTCCAAACTCTATGCTATCAACATCAAACATGGACACTAACAGCCATGAGCAAAAGAACAAATCATCACGACAGAAATGAGATGTTTAAGGAGAATACTAAATGTAACAAGAAGAGACCAAATTAGAAATGACACCATCAGAACAAAGGTTGGAGTAACACCAGTATTACATTATATCCAGAAACAGCAAGTCAAATGTTTGGCCATGTTACACGGTTACCACCAGACAGTATATCACAGACAACATTCACACTAACATTTGTAGGTAACAGAGGAAGAGGCCGCCCACGCAAGAGATGGAGGGAGGAAATTACAGACGCATTAAATATCCCATTACATGAAACAAATCATCGAGCCCTATCAAGATGTCTGTGTGTCCCCTCAACACCGAAAGGTATATAAGGTAGAAGACAAGACAAGATAAATATAATTGTTAATGATAGATATAAATGTTAATAAAAATGAAAACTATGCTTATTCAACATAAAGATATACTTGTAGCGCGGCAGTACATTCATCATGCCACCAGATGTCTGAAGAAGTTTTTGTTTTCTGGGTTTGTGTGTGTGTGTATGAGTGCGCGCGCGCGCTTGGCGCGTGGTCTTAGATGATGACGGATGATTCGACCCCAGGCTAAACGCTGTTGGCCAATTGATGCAGCAGTGAACATTTTGATTGTGTTTCCTAGTTGTTCTCTTGGTAACTGGATATATATCATGGAGTGTTTCTTTTGTTAAAAGGTCTGATCCCACGTGATTGGATATGTTTTGTTTGTTCGTTGTTTAGCTGCCTATGTTTGATAAGACCTGTAGAACAAGGCACATTTATCTGCATTATTTCCATCGACAAATTCTTCAAGATAGTAGAAAAGATATCTGGGATCCGGCCTCTCTGCGACCACAACGACACCCGATGTGCATACTCTTTTTAAAGCCACAGTTGTTTTTTTTTTTTAAGTTAACGTAGGTTTTTACATAATTCGCCCACACTCTTTCATCACTGATTTTATCACTTCAGCTGGAGTTTTCGTTTATGCAGACTTCTTTGGCAAATGATCTGTCTCTTTCATGGTCTCTTTGTCTGTCTGCACGAGGAGCTGCTAATGTAAAAGACGATGTGGCCTGCAGAAAACAAAATGTGGAGGAGAAGTTTGTGGATAATATTAAGAAGTGACGATTGACATAAGCCGCGTTCTTGATCTGTAAGAAAAGATCAAGTCTAGCAGGCACCGGAGGTCTGTGGTAAACTCGTGCAGGATAGAAGAAGAAGAGAAATTGGGCAGGATTTCAGAAACGCTTGGCCTGGGACGAGTTGGCTCATCTCATGGATATTGAGTAGGGTCGGTTTTATGATCCCCAAGTGGGTGAGGGGAGATAATTGTGTGTTTCTGTCGAGCCGGAGCCGTGGGTGTGTGATTTGGTGCGAGTCCTTAGTCAAAATTTCAACACACAATCTCAACACGGTGACTTTCCCCCGTTGATCGAAGAGATATATCATTTATTTAACACCGGACTGAACTTTAGCCTTTGAAAACGAGGCAGAAATCTTTGGATAATTAAGCTTTGAGGATAATAGTTATCAGAAACGTGGTGGGTAATAGTGCCCGCTGTCAGTTTGCTATTGACTTCGCGCTCAACAAGGTCACTGCATGATTGCTAGCAGGTCTCTTCCAGGCTGGGTGTGTTTACACGGTACCTTCACCTAGTATTATGTTCCATAACTAATGAATTCTCAGACTGTGAATTATCTGATCTTCCGTAAACATCCTCATAGTCCGCCATTCTTACGGTGCTGTAGACTGTGTGTTTAACGTGTTAGTCTTCCATCCTCCCACGACGCGTACCCTCCTACTTGTCAGCAACAGAGCGACAGAACAGTATGAAAAGTGCCGATAATAACTGATGATCGTTGCCTGTTTCTTTCCTGTTCTCTCCAAAGTGGCCGGGGAGCGAGATTGGCTTTCTGGTATAGGAAGAGATACATCACTTGTGGAACGCCCTGGCTTCACTGTTGACTGATTGACTTGTGACTTCCAGAGACATGAGGGTTGATCCTCCAGGATTTAATGCCGGTTTACGCACGCGTTCCGTGACGTATGCGGAGGTCGACGTGTTGACCTAACCTTTGCGGTTTATCCACTGGTGTCTGATACGTACTCATGTTTCCAGACGTTATTGCCGGGGCAGAATGCGCGGACAGTTTACGCAAAGCCGCGCTTGATTAATGCCCGGCTGTCGGTGTTGGCGCAACAACTTGCGCAGGTTGCTGAACGTGCCTGGGGTGGGTGGGAGGGATCCTTGTTGCAGTTTATTGTCACGGCATCAACAGGTGGCGTGGCATTGTGCGTTTGTTCGCTGTAACTGTTAGTCGAGAGACAATAAACATGCCTGATGTCGTAATCATTGTCTTAATCCTTTAACATCGAGGGCGGGAATGTCAAGACTCATTTTTATAGTGGGCTGCATTTAAGGTAATAGTACCTTTTTTTTTCTCCGAACACGCCCTTGCCCGACGTCTTTCGGTTGACAGATGAGTTGTACTGGATGTCATTCACTTAGTTCTTTGAAAGGAGGCGAAACAATTGGTCGCCGATCAAAAACAGTAGTTTGCTGCTCTCGAAGGAAAGAATCCTAAGACGCGTACTTGACTTATTTGGTCTGTTACTGTGGAGCTGTTACACCATCATCAGCATCACCAGGTTGTCTGGGTGCTTTAACTTGAGCTGTCAGACTCCTCCTGTACCAATTGGTACAGTAGATGTTTAATAAATAACCCAATGCAGCTCATCTTTTTTTCGCCTGTGCCAGTGTTAGATTCTGGATTCATTCTCCTTGATGTCCACAAATATTTTAGCCCGTGTTTACATCTCAGAAGAAGAAAGTTCTGTGGCTTGGCGATCTTTTGTGACTGCAAGAATCTGGAGAAACCAACCTGTGTGCACTAGAGCAGTTCTTGTGTGAAGGGTTGATATGTTTTATTATAAGTATGTTCACTTGTCAGATACATTTCTTAAATTTGTTTATGTCACTTTCCCCTTCCCTTCTCTTTGGTCGGATTAGGAAAAAAAATCGGGTTTAACATTCGGGTCTGTAGTTCCAGAAGCGTTCAAGTGGTACCAAGTGGCACTTTTGACAGCTAGAGACCACCTTGAGAGAGACTGCTGCGTGTGACCAGGGCTTTTGCATAAAATCATCATGTGTAAACAAGATCCTGCTGCGATTACAATTCATATTCCCCTGTAAGCTTGTGAAGGGGAGTAAACTGAAGGAGGAAGAAGAAGTCAGGTGTTAGAATAGAGAGTGGGATGTGAACGTTGAAAAGTGTGGACAATCTGTTCCTAGGCAGGTAAAATATTTACGACACTTTGCATGCTGTAGGTTGGAGCTCTGCGAATAAGTTGCCATAATCTTGTTTCGGGATAGGGGGTGAAGAATACAGGCAGCTGAGATGTTACCAGTAAAGCAGTCTTAGTCACATCTGGCCATACGTTTTTGTTGTTCTTAGTTAGAACTGTTTGAATTTTATTTCTATACAGCTGACAAGAGAGATCAGTCATCATTTATGTATAGATCTCTTGCTTTGTTTAGCTTTGCCTGACTGGTACTCGGTGGCAGTGATTTTATGTTCTTCATTGCGATCTTGTCAGGTCGTTTCGTTCCCTTGGAACACAGGATTTTCCAGCAAGGTTTATGTTGATTCTGCACTCTCTTACCCAAGATAGCCTTGTCCACGAGGAAAGAATGCTTGCTTCTGATCTTCCTGGGGGTATATCCGTCTTCAGTGTGGTATGTGAGAGCAGGAAACCCCGTTGAGCTCTGTGGTTATTTTGTCTTATATGATAGCAACACGAAGAACCTTTCCAGTCAAGAAGGTTGAATAAGGATTTGGAGCAGTAGAGACGGCTCGCTTGTTACTTTGTCCACATAGAGGAGTCAGCCAAATAAAAATAAATGTGTGCTGAAGCGTAATGAGATCGGACAAAAAACTGAGCCATGTAATTGTCTTGTAATGAAAATGAAAGGATATACTAGAAGGATTAGCACGAGGAGAAAGAAATGACAATTGGGGGTTAATGATTATGGGCTCTGATATGTAGAACGGCCACAGTAGTTCCCGTTTTCACGGCGCATGCGTGCACGCACGTGTTTACGCACTTCCGGTGGTGAAGACACAGCAACCAGCCCAGCGTTCAACATTGATGGGATTTGGGACCATTCATGTGTCAGCACCCCCTGGGCGATGCAGAGTAGGCCGTGCCAGTGTTTTCCCAGCTGGTGGCCTCTTGGGTAGGCTGGTCTGAACCTTCTGACGTTGCTGTGATCCATTCTCACAAAGTTCTGCTGCGGAATGCCGCTGTTCCGCGTGTGATCTATTGTTGAATGAGCTGGTGCCCGTTGTTCATCATCACAATATTTCTTTTCGGACGTAGCCAGGAAAAAAGGACTTTCATCTTGTCTGCCAAGCGAATCTTGCAGTATCCAGGTTTCTGTAACCATCCATTCCTTTGATTCAGACCTGGCCGTCTCCTTTTTTTTTTTTTCCTAAGCTCAAATACGGGACACACTGTCAAGCGAAGGGATGGGGGATACAGTTGAATTTGAATTCTAACTCAAAATTGTAACCTGAGTTTATAGTATATTGTATATAATATATAAACTATTGTATATACTTTATAGTGTATTACAGTATATTGTAACCTGGCCGAGTTTACTACTTTACTTATAGATTCGATCCTATTTGTTGTGGTTCCCTGCATAGTGAATTTTCTTTAAAAATACGAACATTTCAACTAAGATAATGTTTACAATTCTGGGTGTTTCTAAACATACAGCGATCAAAGATGAGAATACGGGACAGTATGGGTCACTTGTTTTAAAAACTGAACATTTAGGCGTCCCGACAGAAGTATTACGATTCTTGCGACAAATCCTTAAAATACGGACTGTCCCGTATAATACGGACCGATAGCTCACTTCACCTTGATCGTAATCTTATGCAGCAGTGTATGCAGTTTCCTTTCATTTGAAAATATCCAGTATCATTCCCATTAATAAATATGAGTAACGTACACCTTGGGTTTCCAGTACGTCCGTGCTGTGAGTGTGGACTTGGCTTCTCATGCTATCCTTATGGTTGTTCTGAGGGAAAGGGTGGGGGCGGTCTTTTGTTTAGCAGTGGTGGGGATACTACAGAGAACTGGGCGGCGTATCACATCAAGGGAGAGGGGGGGGGGGAGAATCAGTCACATCCAGCAGGCTATCCACCAACTCAAAGTCAGCAGTTTCTGAGAACTGAGGTAGCGGGGAACATTCAGTTTACTTGAGTAGATAAATACTGCTTGTCAGCTTGGCATTGGCTGCAGAACAAATCAACCAGCTCAGCAAACTGTGAACTAGCAGTTCATGTAAGATCGATAATTCCCGTCCACCCTAGCAGGGTTTTCCTCGTCTTCATCACTTCCTATTATCTCCTTGTCGAGTTCTTTACAGTTCTGCGATAAACCTTTTACTTCTGACGTGGTTCTTAAGTTGGCGTCATTTGATGTATGCAAAAAAAGGCTATATGGGCATAAGAGGACAACCTTTTAAAATGTATTTCCATGTTGAAATCTTAGGAAGTTCGTAGGTATATCTCACCATTCCTCTTGTGTGATCACAAATTACGTGTCATTGTTCTGTATATACCGACATGTTCTCTTTTAGAGCCTCAGCTTTGACCCTTTGACTGTGTTTTCCTGAGATTTACCATCGGTAATATACCCGCGTTTTGTATGTGTCCGTTAATGTGGGCTTAATTTACATTGTTGCATGCGATTAAATCACGCTAGCGTATGAGCTAATTCACATGTAGATTAATTGTTTTTTTTTATTTCTTCTTCTTTTTCTTTCTATCAGGTGTCCGCCTAGATCGTGTGAGGGGAGGCAGGCAGAAGTACAAGCGAAGTTCAGACTGTCAGACACACGTGCAGCCAGTCTTACCTGTCATTGTCAAGAAGTCATGTCTAGAATGTGAGTAGCTTCTGTGCACGTGTTCTTCCCCCCATACACGTTCTCCCTGTGCCCATGTATTCCGTTTACACGTTCTCCCTGTATATGTCCTCCTCCTGTACACGTTCCTCTTGTGCATGTCCCCCCCCCCCTGTATATTTTCTCTTAGTACGCGTTCTTCGTGTACACATGTTCTCTGTCTGTACGCGGTTTCCCTGTACATGTTTTCCTGTGTATTTTCTCTTAGTGCACGTTTTCCCTGTATATTTCTCTATTAGTACACTTTATTCCTGTACACATGTTCTTCTTGTACACGTTCTCCCTGTACATGTTATCTTTGTATACGTTCTCCCTGCACATATTCTCCCCATAAATTTTTCTCTCTGTACACGTTCTACCTGTACATGTTCTCTCTCTGTACACTTTCACCCTGTATATGTTCTCCCTATATATTTTCTCTTGTCTTTGCACACGTTCTCCCTGTACATTTTCTCACTACATATGTTCTCTCTGTACACGTAACTCTCTGCCTGTACCGTTGATAACAGCAATCTCTTTGTGGTAGTTGTTGCGGTGTATGATTGGAGGGGTTTTTTTTAAGGAATAGAATAGAGTCCGGGACTTGGCAAAGAGGGATAAATGATAAGACAGAAACCAAGACTAGTTGGCTTGTGCCAGTATCAGGCGTATCGACAGCTACAATGAAATAGCAAGAAAAGAAAAAAACTGGCAGCCTGGCTTTTGGCCAAGCAAAACAGAACCGTACATATCCCACCCAGGCAAGAGCCCTTTTATTTTTTTTTTAACTGTCAGAACGGACTGCTGCACTGGTGAACATCCTTACAGTAAGCTGAAGATTGAGCTGGCAGATGTATTTTAGTGAAACAAAAACCGTCCCCCAAAAATATATCAGTTCTATAATACTCTTAGTACGGCTTTCCTCTACCACACCCCCCCCCCCCACCCCTCCCTCACTGAAGAGGTAGTTTATGGCGATGAGCCAACCTGGGGATAATCTGTGGTCTTTGTGAGGAAGTTCGACAGGTTTTATAAAAAATGTTTTCTTGTGGGGGTTGGGGGAGGGTCCGACCCCGACCTTCTTTTGTCTGTTCATGGCCCTCTAGTCTGTGTCTGTTCTTTGACTAGGAGTAGTGAGACCCAGCACGATCTTGGGCCTTGAATTATTGAGAAACTGAAATAGAAGAAGAAGAAGAAAGCAGCTAGTACGGCCATGCGAGCTAGAGGGGAGCTCTACGATCTTGACGTAATAGCACCCCGCTGTCAGGATCGATAGCTTTAGGAACTATGAATGTCATTAAAATATTAGATTAATGATTTCCATCTCTAATTCTTTCTTCGCTGCTCAGAAAAAATGTCAGGTTTTCTTTGTATGTCGTCTGGATCCCCCCCCCCCTCTCAAAAAAAAAAAAACGCAGCTGAATCTTTCTGAATTAAGCGTGAAAGATAACGTAGCTAATGGTTGATGGAGATTTGTTTAATCTTGACTCTTATCAGACCCTACAACTTGGTTGTATCATTTCTCTTCTCATTTAATATATCTATCTGCTGTTACTTCTTCTGACTTCAAAACAAAGTAGTTGGTGGAGTTTATGGAGGAAGATGCCGAGATTTTCTAACAAAGAGTATAAAGACGGGAGTTACTTGATGAAGACACTAGGCAGTCAGCGAACCATGGCTGGCATGTTGGAATGAGGGTTGGTGAACTATAGCTGACCAAGACCCTGTCCCACCTATCCGTTGGTACTCCCCTCTCCTCGTAACAGGCCTAGCCAGGCTAATGGGACAGGGATCGCCATAGTACCCATGGTGGTGGAGTCTTCTAAAGAAGTATTGCACGACCCCTGCTTTTTAACTTCACCCAGGAGCAGAAAAAAAAAAAATAGCCACCGTAACCCCCCTCCCTAGCCGACACCGCATCGGCTGCAAAGAACAACAGCTTACAGTTCCAAGGAGATAGAAGACGGTGCGAGACAAGAGTAGCGAGTGTAATGTTGCTGGGGTCTTTGTGATTTGCTGAAGTCTTTGTGATTCGGAGCCCTACAAGGGTTATCAGTGAAATCACACGAAAGCTGTAAAGAAAACGAAGAAAGGATTCGCTGCTCATAAATCTGCTGCCTTGTAATATTTCAGCAAAATGCTTGTGTGATATATGCAGTAATTTTCCCAGAGTTAACAGCTTAAATGATTGGATAGTACAAGCCTCTCTTTTGTGAAGACTTTCCGTTGCTCTTTAAAGTCAGTTTGCCTTCGGTTTTTAGAAGACTAAAGAGTAAATTGGTATAAACAAGACCCGTCCTGGTGGGTACACCACGTGACCATCGCCAGCTGTAACTGGTAACAGCTGGTTTTAGCATCGGTTTTTGACTAATTGGAGTAGGATAGTAAGCTTGCCGCTGCTGTGGACGTGTCATCTGTGTACACGGCCTGGGTATTAATAGACTTTTCAGTAACGACCACAGTTAAGCTTAGTCTTAAGACAGACCAGACGGGCCTTTTTAATGTGAACCCGAGTAACGACAATTGGAGATTTACTTAAACGGCTTTCACCGAGGCCTAGAAGGTTTAAGCTGTAGGCAACTGCTTTAATGTTGTGTTATGGTGGAGAGTAAAGATGGCAGTGGTTGTAAAATACTAGTCCAGGCACCAACCCAGACAGACAGACAGGCAGACAGACAGACAGACAGGCAGGCAGGCAGGCAAAATGACCTCCTCTTGAACAGTCTAGCATCGGCAGACGTGGCTGGACCAAGTTTTATATTTGAAGGGTTTATTGTCACAAATTTCTTGAATAGGTGAATCCATGTAGGTGGACATATTTGGTTGTTCCTTAACGTGTATCCCCATTTCCTTGCTTTCTTCCACGTTCATAGAATTTTGAGACTTATTTTAAAATTATTTTTCACTGTTGTACAGTTCTTTGATTCTGTCGTAAAATATGACCAAGTATATCTTAAATAAAAAAAAAAACTGTATGGAAAGAAATAGAAGCCAAGACTGACATTTCATACATTAGAGTTCTCTAGGATTCGAAGCTCTGACGTTATGGATGTAGCATCGCAAACATAAGGTTTGGGTGGGTGTTTTGTTAAAAAGTTCCGCCATCGGGAAGCTATAGGAAGCTGACACACAGGACTGCACAACTGCTCCAGAAGACCATCGCTTCCATGGTCTGGTAGTTTATGTAGAGACGGACATTGGCGGTCTGGCACGTTACGTCTGTACAGTAATACTGTAGCTTCTTCGGTGTAACCATTCAGCGATACTGTATGAGATTGTGTATGTTGTATTGTGTTCAGAACTGCTGTATGTGGAGAGAGAGAGAGAGAGAGAATTGGGGGAGAATCTAGTAGCAACTTAGCGCGAGGGGGAGAAAAAAATGCAGCCCACGACTTGACAACTCCATAAATGTCAGTCCGTAATTAGAGTTGCTGTACAATAAATAAGTGATAGCATATTAAGATTCATGGTGTCGTAATTTCTGTACTCAGTAACTCAAGTCCATGATCTTCCTGCCTTGTGTCACAACAACCTATTGTCTTAAGCTCGCCAGTACTGGTAGGTTTTATTGGTAACAAAAACAAGCAGACATGGAAATGAACTTAAGGCTCATGTGAACGTGCCAGGCAGTATATCTGCTGTTTCTTTAGCAGGCAACATTCACAGCAGCAGCAACTGGTAACATCATTTGGAAAAGGGGGAGGGAGAGAGTCATCTGTACTGAATCAGACACGAGCAGTTTGAGAGAATTGTCGGAGGAGGCCATTCATTTCCCCTTCTCTTCCCCCCCCCCCCCCCTTTTTTTTTTTTCCCGTACAACTTGCATCTACTTCATTTGGATAATGAGCTGATTGACGAACGGAAATAATGTTCATCTGCGTGGCATGTGCCAGGAGTTGGGAATTTCTGTGGACGCTTCATCAGAGCTAGATGTAGCGGTGAAGATATGCTTATAGTCAGTGTTATGATGACGAGCAGGGAGCGAAAGGAATGCCAGAATCTGTTACAAGTTTATCAGTCAGCGAGATACAGCGAAAAAAAACTTAGTGAACTTAACGAAACAAGAGTTTTTGGTTTTTGGTTTTTTTTTCAGTGGGCAGAAAGGAAAATAGGATCTAATTTAGCGTTAGAATACATGTACACATGCACGTTGTGGAGTGTTAATCGCGGGATGGTTTGTTTTTCTAAACAGTAAAATTGCAGGTTGATGTTAATGTGACATCTCTAAACTTGGAGGCTGTAAACAATCAGTGATAAATAAGCATGTGATAGAGTTAAACAAGGCTTGAGGAGGTGTCTTATGTTTCCATTTTGAGCTATTTGTTGGGACGTGAAGCGATATAAAACTTTAAAATGTATTTTTTTTTAAGTTGAACGATGCAAAAAAAAAAGAGTCATATATTAAGCTATAAAAAGCAGACATCATATAAAAGCAGACGAACGAACGAACGAACGAACTCGTCACGGGTCATCTTCGTGTACCTAAACAGGTTGAGACACGGCCCATCTCTACAGTTTGTTTATGGGAGTTCGAAATTGTTTGTACAGAAGAAGTGAAAGGTTGAGAAAGTATACCGTAGTTATAAATATATCGCATTTGGTATCTAGATAACCTGAGACTCGGGGCAAGGAGTTCCGTGCAGAGTCTATCCGCGAGTTTGTTATCTGGGCTCGGTTGTTGTTGTTTTTGTTTGTCTATATATGTACGGTATTCGTGTCCTTGTCTTGCTCTTCTCAGAAGTGAAACTGACTCTCCTGACAATTGTCCACACACAGGAAAAGATATTTTATTAGAATACGTCTCTCTGAACCTTAATTCCACAGTGTACATGAGGCTTCCGCAAGGGTTCTCCACAAACCCCTGTCCTTTGCCTTTTCTTCCCCCCGCTCTTGCCCAGGTGAGCCCTCTATTGCTCTGCGTCTTCTCTGTTGTATTAGAACACATAGGAGAGAAGTACGGACGGCAACAACGCATGATTTTGTTTTGCTGTTAATGGAGTAAGTTGAAACACAAGCTCCAGTTCAAGATATGCAGGAAATGTATTCTGTGCGGCAGTAGCTTCCACTGCAGGGACAGAGTATTAAACATTGTATATAATCTGAAGGCAGGGTTCTGTCCGTGTATTCAGATTAAGTAAATGTTCCTCGGGGTTCCAGCGCTGAGCGTGTCAAGTAATACAACTCTTTAGATATAATTTACATACTCTGTGTAGTCAGTTCTCTCAGGGGAGCTGTTGTCAGGTGATCGGTTCCTATTGTGAATTAGGTTTAGGTCAGCAGTTCTCAGAATTGGAGCTTCCATTGACGTCATGTGACTGTAGTTATGTTTTTTTTTCCTTCCACAGATCGATGTTAATGCACGTGTTACGTGTGATTTCTGATCTAAATTTCGTCTTATCTGTTCAGTGCAGGCAATATGTTAAATGAAGTTTTTGGGGGCGCCAGGGAGTTCACATTGATCCAGGCTAGTAGCAGGTCATGGCCCTGTCAGATTTCGTAATGGCGCTACCTGGTAACATGCCATATTGCAGAAGTCGGCCAAACGATGGTCTTGCCATTTTGTGTACGATCCATCGCAGAGTTAGTCAGAAACGACCATCGTCTGTCAGTTGTGGACACATCCATAGGTGCCCATATCTCCTTTTTTTTTAGTATCTCCATCGCTGATAAACCCGTCTTGTGTTGGCTGGACCAGAGTCTGATGATTTCAAACCCGTCTTGTGTTGGCTGACCAGAGTCTGATGATTTCAAACCCGTCTTGTGTTGGCTGACCAGAGTCTGATGATTTCAAACCCGTCTTGTGTTGGCTGACCAGAGTCTGATGATTTCAAACCCGTCTTGTGTTGGCTGACCAGAGTCTGATGATTTCAAACCCGTCTTGTGTTGGCTGACCAGAGTCTGATGATTTCAAACCCGTCTTGTGTTGGCTGGACCAGAGTCTGATGATTTCAAACCCGTCTTGTTGGCTGACCAGAGTCTGATGATTTCAAACCCGTCTTGTGTTGGCTGACCAGAGTCTGATGATTTCAAACCCGTCTTGTGTTGGCTGGACCAGAGTCTGATGATTTCAAACCCGTCTTGTGTTGGCTGACCAGAGTCTGATGATTTCAAACCCGTCTTGTGTTGGCTGACCAGAGTCTGATGATTTCAAACCCGTCTTGTGTTGGCTGACCAGAGTCTGATGATTTCAAACCCGTCTTGTGTTGGCTGGACCAGAGTCTGATGATTTCAAACCCGTCTTGTGTTGGCTGACCAGAGTCTGATGATTTCAAACCCGTCTTGTGTTGGCTGACCAGAGTCTGATGATTTCAAACCCGTCTTGTGTTGGCTGACCAGAGTCTGATGATTTCAAACCCGTCTTGTGTTGGCTGACCAGAGTCTGATGATTTCAAACCCGTCTTATGTTGGCTGACCAGAGTCTGATGATTTTCATTAACCCTTGATGGTTTGATACGCCGTAGCTTCATCTTTCTGACTCACGATTCTCAGCGAAGGACTCCCATGAGTAACTAAGATGGCAGCACATTTTTGCAAACTGCCGGGACAGTCTGTTTTTATTTGACATTGAACCGAAGCTTTTCTGCATGTTGTGATCGTGTGCCCGGGTACGGGGGGTGGGGGTGGGGTGGTCGGGAATCATCTGCCTTGGGAAAACCGTGTAGCTAAAGTGCCTGCCAGAAGAAGAAGTCTCCACTTGCCTTCTCTCGACGTGGAGGAGAATGATTGCCCATGGTACCTCTTCCGAGAATTATTCCTACTGTTTCTGGGGGGGGGGGGGGGGGGGTACATGAACCTGTGCTAGGATCCGCCCTGACTGATCGGATAGCGTGCAGTGGTACAAGGCATAAAGGGAAGCAATAACAGTCATTAGTTGTGTGTCGGCACTGAACGTAGGAGCAAACTGATCTGTCAGGCTTAACAGCTGCTGATCTTTGGTAAGAGCATTTCAGGACAAAAAGCTTTACATGAAAAAAAAAGAAGACGAGAAAAAAAAAATGGCCCGGGGGGGGGGGGGGGGGGAGTCCGTTTCATATAATGGTTAATATTTTAAAAAATAATTTGTGTGGAATTTTGTGTTTAACTGGGTGAAAAACGCGTAACTTTATCTGTTGGGATGTGTACTGCGTTATTGTGTTTTGTTTTGACAGGGCACAAATTATCTTGTCACGTGGGACATTATTATTTATTAGTGTTGTCTGGGTGAAACGTATGGGGAGATAAGTCAGCCTTAAGAACTTGATCCCAGAGTCTGGGTCAGGAGGGGATTGAGCTTGCCATCTTGTGGGCCGCACCGAGTAGGCAGGATGGACAGTCCGTCTGTTTCCTCCCTCATTAACACCCCACCCCCCTTCCCTCCCCCCCCCCCTTTCCAAGCCATCCAGTGTCAAAGTCCAGGAGCTACATCTTTCCAGTAAGTCCCTCGTCACCATTCTCTGGGCTTTTATGAACGTTAACAAAAACTTTTTATGTTAACGCGGCTATTGGGCACATCAGAACGTAAAACTTGACTTAGTGCTCTATTCAAGGTACACAACAATGACTTATATAAATTGGCTGCCCAAATGAAGGGTCCTAAATTTTATACGTTAATAGCTCTACCAAAATAGCCTGCTTTGTCTATTTTTGGATATAAGGGCAGGTTAAAATACAACGAGGCTCCCGTGGGTTCTTTAAATAATTATTCAGGTTAGGGAACGACTTAAGGTGCTTTAAAGACATTTTTGGGGCCTGGAGACACACTTGGCAAGAAAGAGTTGAACCAGTTGGCATGGCTATGTTTGGCAACAGGGTCACATTTAAGTTGTGCACGCAGGTGATCCAGGGTAGTTCCGTTAGCAGTGGAGCGTGAAGTGTGAGCACTGTAGTGTGACAGAATAAACAGTTCATTGAGTCAGCGGTAAGAAGATTGGCAGAGGATAAGAGCGTGTTTCCGCCGGGTGAATCCACGCATGGAGGAATGCTGAAACATGTGATAGAAGTGCAAGATTAAAGAAAGCGGACAGTCCTTGATGTTTGTAATCAAGACCATGACGCACAAATATGTGTATCTGTCCTCTAGGCCAGACAGTAGGATCTAGGATCTGCTGACCGCTCCTCCTTTACGGCGTCTAGCTAGGCATGATTGTTGTGCTTTTGTCATGCACAGTCTGTTGTTTGGGGTTGTGACATGACTGTGTGGGAGAGCGGTTGTTGGGGGGGGGGGGGGGGCGAGGGGGTGGAGCCATGCTTTTTTTTTTTGCTTTATAAGTACAGTTTTCTTGTTTTCCCACTTAAAAAAAAATGGATTTTGTTTGTAGAGCCAAATGTTTAAAGCTTTCACGGCGTGAAAGCCTGGTTATCTACCTTCCTTCTTGTGTCTCTTGGAGCTGATGTACTTCTCATCCGATACGTTGAGGATGTTTGGGGCACAGCTTCATGTTGGCTTGGAAGTGGGTTCTACTTTTTTTCAGTCCCTAAGTGGAGCTATTAAAAAAAAAAGCAGGATGTGTGCAGTGGTTTTTCATCAGGCTCCACCGTGGGGACTGTGGCAATCCCTGCCCCGTTAGCCATGCTAGACCTGTTACTGGTTTTGGGGGGGGGCAACGAAGAGGTGGGGCAGGGTCTTGGTCAGCCGTGGTTTGCCAGCACTGACGTTTGCATGTCAGCCGTGGTTTGCCAACACTGACCTTAGCATGTCAGTCGTGGTTTGCCAGCACTGACCATGTCAGCCGTGGTTTGCCAACACTGACCTTAGCATGTCAGCCGTGGTTTGCTGACCGCCTCAGCTATTGCTTTATTTAGTCGTTAATTATTTATAATTATTTTTTATTGCAGTAACAGACAACAAAATCTTATCAATGTTGCTGGCACTGGAGTCCCAGATGGAAGCTCTGCGTGCCAACACAGAGTCCGCTGTAGACACTGATGTCAAGTTCATGGCCGCGGCCTCTGACCTCGCCGACCGGGAACTGGTAATGACCATCAGCTGGGCCAAGCAAGTGCCAGGTTTGTGCTTGTGAAACCAGAGTAGGGTAGAAATTCATCGTTCAGATAGTGCCAGATGTGAAATGTCTGTTGAAATGTACAGGCTCGTTCTGAAAGGTGAATCTGTTTCAGTCTGATGTAACTTAAGTTCAGTGAAGCTGTAGGCTAGCCAGGACTGGTAAGAGGAATATTGTAATTCTGTGTGAACATCCTCTAAAGGCCGGTTTTTTTTTAAAATGTTCATTTTCACCAAAATGAACAAATTTAAAAGCATAAGACTCACTTGACAAAAGTGAGATTGAATGTGACTTGATTACAACACTTCTTTACTTAATTTTCCAGAATAATAGAAGTTTAGAGGTCTTAAACAGGGTCGTAAAGTGATGAAAGTTTAGAAGTTTTGAAATAATGTTGTGGAGTATTGAAAGTTTAGAGGTCTTAAACAGTGTTGTGGAGTAATGAAAGTTTAGAGGTCTTAAACACTGTTGTGAAGTAATGAAAGTTTAGAGGTCTTAAACAGTTCTGTGGAGTAATGAAAGTTTAGAGGTCTTAAACAATGCTATGCAGTAATGAAAGTTTAGAGGTCTTAAACAGTTCTGTGGAGTAATGAAAGTTTAGAGGTCTTAATATTTAAAATATGACCTGGGCATACTGAAATACTGTATATAAATCCTTTATCACATAAACAGTAGTTATGGCAGATTTTTTGAGGCCACATTTTAACTGGTCTCACTATTGCAGGTTTCTCCAGTCTGTCGCTGGTAGACCAGATGTTGCTGTTGCAGCATTCCTGGCTAGAGATCCTGATGCTGAGCCTCGTGTTCCGTTCCTGTCCATACAAAGGTCACATCTGTTTTGCCGAGGACCTCCAGGTCTCCGAGGAGATGGTGGAGAAGCTTGGGTTCCCCCCAGAGCTGGATGCCCTCATTCGCAAGCTGTGCAAGAAGTTCACGCATCTTAGCGTCAGCAGAGATGAGTTTGTTCTGCTGAAGGCCATCACACTGTGCAATATTGGTAAGTTGTAGGGGTTGTAGGACTGGCAACTGGAGGTGGGGGTGGCCTGTGAAAGCAGCCTCACATGTCACAGATGTTGGGGGTTTTTTTTTTTAATAATTTTTTTTTGTTTTAAATGACGAAAAAATAAAACTTAAATATTTTGGACACATTAAACGTCATGATAATCTAGTGAAGACCATCTTGAAAGGGTACATAATGGGCAAAAGAAAGAGAGGAAGACCAAGGCAAAGATGGGTGCAAGACATCTCCGATAATCTGCAAAATGGATGCATCAGCAGCAGGCCATCTTGCTTACAACTGAGAGGCCTACAGGAGAGCTGTTAGGGAGGCAAAGTCCCACAAGGGACATGCAGAGACTGACTGACTGACAAAAATGTCAAATCATGACAAACTTTCTGTTTCAAATATCAGCCTAAACATTTGTATATTTTAATGGTCTACACTGAAAAAATGAAAAAGAAACCCAACAAATTTCATGTATTCTTGTCTGGGGTATTTTGAGTATATCTGTACTTTATGAAAATTGTTAGTTTTCCATCATTAATGTATGAAAGTTGGTTTCTTGGGTGACATTATTTTATGAAAGCTTTTATCTGCTCATAATTTGTCAAAGCTTTATGTTAGCTTAGCTAAAATTTGCATAAATGCACGACAAGAGATACATGGTTCCATTCTTGCTTGCTTTCAGACGTCGTAGCCGAGGTGGGTGAGTGTGTGTCACACCTACAGGACCAGCTCCAGGACGCCTTGTCTGAGTGCGTCAAGTCCAACTACGGCTCCAACACGCGCAGGCTGGGCCAGCTCTTCCTGCTGCTGCCGCCCATCATGCACATCAAACTCCTGGCCAAACAGTTCTGGTACGACATGAAGAAAGACGGCCGTGTGATGATGCACAAACTCTTCTTGGAAATGCTGGACGCGGACTCCTGAGAAGAGCTGGGGCTTAGGGAAAGCTGTTGTCATTTTTTTTTTTTTTCTTAATTTAATTGAATCATGACTGATGCAGTCAGTGACTGGGGGGGAGGGGGTGTTGTCTTGGTCACAGAACTGAGCTGTTGGCACTTCTCTGGTATAGTTTTATCTCAAGAAATGCCTTTCCTTTCCCAGACTAATTTTTAGCACCAGACAATGTCTTTTTTTTTAAGCTCTTCCTGGCATCATGTTGGACTGTCTTTTTATTTTCAGTTTTTTTTGGTTGTTTGTTTGTTTTTTTTTTTCTTTAAAGATAGACTTGAAGTACCTGAGGTGAACTGTCCCATTTTGTGTGTCTGTGACAAAGCAGAGGTTGTGCCTGCAGTGTTTGTTGGAAGATGTTGCCAAGCAGGAGAGCTTCGTCTATGATCTTTAAAAGAGAACTCTTCAAAGCCAGAGATAATTTGAAAGTGCCAGCCATTTTTACATGAGCAAAGATGATTTTTTTTTTTTTTATTAACTCTGTACAGGATCTGTTTTATGTCAGCCGTGAACATTTTTAGTTGACTCTATGCCAGAACCGTTTCAGTTAATCCTTGCCTGTGGCAGTGCGGCGGACAGATGAACCGGCAGCTGAAACAACATGGTTCATGCTCGCGCCTGGGCCGTGCATCATTATAGTCACATGTCATGAAGTGCATGAGGTTTTGAACACAGCTGACAAGGATGAAGACAAGCTCATTTGTGTTCTGAGCCATTTGTATTGTTACAGGAAAAAAAAAACATGTTTTTTTATTTTAAATTTAAGTTATATTGTATTTGTTTAAAAGCCGAGCTAAATTTTGCATACAGTGCGTATTATGTTGTCATTGAGGAAGCACGAGGAAAAAAAATAAAAAACCCCAGCAGTCAGTGATTTTTGTACATACGCTGCAGCCCTCATTCTAATGAGAGAACAATCAACGATGCTAGTTAGGGCATATGTGTTATTTTTATGCCATAATGACATCTATTTCCGTGTTGAAGTTGACTTATCCATCAGTTTGAGGGTTCTTATGTCATCATACAAATTCTTCTGTTTTTTTTGTTTTTTTTTTGTCTCAGAGTGAGAAGGGATTTGCTGTGTAGGTAAATCTGTTGCTGTTTGGAGACTGGAGAATGAGGACTTGTGGAGAACAAAATATGCTGGTGCTTATAGTGCCTGGAGAGAGGTTGGGGGGGGTGGGTGGGTGGGGCACAGGTATATTGAGGAAATTTTTAGAACCAGGGCCACATTCATTTGACCTGAATAGTATTGACATCATTGAAATTTATTTTTGGGGGGGAGGGAGGGGTCTAAGTGCGTATAAGTTATTTACTGACATCATGGAACAGCTATTTACTGACATCATGGAACAGCTATTTACTGACATCATGGAACAGCTATTTACTGACATCATGGATCAGCTATTTACTGACATCATGGAACAGCTATTTACTGACATCATGGAACAGCTATTTACTGACATCATGGAACAGCTATTTACTGACATCATGGATCAGCTATTTACTGACATCATGGAACAGCTATTTACTGATATCATGGAACAGCTATTTACTGACATCATGGAACAGCTATTTACTGACATCATGGAACAGCTATTTACTGATATCATGGAACAGCTATTTACTGACATGAACCTTGAGACAGCGTACGTGAGGAAAATGTCAAAACTTTTGTTTTTTTTTAATTACATACAACGGCAACTGCTTAGAACAAAAATTATTTCACACTAGTATAGTAGTTTATGATCATTCTTAAATGAGGGTGTTCAACTTTGCCTGTGTGGTTAAGAATAGGTGCAGGAAAGGCACTGGATCATTTTTACCATTTCTTTTTTCTTTTAACATAAATAAAAGATGCTCGTGAGATTTCAAGCCATGACATTTGACCAGGCATTGCCAGTTTTTAAACAATTTCAGGTCACATCTTTTTTAAAGTGAGCAAGAAAATGCGTAATTCACAAACTCCCAGTGCTGATATTTGAACTGAGTAATATGTGTATTTTCTTTTAAATGAAGTTCTGCTATTTGACAAACTGTACTTAATGACAGAAGAGGATTCAAGGAATTTCATGTATATAGGTAAAATGAATGATACTATTTTACTTCTATCTTAGCAAACATTTATTAGAAATCTGGCCACATGAAAACCCAGGACATCTTTTTTAATTCTGTCCTCTTTCAAGCACAGTTTATACATCCACTGTGTGGAGCACAATACATCTTGTTGAAGGTGTAAGACAAGACATGAAACCTTGACGCACACCTGGCCCCGTGACATTGTAATCTGAAGCGTGTATGGCTAAATGTATTTGAGCAGTGCTGATATTTGCATAAATTGAGCGTTTTCATAATTGGGTTTGGACTTTGCACTTACGTAGAAGATCCGGTAGCATTTTCTCTATATTTTATTAAATTTTTATTTTCTGTCTTGTCATGGGATGAAATCTTCTCATAGTGTATAAGCACATGGAAGCATCTTTCACTGTCAGCCGACTTTTACGGTATAATACAGTAAGGTACTCCAGCGAGTCGAGAACTATGCCAATTAGTGAAGTGTTTTATATGTACTTTGCTAAAGTTAGCATTACAAGATATTTGTATATATACATGATTTGATGTGTGCAGAAAAATGTGTGGGATGTGAATGCAAGTAGAAAAATGTATGTGTAGACAATTTCTTATAATGTAACATGAAGATAATTTATAATAATATATTAACATACGGAAGTTGTGTGCTTATTGATGGCCTGTATATAGATCTGCAATCATTAAAGTTTAATTCCAAGAACATATTTCATTTTCCATGTACATATTATGCATGTAAAAACTGTTTTTTCCTTTTCCCTAAAGTAACAAATACTAAAAAACAAAAGAAAAAAAAGAAACTTTGTTATTGCTTCTCCACTTATCTTTAAAAAAAAAGCCAAAAAAAAAAAATAGTGATGCAATTAAATGTGTGAGAAAACTGGAAACATGACAGAAGGCTAATGTCAGTCTTTGGAAGACTGTGGAAATATGATAGATGGGCAGTGTCAGTCTTTGGAAGACTGTGGAAATATGACAGATGGGTAATGTCAGTCTTTGGAAGGCTGTGGAAATATGACAGATGGGTAATGTCAGTCTTTGGAAGGCTGTGGAAATATGACAGATGGGTAATGTCAGTCTTTGGAAGGCTGTGGAAATGTGTCAGGGTGATAATGGCATTTTTTTTCGAAGGCAGAAGTCATCTTTTCCTTTGTTCAGAGATGCCCAAGGAGAGTGAAGGAGACCAACGCTGAATCTTAACTGTGGATACATTTGAAGAGCAATATGTGAATATTCCAGTGAGTTAGTACGTTAACTTGAGTGTAGCCTTCTGTTATGTTATGGCAGAGGAGACCGAGGTTTGATGGAACATGGCCTTGAGAGATAACTGAGGAAGTACATTCATAACAAAGCCAAGAGCAAAACAGGATAATGGTCAGTGCTGACCGTGGAAAGAGCTGCAAGGGTTAAAAGATAATTGGTCACTAATTATAACTGCATCTGTGGACATAATGAACACAGTGTTCATTTCTGTTTTATTTTTAATGTGAAAAAAACAAATGTAAAAAAAAAATAAATAAAAAAAAATAATAAAAAAAAAACTTAAAAAAAATATGCATGTATATTTACATCTGTGTAAAATGTTTGATGAGCACGGGAGATACAGAAAGGGAGTAACTTTTGATTTGCCCTACTGCTCTCTGAAGATGGAGGTGGGAAATGTGAGGGTCAGGTATGACTCGGAAAACTGGATGAGTGAGTGGCTGACCACATCTGCCAGTAGTCTGTACCTTGCCCTGCTTGATGCGTCAGTAATACCAGCAGCAGCCGCCCACCGGTTTTAGTTTCGGTCAGGGTTGATTCAATGCTCTGAAGTTATTTCTTTGGTTCAAGTCATTTCTGTAAAGTCAACAAAGGAGAAGGGTCTGATTTGGTCTGATGTATCAGCAGAATAGGAACAGGTTATTGTGTTTCGTATGTGGCAGATTATTTTGGTTTGACAAAAAAACAAAAAAAAAGTTTTCTTAATTTTTTTTTCTAACTAAAAAAATGAAATTAACAGCAAAAAAAAAAAAAAATTAAAAATTAAAAAAAAAAAACAAAAAATATTTTTTAAAAACCAAAAAAAAAAAAAAGAATCCCCATGTTTTAATCTCTCCATGTATATAAAAGAGCATATTGTTGATTTGTTGAGGCACTGATCAATAAACAGAACTATATGTAAGTACAAAATAAAGTAACTATAATTAACAGTCACTAGCAATGCAAATATTATTGTCATGAGTGTACATAATGTATTATAGATTTCTGTGTGTGGAGTTGTTATGCCACACACACACACTATTGTCTCTTTCACTCAATGCCTTATATTTCTACGAGTGAGGGAAGAAGCCATTCCTGTCCTTGTCATTATTGGATGTAATTTAAAATAAAACAAACAAACAAAAGCATATCAGAAGCTTTCATGTGAACGACTAATATTATCACGTTATTTCTTATATACACAAAGAATTTCGGTGAGCACTCTTTTTTTTTTTTTTCCTTTTATGTACACCTGGCACAGTATATCGATGGATATAAATAAATGCAAAACTGTCCCTATTTGTAATGATATGATAACTTGGCACGTGAAACATGTCCCATAATTCTTCTACGTCATTGATTGCTGTGTTTCCATCATGCAAGTGATGTCTGAAGTTGGCATAGTTTCCCCTCACATAAATGGAGTAACTAAAGGGCTTTCTCTTTGATTTACATTTTGACTTTTTTTTTTGTCTTTGTTATGGAATGAATTGAACGAAGTATCCATCCTTTTAATTTTAAAGTGTGTGTCTTTTTTTTTAACTTTGAGGACAGTTGTTTGCCATTGACAAACAGCAAGGGTCACTTTGTTCAAGTTTTTTTTCCTCTGACTCGTTTATATTATGTAGATTTGATCTACACTTTATACTGTTTGGTCAGATTTATAGCATACTGCTATGATGTGGATGTGCACCCAGGTTTATAGTATACTGCTATGATGTGAATGTTCAATCAAATTTATAGTATAGTGCTGTGATGTTGGCATGCATTCAGATTTATAGCATACTGCTATGATGTGGATGTTCATATTCATGGCATATTGCTGTGATATGAATGTTCAATCAAATTTATAGTATAGTGCTGTGATGTTGGCATGCATTCAGATTTGTAGCATACTGCTATGATGTGGAAGTTCATATTCATGGCATATTGCTGTGATGTGAATGTACAGTCAGATTTATAGCATGCTGCTATGATGGGGCCACTCCCCAGGACCAGTAACAGAGCTAGGCCCTTTTTGTTTTACAATTACAAAATGTTCAGTATAATAAAACTTCAGTATAATATAAAACTTTTATAACATACTGCCACATGTGGATGGATGTTCAGATTCATACCATACTGCAATGATATGAATGTTCAGTCAGATTTATAGCATATTGCTATGATTAGGATGTGCATCCATACTTATAGCATACTGCTGTAATGTGGATGTTCAGTCAGATTTATGGTATAATGCTATGATGTGAATGTTCACTCAGATTTATAGTATAGTGCTATGATGTTATTGTTCATTCAGATTTATAGTATAGTGCTATGATGTGATTGTTTAGTCAGATTTATAGAATTCTGCTATGATATGGATGTTCAGTCAGATTCGTAGCATACTGCTGTGACTTCTTGCATGCCAGTGTACCAGTGCACATTTTGACGTGAAAGATGTAATTCGTTATGAATGCAGTGAACAAGCACTATAGATGATGTGCCCGAGTCTACGTTTTAGACGTAGTTGAAACAAATGTGCTTTTATGTGCTACAGGAAAGAAAACTAATAACCTTTGGCTTTCACAGATGTAGAACAGATGAGTATAACCACATGGTTTTACTTCATGTTGTCTAGAGGAAGAAGAAATGTGAGTTGTTTTAAAAGTTTGTTGATATCTTATGACGGATCCAGAATGGAGCTTCAAGAACATGCGTACATCGTTATCTGACTGTTGAGGTTTAAAAAAAATATATATATGTCCATTTTTATTTCATCAGACAAAACAGAATGCAAGCATCAGTGAAATCAAGTTAGCAAGCATTTAAAATGAGTTTTGGCTGTCAGGTCTTTAAAAAAAAAAACAAAAATAAATAAAACAAGGAAGGACCCTTGTTCATCAGTTTAATTTTTTTTTTTCTTTTGAAACATAAAACCACATTTTTATTGTTTGTTTTGTGAGGATGATTTGCAGATACTTTATCTTTTGTACTAAACCAGCACTTGTATGTCTGAATGTTTCACCAATTCGAACTACATTATTCATGCATGTGAAGTAGTGAGTTGCCGAAATAGTAAATATGTTTGTGTGACTTTGCGTCAGATGACAGCTTTATTAGTAGTTGAATGACTCGATTGTTTATACCTCCACCCCACCCACCCCCTCAATCCTACTCCAAATAACCTTATGCAGATTCCGTTGCATGTTGTGTATTGTTAGTTAAAATATCTCTGCCAAGTTGAACTCGTATGATTTTTTAACAAAGGCAGCACAAAATATTCTTGTTTTCTTTCTTATTAATCAAGTTACCATCGGTCATTTTGCACATGGAAAACAAAAGCTTACTTGGGCATTTTATTTCAACATTTTTTTTTTTGTTTTCATTTTTAATCTCCTCCCACCTCTCCCCCCTCCCCCACCCCACCCCACCTTCGGTTTCATCTTCGTTCTTTTTGTTGGAAGAACTCAACTATTTAGTTCCATTTGTATGTAGTAGACCTGCTAAAATTTGTGACACAAAAAAAAAAAATGGATGTCAGAAATCTGTGTTATTTTTATGTCTAGCATTGGAAGTTATACTGAAAATCAGAAAATGATGGGAATATTTAATGTGGCCATCTGTGATAAAGAGCTTACCTATCACAAGGAGAAGTACAACTCTGGGATACAAAGTGTTAAATAGAAAAAACCAAACAACATTGATGTTTGTTTATCATTTTTAGTCAAAAGGCATCACTTTTTTTTTAAAAACTGAATTGCTTACGTTATATGTACTACTTTACTACTTGTCTTATGTACATGTGCTGTTACCAAGCTGTGATTGTCATCTTTTTTAATGGTTGTACCTTTGAATTCTCATGGTGATTAAAGCTTTGTTTTAACTGGCAGAATCAATCAGTGCACAGATGACGTAATTCAGAAAAAAAAAAACAGCCTGAGAAGAAGTATAATATGACAGCATTCCAAAAGTATTTATGTGATCTTTGATTCATGCTGAGATCTTGTTTCCACTTGAGAAAAATGTTGGGTTGTTTTTGCGTTTTTTTTTTTTTTTAAAAGAACATTTTATGATGCCGGCTGAACTTAAAACTGGTTTATTTATTTCTGTGTAATACTGTGTTTTATGTGCAATTTTTATTTCAAGATGTCGGCCCAAATTCAGAAGTTGTATGGGGGAAAAAAATCATGTTATTGTGTCACAAATATATTAGCATTTTCCCTCTCATTGCACGAACCACATTGTTGTTGTTGTTGTTGTTGTTGTATAGTCACCCATGCTAGAAGATCTTTGACAAGATTTTGGTGTGTATAAAATAAGGTCCTTAGCTGGAAGATCTTTGACAAGATTTTGGTGTGTATAAAATGAGGTCCTTAGCATATTTACTCAGGAAGTGTACTCATTCATTCATTAGTCGCTCGTGTTTTGTTTGTTGTGCAAAGATAATAACAAATATGTATTTGCAAAATCACATTTATCAGGAATTAATATAATGTGTAACATTACGTATCACAGAATCTTCATTTTTTTTTGTTTCGTTAAAAATGTTAAATTTTAAATTAACAATAATGTCTTTTTGTGTTGTGTGCATCATCAATAATATCTATTCTTTATAACTATGTAGATTTGATACTGAAGAACAACGTTTTGCAGTAATTGTTTTTTTTTGTTTTTTTTTCAATTAGAAAGTATTTATTGTTAAACAATGTCCTCCAAATGCCAATGCCACTGATGCAAGGTTTGATATGTCACATGCAGATTTTGACATGTGTTTTTTTTTTTTTTTTAATTTTTTCTTTATGTCTGATTGCAAATTGTTGTTGATTAGTGTTAGAACGTATTATGTTTGCTGTTTTGACTAATGTTTTTTTTGAGTTTTCAGTTGTTTTGACATTTACTAGGTAGCTAGTGTAGTGTCCCCCCAGCATTCCTCTTGTATAGCTGATATAGCCCACGGTTTATTAATCTGTTGTTGTTGTTTTTTTGTTTCAACTTTTTTTTTTTGTCCTTGCCAACTCACAGTCTCATACAAAGAGGTTTCATTTCAGCTGAAAACTACTGCGTTGATCAATTTTTCACTAGTGTTTCTCTTTACGAAATTGTTCAGTTTTTTTATCAGATTGGGTGGGGGGGGGGGGGGGGGAGTAAGAAAACAGATCCTGAATCCAGAAAGATTTCATGGCAAAAATCCTGAACAAAGTGAGTTTTTCATGTTTTTGAGAAGTCTGGTTTTGGTAATGAAGTATTGCTCTTCAATAAAAAATTATTATTAGATTACCTGAGTTTCCTGTTGTTATTGTAATGCCAAAATGGGGTGAACAACATGGTTGCTTTGTTCTGTATGGACAGCACAGGAGGGAGTTTTGATGCTTTGTTCTGTATGGACAGCACAGGAGGGAGTTTTGATGCTTTGTTATGTATGGACAGCACAGGAGGGAGTTTTGATGCTTTGTTCTGTATGGATAGCACAGGAGGGAGTTTTGATGCTTTGTTATGTATGGACAGCACAGGAGGGAGTTTTGATGCTTTGTTCTGTATGGACAGCACAGGAGGGAGTTTTGATGCTTTGTTCTGTATGGACAGCACAGGAGGGAGTTTTGATGCTTTGTTCTGTATGGATAGCACAGGAGGGAGTTTTGATGCTTTGTTATGTATGGACAGCACAGGAGGGAGTTTTGATGCTTTGTTCTGTATGGACAGCACAGGAGGGAGTTTTGATGCTTTGTTCTGTATGGACAGCACAGGAGGGAGTTTTGATGCTTTATTTTGTATGGACAGCACAGAAAGGAGTTTTGATGCTTTGTTCTGTATGGACAGCACAGGAGGGAGTTTTGATGCTTTGTTCTGTATGGACAGCACAGAGGGAAGTTCTGATTATTTGTTTCATACAGGCTACACAGGAAAGAAGCTGTAATGTTATGAATAGAATATCAGTGCCCAGGAAATCGAGGTTAATTTTCTGTCCGGGAAGCAAAAGTTATAGTGCTTTCCTGTAAGCAGTGTTTCTGATAAGTTCTTGTACGTCCACTCATTATTCCTGTGAAGGTTTTAGAGAAGAGACAGTGCCCAAGAGATTTGCACCATTCTTAGGTGAAGGAAGAGATAAACGAACGTTATTGAGCAGTTCGGGGCCCTGAAAAGTAGGGAGATGATGTACAAGTGATGAGTTAGTGTAGCTCATCCCTGTGCTTACGCTAAATCAGATACAGGAGTTGAAGAACTGTTTGCTGTCATTACGACATTTATTCTGCTCCACAATTAGTGTTTTAATTAATGTGCCTCAGGTAAATCTGGGCCTGTGATCCATTTTGTTTCCCTTGCTGTCCCATGAGATTGGGCCACAAATCTGCTATTTCCAGCTTTGCTGGGGGGTGGGGGGGGGTCTTGTGCTGTTTTCATTGATTTCGTCATCAGAATCTTTCTTGCTTCCACATTTGTTGTGTAAAAGGGTGACGTTCTCTGGATGTCTTAAGCACTGTCATGTCAGCCCACTACTCTGTCAGTGAGCATTGATTATTATGAGTGTGACAAGCTCAGCTGATACAGCCAGTGCTCATGGTGGTTATTTCTCATTCTTTATTACTTCATGGTGGTTATTTCTCATTCTTTATTACTCCATGGTGGTTATTTCTCATTCTTTATTACTCCATGGTGGTTATTTCTCATTCTTTATTACTCCATGGTGGTTATTTCTCATTCTTTATTATTCCATGGTGGTTATTCCTCATTCTTTATTATTTCATGATGGTTTTCCTCATTCTTTATTACTTCATGGTGGTAATTTCAGCGATGAGTTTCTTTATTACTTTATAGTGTCCTCTCTTTTATAAGTCCAGTGAGTATTGTTTTCTCAGCTCTGATGAAAGTGCCATGCGTTCAAAAGTAAAAGATATCTGCATTGTTTCTTTCACTATAGCTTGTATTATTGCTGTGATATTATTAAACATATCAGTGAAGTATGAACAACTAACATTTTCAGCAGTGACACAAAAGGAGTGCTCAGGGGTAGCTAAGCTGTATAGTGAACAGACTTTGTCAGTGTTTTCTTGAGGCAGTCCTTGCCCTGCTTTGTCACAGGAAAGTGGTCGGGAAAATGATGAGCAAGAACAAAGATGGAAATTGAAGATCTCTTGAGGTTTAGAATTCATTATGAGGTAAAAAAAAATGTGACTGAAGATGTTAGAGTGCATCCTGCAGGTGTATCTTAGCTAAATATGAAGACACCCAAGTCCTGTATCAAGATTCATAGCAGGACAGCCAGTTCTCTCTCCTGGTAGAGTTCTAGTGACAGATAATGGCCAGTTTTTAAAAACCAAAAGTCAGTCTGATGAATCAGGAAACTATTAGTTTGATAAAACACTAAATATTGCTCTTTGAAGTTGATTTCTTGGTGTTTTGTTGATCCCCTGGTTTTGTTAAGGATTTGTGACTAACATCTTCCCCAGAAGGGTGTCCTGTAAAAACACCTGCCAGGTCTTTTTATGCAAACACACCAAAGATAAAATAATGTTTAAACTTTTTTTTTGCTTGAAGCAATGGAGGAATGTACAACAAAGTGATACTTTACAGATATAACTGTGTACATGCGCTTGCCAGGTGTTGCCTTGAATGTGTACAATCTCAGACTTGTAATTTGACAAACCGATTGCCAGTGTATCATACATCTTCCCTCTTGGAAGAGATGTGTATTGTTGTTGATAGAAGTCAACAGAGTTGGTTTGCCATAGAAGCGTTGACCAGCTGTTCATGGGATGCTGCTCAGAGCATTCTGCAGAGAGAAGGCAGCTCAGTAATATTACCCCCCCCCCCAATTTTTTTTATACTAACATGTACATATACGGAAGTGGGTGGAGCATTGTTTGAATTGTGAGGGGTCAATCAGTAGATCCAGGGGGATTTGCCATGCTCCAGCTGTGCAGAATCCCCTCTTGTGCCACCAGCAGAGAGCAGACAAAGGTGTTTTATTTTACTGGACTGCTTCATTTTTAACTTCTGTGGCAAGATTTAGGAATAGTTTGTTTGCAATTTATATTTATTTTGTTTAAACATCCAAAACTTCACCCTGTTTGTTCCTATACAGCATTTGACATTTTTTGTGTGCATGTCGTAGGAGGCAGCAGCCCAGAATTTGATTTGCCAAAGATTCCAGTGTCCCTAACGTGTGATTGGTTAAAGACATGAATGCCAGTTTAAATAGCTCACGTGAATGGTTGAATATTACTGTGCAGTTTGAAACATCTTACGTGATTGGTTAGTAAGAATGTTACTTTTTTTTTTTTTAAAAAAAAGCTTACATGATTGGTTAAGATAACATGGTCATTTGTAACAGGTTACATGACTGGCTGAGTCTAAGTGCTTGTTTTAAAGATAACTTATTGCTTATAGCCATTCACTGGTCTATGGTGATGAATTCATGCAAAGCCATTTAACCATTAAAAATTGACTTCGAGTGAGAGCTGTTTTGAAATGAGGGCTTAATATTCATACTCACATCTCTCCCATACTTAGAGCTAGGCAGTTTTCTTCTCGTTTTGAAATCCTCTTTTAAACAAAAGCAAGAAAAAAGCGGATATTGAAATCACAGTATTGTACACTTGCAGTAATTGTAAAGCATAGCCACATTTTAGAGTCACAGACTTGGTCCTTTTAGAACCGAACTGACCAGGCTCAGAATAGTTCACCAGGACATCGTGGTTATTAAATTATTGTTATAGATTTGTTATCGCTTCGTTGTGGCTTTCAGCAAAATAGTAGGATCATGTCGGAGTGTTTCAAGGAAAAGGAAAAAAAACCTCTCTCTCTCTCGTATACACACACACACACATGTCATGCACATGTGTAGGCCATTGGGTGGGGTGGGCGGTGGAGAGAATCACTGGGTACAGTGGTGGAGTTTTTCATTATTAAGTGTCCGCTTGTCCGTAATGGGGATTCGATCAGGGCAACCTGCAGGACCTCACCCCGTGCTTTTGGTTGGGCAGGAATTGTTGCTGAAAGTTTCATTCGCTGATGTTTTATTTTGTGAGTGCTTGAATGAACAAATGCCAGGTTTTCATGGGAGACGGTTAACTCTCTTGTAGTTTGCGCATGCAGTTAGAACAAGTTTTTGTTATTGTAGTTTTCGTTTCAACCAGTTTCTAGTATTGTCTAAGATGTTTATGATGTGTACTGTGGGTAGAGGTCGCCTCCCCTTATTGTAGTGTGTGCCTTGTTATATAGATGCAAACACTTGAATGTCTAGAGGAAGAAGAAGGCGATAGCTAAAGGTAGTTAATTCAGTTTGTTTGTTTTTCAGGTGTTTATAGGAGATTTTGGGAAGCAATAAATCGGCAGAAGCGCCAGTAACCGGACTTATAATGAGTGGCTACATCTTCAGACAGTAGCAGGGTCGTTCATTTGTATGTTAGAAACTAGGTTTGTGTAGAAATGAGGGGAAGTAACGATGTATCAGAAGCAGTGATAGAAGAAAAGCTGTTGGCAACAGTGTCCTGTCCTTGCGTCCAAAACAATAAAACTTGATGGTACGAGATGCTAGAGGTTTTATGAGAGATTTTTTTGGGGTTATAGAATGTATCTACTAGTAGCAGATCTTTAGAGAAACGGGGCCCTTGCTCTGGGGCCCTGGAAGGTGTTACCTTTTTTTTCAGTGATGGACCCGGAGGGTTTGGGGGAAGGGGTCGCCTGGATAAAAAGAGATAAAGCTTGGGGTGGGGCTAGGAGTTTCTATGAGGGGCCCTGTTTAGTATACCCTCTAAATCTCACAAACAGAAGATCTTGTTGGAGCTGTTAGGACCGGTGATTCCGTTGAGCACAGCCTGATCCCAGTGTTTTCACGCTGGAGTCTTTGGCGTGGCTAGGGCCCGTAGGTGTGGGGGACACTGGCGCAATAAAAGGGGCCCCGCTTAGGTGGGGTCCCTCCCTCAGTGCCTATGCTTGGCCCTCAAGACAAGTTAGATTGTTTAAGAGCCGGTGATGGTCTGAGAGTGTTGCTGGAGAAGATTATTGTCCTTGACTTTTCTCTAGTGTTAATTTTAGGAAGCGAATATGAGACAGCGAGTTTTCAGTAACAGATGACTTTTGTCAGGAAGGATCTTTGAATAATCTTTATTTTTAAAGGGTAAGGAATTGGCACGCAGGCCCGTCTTACATTCTGCCCTTTTCTGATGGAAAAAAAAAAGAAGATAGATATCTCTTGTGAGTGTTTTTTATTTATTTCTGGTAATTGTCTTGTTTGAAATGATTGGATTAACAACAAAATTTGATATTAGAAATATCTACCTGAAAACAAAAGGTTGAAAATATAAAACATAGATCAAAAGTTCCTTAGCATGAGGCCCTCTGACCAAATGTGACCTGCCTGAGTCGTGTATGCGGCCATTGCCACTCTTTTTCACCTTTGTCTTTTTTTTTTTTTTTAACACATAGTGAAAGATTCCAGATATTTTCTGTGACTACATGCTTCTTAAGTCGCCAGGTCATTCTCAAACGGTTATCAAACTAGAGTTTGAGAAGGTGCCAGAAATTCAGTTTTGTTTAAAAAAAAAAAAGAAACACTGATAAAGATTTTTAAAAATTTGCTGGAACTGCCTCACTTCAAATGGCTCATTTTGTTCGAGGTCTTTACCCTGTGAAATTTCATTATTTTGCAGTTCTGATAATGTTGAAATTCATTCATCCAGTAGGCTTTGAAATAATGAATTTCATTTTATTTGTGTGTTTGTAGCAGGCAAAATTTCCTTCAGTTTATTCTCAGAATGTCAAACGTATTTTTAACGAAAGCTGATGTAGACCTCTACTCGTGTTACAAGTACATGTAGGAGATTTAACTGCTCTGTTAACTTCCACATGTTGTGTTATTTTTAAGGGTTATATAAGATGGGATTTACTGTGTGTGTGTGTTTTTTAACAGCAGTCATCTTGAAAAAAATTGGTTTGCAATCGTTGACCAAGATTTATAACAGATAATTGGCCATGATGTGTAACAGATTGTTGATCAAGATTTGTAACAGATAGTTGACCATGATGTGTAACAGATTGCTGACCAAGATTTGTAACAGATAGTTGGCCATGATGTGTAACAGATTGTTGATCAAAATTTGTAACAGATAGTTGGCCATGATGTGTAACAGATTGTTGACCAAGATTTGTAACAGATAGTTGACTATGATGTGTAACAGATCGTTGACCAAGATTTGTAACAGATTGTTGGCCAAGATTTGTAATAGATCGTTGGCCAAGATTTGTAACAGATCGTTGGCCGTGGTTTGTAACAACAGATGGTTAAGCCATGATTTGTAACAACAGATGGTTAAGATTTGTGATTAGGATTTGTGACAGAATGATTTGTTTCCTTGATTTTGAATTATTTTTTTTTTTCTTAAGTAGGACAGAGCAGGGAAGTTGGTTACATTTTTTGTTTATAATGACAGTTAGTTGGATTGCTTTATGCATGAATTTAGATAGACCATTGTCTTAACCTTTGCTAGTTGTCTTAACATGTGCTAGCTGATACAAGCAAGAAGAAACATGCCAACCTAGACCACATGGCCATATTGTTATTTATACTTTTATTTTCATTTAAAGCAATAAAATAATTTTCATATGCCATATCTTGTTGAGGCTGACTACGGTAGATCTTTGTATCATTATGTGACTATGGTAGATTTCTGTTTTTAAACAGGAAGATTTTTTTTCTCTCTTAAGATTTTTTAAATAGGGGAAGAAACGCCAGAGACTGTTTATTTACAAGGATAGCTTTTTTTCATGTAAGAAATTTGTTGCGTTAAGTTCAAGATTATCACAGTAAAGAGGGGAGTGGGGGGGGGGGGTGTGATATGGATTGCCAGTTGAAACTGAAACAAAACCACTATCAAGTCTTTATTCATGAAGGGAGTGAACTCGAGGGGACGGGACGCTAAAGTATGAGAGATTTATCTCCCCATATCATGTGAGGTTTCTGTTATTTCATACAAGAATTTGTATTCTGTACAGATGAACTTCCCTTTCTTAGCCTCTGAGTAATCTGAAGTTCATTTTCTTATTGTGTGTTTGTGTATCCAAGTGCTGCTTAGCGAAAGCTATCATTTGGGAGGGGTGGGATAGGTGGATAAGTGGTCCAGGTTTAGCATTCTCTCTCTCTCTCTTAAACCGTGAAAATGTATATAAATTGTTGTAATGAGAATATGCAAGCCGGCCTGCTTTTTTGAGTTAAGGATTATTTTATATTACTGGTTGATATTTGAAGTATTAGTGTTCTCTCTGATTATGTGTTGTTACAATTATTCTTGGATTGGTCAGCGGGAGGCAAGCGACTTTGTTACTCTGAACTGTATTGAGTGGCCTGTTGTTACTTATTAGTTCACTGACATTTGTGATAGTTTTGTAACATTGTTACCTAGCGACGTGTTTTGCCCACGGCTCGGGCAAGCACAGAATTGTTACTGTTGTCATCATAGTGTTATCAGCGTTGATTTTTTTTTCCTAGAGTTTGACATTTAGATCTAAAAGTGATAGAAAACACGTTGGATTTCAAATAAAGTGTGATATTATCAGCATTTAATCTGGGCTTGTCAAGTTTGTTTTTTGTTCTTGTCTGTGGTCAAGTTCAGTGTTCTTAGAGAAGGTGGAGAACACTGAACATTAATGAAAATCAAAATTCTTAGGAAGTGTCATGAGAAGAAAGCAAGGTTTCAGAGAGAGGGGGAGAGAGAGAGAGAGACTTCAGAAATCGGTCTGCGATTGTCATGAGAAGAGAGCAAGGTTTCAGAGAGAGAGAGACTTCAGAAATCGGTCTGTGGTTGTCATGAGAAGAGAGCAAGGTTTCAGAGAGAGAGACTTCAGAAGTCAGTCTGTGATTGTCGTGAGAAAAGAGCAACGTTACAGAGAGAAGCTTCAGAAATTAATCTGTGGTTGTCGTGAGAAGAGAGCAAGGTTTCAGAGAGAGGCTTCGGAAATTAGTCTGTGGTTGTCATGAGAAGAGAGCAAGGTTTCAGAGAGAGAGACTTCAGAAATTAGTCTGTGGTTGTCATGAGAAGAGAGCAAGGTTTCAGAGAGAGAGACTTCAGAAATTAATCTGTGGTTGTCATGAGAAGAGAGCAAGGTTTCAGAGAGAGAGAGACTTCAGAAATTAATCTGTGGTTGTCATGAGAAGAGAGCAAGGTTTCAGAGAGAGACTTCAGAAATCTCTCTTGACATCCTCACATTTAGGACAGTAGCATACGTGCTCCGCCGCGTAGCCCAACATCCTCTCAAGCTTTAGTCTGCTGGTGGTTCTTGTCAAATGTTTCATGTTGATTACACGATTTCTCCCAGGAAACTCAGATTCTCTGCCAGAGCCATTCATCTAACCTAACGTCATCATCTCCCTTTATGCTAATTTTTCACCCACTCCCTCTCCTTCTCCTTCTGTAGCCTGTCCAAAACGGCCTTCGCAGTGCCGTCCTTGTCCATTCTCAGCCTGTGCAAGCCAGTCTATCAGTCAACTCACTCCCATGCTCTCTCTCAATCAGTCAACTCACTCCCATGCTCTCTCTCAATCAGTCAACTCACTCCCATTCTCTATCTCAATCAGTCAACTCACTCCCATGCTCTCTCTCAATCAGTCAACTCACTCCCATGCTCTTTCTCAATCAGTCAACTCACTCCCATGCTCTCTCTCAATCAGTCAACTCACTCCCATGCTCTCTCTCAATCAGTCAACTCACTCCCATGCTCTCTCTCTCAATCAGTCAACTCACTCCCATGCTCTCTCTCTCAATCAGTCAACTCACTCCCATGCTCTCTCTCAATCAGTCAACTCACTCCCATGCTCTCTCTCAATCAGTCAACTCACTCCCATGCTCTCTCTCAATCAGTCAACTCACTCCCATGCTCTCTCTCAATCAGTCAACTCACTCCCATGCTCTCTCTCAATCAGTCAACTCACTCCCATGCTCTCTCTCAATCAGTCAACTCACTCCCATGCTCTCTCTCAATCAGTCAACTCACTCCCATGCACACCGGCATGTCCTGGACGGAAGATCAGGTTAATGCTCCTGCATGCGAGTGTCCCAACAGGTTCACTCATTTTCTTTCAAGAAATGTTTTCCCATTTTTCCTTAGCAAGATCTCTTAGTCCGTCACAACAGCACCATGAGATACTTCCTGACTTACCAGCCGCCCAGTTGCCGCTGAAGAGAGAGAACTGAGATCGTGGAATGATAGGATCCACTGGCTTCTATTTAACTCCTAAAGGAAAAGAAAAGAAAAATCTTTTCTGCTATTTACTGCTTCATTATTCTTCTATTGACACGGCCGTCACAGCAGTCTTCGTAAGAATGTTGATTCCATATTATCTGGAATCCGTCTTTTGAGTCAGACAGTCTTGGAAAGGAATGATGGAATGGCATTTTGACATACAGTGAAAAATGTTCCATAGGGCAAGGAAGGTTGAAAACTACTGAAGTTAGAGGATCTGATAATCACCGGAAAACCTACAGGGGGGAAGAAAAGAAAGAAGAAGACAGAAAATACCTTACCAGGCTGAGAAAGTGGCAGGGGAAAATAGGTTCAGTCGAACTAATTAGAAATATATAGTCCCCCACGAGGAGGTGAAGATGCTGGTCGATGAGGCAATCAGCGACCCATAGCTGACATGCTAGCCTCAAGATTAGCGAACCATAGCCGACCAGAACCCTGTCCCACCTCTCTATTGGTACCGCCAGTAACAGACCTAGCCTGGCTAACGGGGCAGGGATCGCCATAGTCCCCATGGTGGTGGAGTCTGCTAAAGAAGCATTGCACACCCGCTGCTCTTTAGCTGTGCTGCAACGCCGATACGATGTTGTTCCTCAACGCCTTCACAGCATCGGCTGCAAAGAACACCAGCTCACAATTACAGGGAGATAGCACAAGACAAGACAAGAAGTATCCCAGGTTAAAAAATAAATAATAAACATGATCATCTATCGACACGGCACCTAACAGATTAATGAGCGTTGTCTAGTTAATTCTTACATCTTCTTACATCCTTCCCGTACCGCTAAACGTCACACAGGTCCTGCATTCGCCAAGATTTTCTGTCTTCTGCGAGTTTTTCAGCTCATTAAGGGATGTTATGCCCACTGAACTGGCCTCTCATAACAATGTCCCCTCAATGGTAAAAAACTACTGCATGGAAATCTGTCTCATCATCATCATCATCATCTTCTATCTCCCTGGAACTGCGAGCTGATTATGAAGAAGAAGAAAGAAGAAAGAAGGAGGAGAAAGATGTTAATTGGTGTGAAAATGAACCTGAGAACACGTGAGCAGTTTCTTCACAAAACCAGGTTACTGTTTGTTGTATTATAAGAAATCACCCGCCCCAGCTCCCTACTGTTTGTTGTATTACAAGAAATCACCCGCCCCAGCTCCCTACTGTTTGTTGTATTACAAGAAATCACCCGCCCCAGCTCCCTACTGTTTGTTGTATTACAAGAAATCACCCGCCACAGCTCCCTACTGTTTGTTGTATTACAAGAAATCACCCGCCCCAGCTCCCTACTGTTTGTTGTATTACAAGAAATCACCCGCCCCAGCTCCCTACTGTTTGTTGTATTACAAGAAATCACCCGCCCCAGCTCCCTACTGTTTGTTGTATTACAAGAAATCACCCGCCCCCGCTCCCTACTGTTTGTTGTATTACAAGAAATCACCCGCCCCCGCTCCCTACTGTTTGTTGTATTACAAGAAATCACCCGCCACAGCTCCCTACTGTTTGTTGTATTACAAGAAATCACCCGCCCCAGCTCCCTACTGTTTGTTGTATTACAAGAAATCACCCGCCCCAGCTCCCTACTGTTTGTTGTATTACAAGAAATCACCCGCCCCCGCTCCCTACTGTTTGTTGTATTACAAGAAATCACCCGCCACAGCTCCCTACTGTTTGTTGTATTACAAGAAATCACCCGCCCCAGCTCCCTACTGTTTGTTGTATTACAAGAAATCACCCGCCCCAGCTCCCTACTGTTTGTTGTATTACAAGAAATCACCCGCCCCAACTGCCGCTCCCCACCCAAATAATCTAAGTTTGACACTTTCAGCCAGTTCCTGGGTAGCAGCTGCTTTGAAGGATACAATTTTTAACAAACTATTGAGACGACAAGGTAGTGAAGTTAAAGATCTACGCCTGTTTCTTTCGCTTCGGCCTCTTATTTCTGAAAATGATTATCGTTCTGCGACAACCTTGTTGGTAGTAACATATTTTTGTTTTGTGTGTATAGGGTGGCTACCCCCAGAAAAGGAGGCGCGCAAGGTAATAAGTCAGGCGACATGAAAGGTAAAAAAGGCAAAGACAACCTTATCACGCCACCTATGGGGGGGGGGGGGAGAGATATGATATTAGTGTTATTTCTTGACCTGTCAGGCACACTGGAGGGTGATGTCATCAGTATCATACCTGACCACCTTTCCGTGACCAGCTCCGGACGAAACCAGGTACCCTGTCCTGTACGATCATTATTGACTGGGGGCGCCACTCTGGCCGGATTTGAACCACCAGCCTTCTCCATGAGAGACAGTGCATACCAATCAGGCGCTCCCAACATGGAACATTTTAAAAGAAAGATTTGCCATGAAAATGATGGTGCTCTCTGAAGATTTCCAGATTGAATCTATCACAGAATATCACGACTAAATATACATTATGTATTTAATTATTATTATATATCAATATACTCTTGGACCAGTTTGGGCAAATTGTGTTGGAGAATTAGATAATCACGTGACGGCAGAAAAGTTTCAGATATCGACGGTAACCGACTTCAGGCTAAATTTGGAAAATGTCAATTTTATTTGCTAAAGAAATTTGAAATGAAAGTACAGTTGTGGCGGAAATTCTATTCATGTTGTTAACGATGAACACAGAGTTCAAGATGTTAATGTTGAGGTTTTCTCAGCTACTGAATCTCTGGTATTGTTGATGAGAATCTGTGTCTTAATAGTGTCTGGTCAGTCAGCCGTCCAGTCTCGGGCAACTAGTTGCTTCGTTGATCTGCTATGGTCAGTCAACCGTCCAGTCTCGGGCAGGCTGGTTGATTCGTTGATCTGCTATGGTCAGTCAACCGTATAGTCTCGGTCAACTAGTTGCTTCGTTGATCTGCTATGGTCAGTCAACTGTCTAGTCTCGGTCAACGAGTTGCTTCGTTGATCTGCTATGGTCAGTCAACCGTATAGTCTCGGTCAACTAGTATGGTCAGTCAACCGTATAGTCTCAGTCAACTAGTTGCTTCGTTGATCTGCTATGGTCAGTCAACTGTCTAGTCTCGGTCAACTAGTTGCTTCGTAGATCTGCTATGGTCAGTCAACTGTCTAGTCTCGGGCAGGCTGGTTGCTTCGTTGATCTGCTCTGGTCAGTCAACCGTCCAGTCTCGGCCAACTGACACGAGTTATACAGGAATTCTTTTGTCATAACAAGGAAACGGCTGGTGGTAGACACTGAAATAGTCTTACATAGCACACAGTTTTCAAGCTAAAGATGTATTTTGGTAAGAAATCTCCGAGTGTGACTTTATAGATATAGTAAATTCAGAAAATAAATAACACAGATTTTAAAACTTTACAGCATGGCGAAGTATATTATAGCATGTATTTAAACGGTAGCTCCGTTCTTTGGCGATTATCTTCTCTTGCCTTTGTAGTCTTTGGCCGTGGCTTTGGAACAAATGACTACTTACTACAAACTTTGCGTAGACCAGATAAAGATGAGCAGTTGCAACTCTCTCTTTTTCGACCTTCGATCGCTCTCACCGGAAGCCTGCAAATTCACCCGTGGATCTGATTTGTTGTTTATAGACTAACCCTTTAAGAAAAAAAAAAAAGACCGTATTTCAGTGACCCCTAGACGTTCGATTTTGATTTAAAATAAAAAGAAAGATCCATTTTTCGCAGTCACATGACAGATATGAGATAAAGATTTTATTTTTAATGAAAACTACATCAAGTTTCAGATAAACTGAAATAAAAATCTGAAATTCTTAAAATTGCTTTTCTCCACTCTACATACTGTATACAATATACTACATTTTTTTAAAAGTAGCATTTTAAGATATATTTTAATATATTTTAAGAATAAACGAATGGACATTTAAAAATACATAATACAATATACTGCATCTTTTTAAAGTAACATTTGTATATTTTAAGAATAAACAAATGAACATTAAAAAAACAGCTTTCGGCGATCAAGAATTGAATTCCAAAATTCATTCAAGGCTGACGGGTCAACTCCCTTAGTAAAATGATCTTATGTGGTATTTTTAACCTGTCTCCCCTTTCATTAAGGGGAAAAAATAATAAAAACACACATACATACATACACATACACAGTCTGGTCTTGAAAATATTTGGGGCACTAACCTCTCGGCGTAAGTTTAATGGGTGTGGCCGTAGAAGTAATGAAGGGGCCCTCAATACAAATCTATATACAGCCACATTTACTTGTAGTTTAGAACTTTCCTTAGTACTACTTTTGAATTAAGCTCTTCAATGTTAAAGAGAAGGGTGAAAAAAAGGGGAAAAAATGGACTACATACATCGATCGCATGAATTCAAAGAACAGTGGAACCATTCACTTTTTGACTCGTGGCTTTTGATATTACGTTGTATGTGGTTTTTGGAGCAAGACTGGAGGGTTAAGGACCTGTAGATGAAAGGAATGTACGATCTGCAAGTTGTCTTAAATGAATGTCATGCCCAGATCCAGATTGTCCGGTACGTGACAAAGTTTTTTGGAGAAATGGCTACCAAGCTTAAATGATCTGTGTTTATATTTATATTTATATATTTTTTGCACACTGTATTTAAGAAGAAAAAAAAAAAAGAAAGAAACCGTGGAAATAACTCCAGGCACTTACGATCTGGGCGCCATAAAACACACATCATCACACAATCAAGATATGATTCTGATTTATTGTGACTGATTGTTTCACTGCTGTAGCGCAAAAGCCTGTCATGTTCAGAAAAATTAAAGCAGATAAAGACCCTACATTCAAAGATTGTAACAAAGATTGTCAGTCTTTGTCACAATAGAAAAAAAAAGCAAAACATAAATCTACGTGATCCACATTTTGCTGGAAATTACAGAGAAACTGATCACTATCTTCTTTCTGTATGGTGGAGCCTGCAAAAAATGCATACTTTGCAATTACCAGGTGAGCAATATCTTAAAGTTCCTACAGGTACTGGATCATAAGAAAAACCATGACAGCCAGCTACAGCAGTGTCCAGGCAGTGGCCAGCCATGTCATACTGACCACAAAAGGCAGTCGCTTTGTTCGGTGATCTACACTGGTGGTTACAAACCCGTGGGCCGGGGAGCGCTGTTATGCCGCGAAGGGTCCGCAGATGTGCAGCGAACTTTTTAGGGAGGGTTGAAAAGAAGAGATTTTTACTTGTTTTTAAATGATGAAATCTGCCATTAGAAGTCACGATGTGTCTTGGTTATTTTCTGGCCTTGTGTGTGCTGTCAGGTGAGATAGGTTGGCAATGGCTGATCTAGACATGAAGTACAGAAGAGAAAGACTGGGACATTGGCTGACCTAGACATGAAATACAGAAGAGAAAGGCTGGGGCATTGGCTGACCTAGACATGAGGTACAGAAGAGAAAAATCTGAAATTCTTAAAATTGCTTTTCTCCACTCTACATACTGTATACAATATACTACATTTTTTTAAAAGTAGCATTTTAAGATATATTTTAATATATTTTAAGAATAAACGAATGGACATTTAAAAATACATAATACAATATACTGCATCTTTTTAAAGTAACATTTGTATATTTTAAGAATAAACAAATGAACATTAAAAAAACAGCTTTCGGCGATCAAGAATTGAATTCCAAAATTCATTCAAGGCTGACGGGTCAACTCCCTTAGTAAAATGATCTTATGTGGTATTTTTAACCTGTCTCCCCTTTCATTAAGGGGAAAAAATAATAAAAACACACATACATACATACACATACACAGTCTGGTCTTGAAAATATTTGGGGCACTAACCTCTCGGCGTAAGTTTAATGGGTGTGGCCGTAGAAGTAATGAAGGGGCCCTCAATACAAATCTATATACAGCCACATTTACTTGTAGTTTAGAACTTTCCTTAGTACTACTTTTGAATTAAGCTCTTCAATGTTAAAGAGAAGGGTGAAAAAAAGGGGAAAAAATGGACTACATACATCGATCGCATGAATTCAAAGAACAGTGGAACCATTCACTTTTTGACTCGTGGCTTTTGATATTACGTTGTATGTGGTTTTTGGAGCAAGACTGGAGGGTTAAGGACCTGTAGATGAAAGGAATGTACGATCTGCAAGTTGTCTTAAATGAATGTCATGCCCAGATCCAGATTGTCCGGTACGTGACAAAGTTTTTTGGAGAAATGGCTACCAAGCTTAAATGATCTGTGTTTATATTTATATTTATATATTTTTTGCACACTGTATTTAAGAAGAAAAAAAAAAAAGAAAGAAACCGTGGAAATAACTCCAGGCACTTACGATCTGGGCGCCATAAAACACACATCATCACACAATCAAGATATGATTCTGATTTATTGTGACTGATTGTTTCACTGCTGTAGCGCAAAAGCCTGTCATGTTCAGAAAAATTAAAGCAGATAAAGACCCTACATTCAAAGATTGTAACAAAGATTGTCAGTCTTTGTCACAATAGAAAAAAAAAGCAAAACATAAATCTACGTGATCCACATTTTGCTGGAAATTACAGAGAAACTGATCACTATCTTCTTTCTGTATGGTGGAGCCTGCAAAAAATGCATACTTTGCAATTACCAGGTGAGCAATATCTTAAAGTTCCTACAGGTACTGGATCATAAGAAAAACCATGACAGCCAGCTACAGCAGTGTCCAGGCAGTGGCCAGCCATGTCATACTGACCACAAAAGGCAGTCGCTTTGTTCGGTGATCTACACTGGTGGTTACAAACCCGTGGGCCGGGGAGCGCTGTTATGCCGCGAAGGGTCCGCAGATGTGCAGCGAACTTTTTAGGGAGGGTTGAAAAGAAGAGATTTTTACTTGTTTTTAAATGATGAAATCTGCCATTAGAAGTCACGATGTGTCTTGGTTATTTTCTGGCCTTGTGTGTGCTGTCAGGTGAGATAGGTTGGCAATGGCTGATCTAGACATGAAGTACAGAAGAGAAAGACTGGGACATTGGCTGACCTAGACATGAAATACAGAAGAGAAAGGCTGGGGCATTGGCTGACCTAGACATGAGGTACAGAAGAGAAAAGCTGGGGCATTGGCTGACCTAGACATGAGGTACAGAAGAGAAAGACTGGACAATGGCTGATCTAGACATGAAGTACAGAAGAGAAAAGCTGGGGCATTGGCTGACCTAGACATGAGGTACAGAAGAGAAAGACTGGACAATGGCTGATCTAGACATGAAGTACAGAAGAGAAAAGCTGGGGCATTGGCTGACCTAGACATGAGGTACAGAAGAGAAAGGCTGGGGCATTGGCTGACCTAGACATGAAATACAGAAGAGAAAGACTGGGACAATGGCTGACCTAGACATGAAATACAGAAGAGAAAGGCTGGGGCATTGGCTGACCTAGACATGAGGTACAGAAGAGAAAGACTGGACAATGGCTGATCTAGACAAGAAGTACAGAAGAGAAAAGCTGGGGCATTGGCTGACCTAGACATGAGGTACAGAAGAGAAAGGCTGGACAATGGCTGATCTAGACATGAAGTACAGAAGAGAAAAGCTGGGGCATTGGCTGACCTAGACATGAGGTACAGAAGAGAAAGGCTGGGGCATTGGCTGATCTAGACATGAGGTACAGAAGAGAAAGGCTGGGGCATTGGCTGACCTAGACATGAGGTACAGAAGAGAAAGGCTGGGGCATTGGCTGATCTAGACATGAGGTACAGAAGAGAAAGGCTGGGGCATTGGCTGACCTAGACATGAGGTACAGAAGAGAAAGGCTGGGGCATTGGCTGATCTAGACATGAAGTACAGAAGAGAAAGTCTGGGGCATTGGCTGACCTAGACATGAGGTACAGAAGAGAAAGGCTGGGACAATGGCTGATCTAGACATGAAGTACAGAAGAGAAAGACTGGGACAATGGCTGATCTAGACACAGAGTACAGAAGAGAAAGACTGGGAGAATGGCTGACCTAGACACAGAGTACAGAAGAGAAAGACTGGGACAATGGCTGACCTAGACACAGAGTACAGAAGAGAAAGACTGGGACAATGGCTGACCTAGACACAGAGTACAGAAGAGAAAGACTGGGACAATGGCTGACCTAGACACAGAGTACAGAAGAGAAAGACTGGGACAATGGCTGATCTAGACATGAAGTACAGAAGAGAAAGACTGGGACAATGGCTGACCTAGACACAGAGTACAGAAGAGAAAGACTGGGACAATGGCTGACCTAGACACAGAGTACAGAAGAGAAAGACTGGGACAATGGCTGATCTAGACATGAAGTACAGAAGAGAAAGACTGGGACAATGGCTGATCTAGACATGAAGTACAGAAGAGAAAGGCTGGGGCAATGGTTGATCTAGACATGAGGTACAGAAGAGAAAGGCTGGGGCATTGGCTGATCTAGACATGAAGTACAGAAGAGAAAGTCTGGGGCATTGGCTGACCTAGACATGAGGTACAGAAGAGAAAGGCTGGGACAATGGCTGATCTAGACATGAAGTACAGAAGAGAAAGACTGGGACAATGGCTGATCTAGACACAGAGTACAGAAGAGAAAGACTGGGAGAATGGCTGACCTAGACACAGAGTACAGAAGAGAAAGACTGGGACAATGGCTGACCTAGACACAGAGTACAGAAGAGAAAGACTGGGACAATGGCTGACCTAGACACAGAGTACAGAAGAGAAAGACTGGGACAATGGCTGACCTAGACACAGAGTACAGAAGAGAAAGACTGGGACAATGGCTGATCTAGACATGAAGTACAGAAGAGAAAGACTGGGACAATGGCTGACCTAGACACAGAGTACAGAAGAGAAAGACTGGGACAATGGCTGACCTAGACACAGAGTACAGAAGAGAAAGACTGGGACAATGGCTGATCTAGACATGAAGTACAGAAGAGAAAGACTGGGACAATGGCTGATCTAGACATGAAGTACAGAAGAGAAAGGCTGGGGCAATGGTTGATCTAGACACAGAGTACAGAAGAGAAAGACTGGGACAATGGCTGACTTAGACATGAAGTACAGAAGAGACAGGCCAGGCAAAAAAGCTGATCCGTCGTCTCAAGTCACATGACAGCAACAATAACAAAAACAACAAGAAAAGCAACAACAAAAAATAACATCAACGTCTGCTCATGTCCCAGGTAACGAGGAAAGCAAAAGAATCATTTAATATCATCATCATTCAATGATGAGCAAATCACCTAACTCCGTGTATTCACAACAACAACAACAACAACAACAACAACAACAACGACAAACAACACTAACAAACTACAGTAAAACCTCGAGACAAACTTGGGTTTACAGAACGGAAAAAAAACAACATTCTGATGTGGTCAGCTTTAGTTCCCTGTTGAGTTTCGATGATCCATCTTATCTGCTGTCTCAGACAACTGATTTAAATAGGTGACAGGCTTTCTCCTAGACAGACAGGGACACATCAGAGCCAGCTATTTTAACACAAGTGACAGGCACAAAACTTTCTCCTAGACAGACAGGGGCACGTCAGAGCCAGCTATTTTAACACAAGTGACAGGCACAAAACTTTCTCCTAGACAGACAGGGACACATCAGAGCCAGCTATTTTAACACAAGTGACAGGCACAAAACTTTCTCCTAGACAGACAGGGGCACGTCAGAGCCAGCTATTTTAACACAAGAGACAGACACAAAACTTTCTCCTAGACAGACAGGGGCACGTCAGAGCCAGCTATTTTAACACAAGAGACAGGCACAAAACTTTCTCCTAGATAGACAGGGGCACGTCAGAGCCAGCTATTTTAACACAAGAGACAGGCACAAAACTTTCTCCTAGACAGACAGGGGCACGTCAGAGCCAGCTATTTTAACACAAGAGACAGGCACAAAACTTTCTCCTAGACAGACAGGGGCACGTCAGAGCCAGCTATTTTAACACAAAAGACAGGCACAAAACTTTCTCCTAGACAGACAGGGGCACGTCAGAGCCAGCTATTTTAACACAAGAGACAGACACAAAACTTTCTCCTAGACAGACAGGGGCACGTCAGAGCCAGCTATTTTAACACAAAAGACAGGCACAAAACTTTCTCCTAGACAGACAGGGGCACGTCAGAGCCAGCTATTTTAACACAAGAGACAGACACAAAACTTTCTCCTAGATAGACAGGGGCACGTCAGAGCCAGCTATTTTAACACAAGAGACAGACACAAAACTTTCTCCTAGATAGACAGGGGCACGTCAGAGCCAGCTATTTTAACACAAGAGACAGACACAAAACTTTCTCCTAGACAGACAGGGGTACATCTTAGCCTTGTTAGACTGAACGAACTCTAAATACCTGTATGAAGTGAAAGAAGCAAGTCTCATCAAGCATGAGTATATTTTAACATCACACTCATCTCAGCACAGTGAGATATAGCACAATGAAGTATAGCACAGTGAAGTATACCACAGTAAGGTATAGCACAGTGAAAGATACCACAGTGAGGTATAGCACAGTGAAAGATACCACAATGAGGTATAGCACAGTGATGTATAGCACATTGAGGTACAACACAGTGAAGTATACCACAATGAGGTATAGCACAGTGAATGATACCACAGTGAAGTATAGCACAGTGAGGTATAGCACTGTGAAGTATAACACATTGAGGTATAACATCGTGATGTATAGCACAGTGGCGTATACCACAGTGAGGTATAGCACACTGAAGTATAGCTCAATGAGGTAGAGCACAGTGAAGTATAGCACAGATAAGACTTGTTCAGTCTTCAAAGTGAAGAACTAAAAAAAAAAAACTGGAGGATTAAGTGACAGAAGAAAAATGGGCGGTGGGGGGAAGGAGAAGGAAGAGGAGGAGGTGAAAGAAACGGATATGGAGGTAAGAGACCTGAAGTAACAGAATAAGATGTTTCATTGGACGCTGGAATGAACAAAATTAATGGAAATATTCCACTGATGTTAAAAGAAAAAAAAACATGTAACAACAGAATTGAATAGCTGAGAAAGATTGGTGTTTGCAGCATGTAATGATTGAATTCACTGACTTGAGATTTATGACTTCAGGCCCATTTAAATGTGAAGCTGTCGTTAACCAACCTTTGGCCACTGTGCTACATCCGCTGCAGGTTTCGTCGTTCACAGGTGAGAAGAAACATGAAACTTTCATCGCCTCTTGCAAACATGAACAAATTTTTTTAAAAAAAGGCAGGGGTTGTATTGGAGTCTGTACAGTTGGGCCAGCGTAGCAAGAAGCATGGGCTATCAGGGTAGATCTTCTTAGAGTTGGGCCAGCGTAGCAAGAAGCATGGGCTATCAGGGTAGATCTTCTTACAGTTGGGCCAGCGTAGCAAGAAGCATGGGCTATCAGGGTAGATCTTCTTACAGTTGGGCCAGCGTAGCAAGAAGCATGGGCTATCAGGGTAGATCTTCTTAGAGTTCGGCCAGCGTAGCAAGAAGCATGGGCTATCAGGGTAGATCTTCTTACAGCTCGGCCAGCGTAGCAAGAAGCATGGGCTATCAGGGTAGATCTTCTTACAGTTGGGCCAGCGTAGCAAGAAGCATGGGCTATCAGAGTAGATCTTCTTACAGTTCGGGCAGCGTAGCAAGAAGCATGGGCTATCAAGGTAGATCTTCTTACATCTTACATCCTTCCCGTGCCGTTGAACGTCACATAGGGCTCGCATGGTAGTTCGCCAAGTTTTCCTGTTTTCGGCGAAGCTTTTCAACCTCATCAAGGGATTTTATGCCTACTAATTTGGCCTCTCTTAACAATGTCCTCTTTAGAGTTTCACGTGGTAGACCTCTTCTTCTTCAACCTGTTGTATTCCAGTTGACAAGTTTGTTTTTGGGATTCTCTGACTGTTTCTAATCATCACATGGCCATCATATGTCCATCACCATCTTTTTTTTCTGATTACTCATGAGACAGATTGCTGTTTGCTCATCTGTCTTATCTCTGCGTTGTTCTTAAATTCGTTCCACTTTATACAAAGTATTTTCCTGAGGCATTTGTTTTCAAACAAGTCTAATACTTTTTCTATTTCTTTAGTTGTTTGCCAGCTTTCACATGCATAAACGAGGGTGAACTTAACTTGGTTTTTGTGCTTATAACTTTTGAATGCCATTTGTTCTCAAGATTCTTGAAGGTCAGTGCTGCTTTTGCAATTCCAATTCTAACTTCCTTTCTGGTGTCACCATCCTGGTCTATATGTCTGCCGAGGTATGCAAATTGGTGTACTTCTTCAACAGCTGTTCCGTCAACGTATATTTTTCCTTCTTGATTAATGAGAAATTTCATAATTTTTTGTTTTTTTTTTCTTGTTAATTTAATGTGCTGTTTTGCTAGCCAGTAAAGACAGGGTAATATAAAAATTATCTATCTGGTTTCTAGTTTTATCATCTGGAGATATCAAGGTAGACAGGTAGGTAAAATAATTCACGTTTATATTCAGATATATTTGGGGATACGATATTTCCACGATCTTCGGCATATGAAAGTCTGATGTGGTCAGTATCACGCCTGGCCATCCCAGATATGGTCAGTATCACGCCTGGCCATCCCAGATGTGGTCAGTATCACGCCTGGCCATCCCAGATGTGGTCAGTATCACGCCTGGCCATCCCAGTTGTGGTCAGTATCACGCCTGGCCATCCCAGATGTGGTCAGTATCACGCCTGGCCATCCCAGTTGTGGTCAGTATCACGCCTGGCCATCCCAGATGTGGTCAGTATCACGCCTGGCCATCCCAGATTTCTCTGGTACCCATTTTTAGAGGTTGGGTCGACCCCGGGGCTATGAAGACTTGCTACACAATAAAATGTAATAGTTGGCATGATAAGAATCTAAAAATATTAATAGTAAGATTCAGAAAAGTGAGCGAAAGAAGCTGTGAGACCCTAAAGCAACGAACGTAGCTGTGCGTTCAAGACAAACAGAAGACAAAAGAGACGCGTCAACGGATGTGCCACAGCAGCGAAAATAAACAGGTTTGCCAGGATGAGCTGAGATATATGTATTGTCTACGTAGTTAGCTTTTGAAAATAGGTGGAAATAAGACACTTGTGGCTGTTCGTGCTGCGCCATTGTCCCTGCATCGTGGCAGACTTTTCTGCACTGTCTGTGAAACTGAAATTCTCCCCAGATCGTAAACGCGTGAAAGTTGTTTATTGCTTGAATGCAGCGGAGGGTAACCAGAAACCAAAGCTGGCCGTCGCAGCTATGCAGGCAGATTAACTCCCCGTCTTCATCGCTTTGTCTACAGTCCGGTAATAAAGCATATCAAGCGAGGCTTGATACGGTTACATGGTAAATACCACAAGATTTATGGTGGCCTCTGGCGAAATTTGAGTTTTAAATATATCAATATCCTGCTGCATGGGGAATGTGGACGGTCGTTATGACGCCACACGAACTGTGGCAGGCGAAAATCCTGCCTTCTTCCATTCGGAATTCTCCTGCTGTGTTAGAACGGTCTTGTGGTGATCCTGAAGTCCACTGAGGATCGTGCCTCTCCTCCTTTAGCGGGGAGTAGGAGGAGGAAGCGGTCTTTTGATCTCTGATAAAACCTTGACACCGAAAGCTAGTGTAGTTTAAATTACCTAGTATTACCTCACGTGGGTTGATCAGAATGTAAACAGATAACTTGACTGACCAGGTTCTAAAACCGGAGCAGTGAAGTGTTAGCTGGTGGCAACATGCGTCAGTTTATAAACCGACGGGCAAAGAATAAACAAAACTTGCAAAACTGAACAGGAGCTAAGAAAAACCTTCTCTCAGACAGATCAGTCAAGGCATCTCAGTTCACAGATCAGACAGTCAGTCAAGACATCTCAGTTCACAGATCAGACAGTCAGTCAAGACATCTCAGTTCATAGATCAGACAGATCATTCAAGACATCTCAGTTCATAGATCAGACAGTCAGTCAAGACATCTCAGTTCATAGATCAGACAGATCATTCAAGACATCTCAGTTCATAGATCAGACAGATCAGTCAAGACATCTCGGTTCACATATCAGACAGATCAGTCAAGACATCTCAGTTCACAGATCAGACAGATCAGTCAAGACATCTCAGTTCACAGATCAGTCAAGACATCTCAGTTCACAGATCAGTCAAGACATCTCAGTTCACAGATCAGTCAAGACATCTCAGTTCACAGATCAGTCAAGGCATCTCAGTTCACAGATCAGTCAAGACATCTCAGGTCACAGATCAGTCAAGACATCTCAGTTCACAGATCAGTCAAGACATCTCAGGTCACAGATCAGACAGATCAGTCAAGACATCTCAGTTCACAGATCAGTCAAGACATCTCAGTTCACAGATCAGCCAAGACATCCCAGTTTACACGTCAGACAGATCAGTCAAGACATCTCAGTTCACAGATCAGACAGATCAATCAAGACGTCTCAGTTCACAGATCAGACAGATCAGTCAAGACATCTCAGTTCACACATCAGACAGATCAGTCAAGACATCTCAGTTTACACATCAGACAGATCAGTCAAGACATCTCAGTTTACACATCAGACAGATCAGTCAAGACATCTCAGTTCACAGATCAGTCAAGACATCTCAGTTCACACATCAGACAGATCAGTCAAGACATCTCAGTTTACACATCAGACAGATCAGTCAAGGCATCTCAGTTCACAGATCAGTCAAGACATCCCAGTTTACACGTCAGACAGATCAGTCAAGGCATCTCAGTTCACAGATCAGTCAAGACATCCCAGTTTACAGATCAGTATGTGAATGCTAAGTTTTGATTTAGAATCAGTGCACGAATGTAACAGATTAACAACGTCGTGTGAAAATGAGTTTGAATATAATTGATGATAAGTATAATCTTGAAAAAGAAAGAGAGAACAGTCTGATGAGCGATGCACGGACGTGGTGGTGGCGATGAATGAGAAGGCTAGCCTGGCAGCTCGTTCTGAAAACATTCTGAGGTAGACCAGTCACCCGGGGTATAACTGCTCCTGCCATTACTCGGTCTGTCAAGAAATGTTTCATCTCTTGGAAGTGACTGCGATTGTTGTTGCTGTTATTTCTGTTGTTATTGTTGTTGTTGTTGTTGTTGTTGTTATTTGAACTCTCTGGAACCACGGGTAGGACGGCCTTAGGGTCAAGGCCATGAAGAACTGGGTGTAGGTTACAGTGGCTTGCTTCACGACCTGGAGTCGACCAACAACTCAGTCATTCTCGGGACCCTCCAGCACCATGGAGATAACAGTGAACACAAGCCCCAATATCTGGGATAAGCATGTCATTAGGAGCAACAAAGTAGGGTCTTGGCCAGCTCTGATTCGCCTGCCATAATGTCACTCTAACAGAATGATTCTCAGATTTTTTTCAAGTTATAGGCACAGTCGCCAGTGATAATCCGTTGCGGAAACACCCACAAACACATACACGCACACACAAGCACATACACGCACACACAAACCCATACACGCACACACAAGCATATACAATCGCCGCTTAGCATTAAATTAAAACCGCATCACATACGGCGGCCTGGTTGGTAGAGTGGTTAGACACTTGGCCTACTAATCCGGTGGTGCTGGGTTCAAATCCCAGAAGCGGGGAAATTTTTTTTTTTTTTGGGGGGGTCTGGTACCACCATCCGACCTCTAAAAATAGATACAAGAGAAATCTGGGAAGATAAATGCGGCCAGGCGTCATAATAACCACATCAGACTTTCATGTGCTGAAGGTCTTGGAAATACGGGCCTAACACAGTATCTCCAATATATCTCAATGGCACGGAAACGGTGGTTTTACCTTTACCTTCTAAATATTTTAGGTATCCTACATAATCTAGACTTGCCATGCAGACCTCCACAAGATCTTTCACGGACCCCCAGAGATCAGAGTCATAGAATGAGAATCAGTGTATGTACTGTCGCTGGCCCTCTCTGCTGTTTCGTCTCCTTTTCTTTGAACAACTGAGTTTAAAACACCGCCATAGTCTTCTGCGCCTAGAAAAGGTTAAAAGGACTCCGAGAAAAGTTTTATAAGATGATGGCGCAAAGCTATATCTCTTCTCCTGCAAAGCTATATCTCTTCTCCTGCAAAACTATATCTCTTCTCCTGCAAAACCATATCTCTTCTTCTCCTGCAAAGCTATATTTCTTCTCCTGCAAAGCTATATCTCTTCTTCTCCTGCAAAGCTATATCTCTTCTCCTGCAAAGCTATATCTCTTCTTCTCCTGCAAAACCATATCTCTTCTTCTCCTGCAAAGCTATATCTCTTCTCCTGCAAAACTATATCTCTTCTCCTGCAAAGCTATATCTCTTCTCTTGCAGCTGAAGAAGAAGAAGAAGAAGTCGTCTGGGCTCTGGAGCGATGCACTGCCTTGACACGCTTCTTGTCACAGAGCCTGAAGGGGGTATCTTTTGTTTACGTTTTGCAATAAAGAGTTTTATCTTCTGGCCAATCCGTGAAAACGCGTTGCCTGGTCTTAATGGCTGGAAAGAAATAGTTTCCTTTCATAAGTTTGCCCGCTTACACGAATTATGTTGCGTGCCTGCAGCCTGGACGTTGGTGCTTTCTCGAACATTCCATTTCTTCCATGCCGGTCGTTAACTGGTTTTTTTGTTGTTGGGTTTTTTTTTTTTTTGCATCTTACAAGTTGGCAGTGAAGATGTCTTCTGTGGCGTTTTCAACGAAACTGTTGAAATGGCTGCCATATGACCCAGTTTAATGCTCGCACAGGGTGATGTGACACTTGGGCTAACGCCGGGCTTGCTTTCAGATGTTTCCATCCTCTCTTCCCCCTTCCCCCCCCCCCCACGAGTATCAGATTAAATATCAGCCAATAGTAAACCGAGACAGACCCGAGTCGGATTTACGATGCTTCCTGTCCCTTTTCTCTTATTATCCGTCTCAATTGTCTTTGGGGAAAAAAAAATTCCTTTAAATGCGTCCCTAGTCTGGAATATTCTACTCCCAGAGATCACATGATTCTACCGGAACCTTGACCTCAAAGTTTTTAACTACTTTCTTTCCAGGTTAACTAGAACTTTTGAGTCATTAGAGTACTATGTTTGCTTGCCCGCTTTCGTTTAAAAACAAGTATTATGAAGAGCGCTCTGGTAGTCATGATAAACAACAGTAAAAGATGAATCTGAAAAAGTACGAAAAGTACTTTCACAACTTACAAATTGTTTTTGAACTTGTTGACAAGTTAGGATCAAACTAACAAGGCAAAACTGCGAATTCTATACCCTTGAAGATTAAAGGGTAGTTTGTTTGTTTTCTTTTTTTTCGGGTCACGAGCACAGACAGGCCTTGTCTTGTCTTCTGTCTCGCTGGAACCGGGAGCTGGTGCTCTTTGCAGCCGATGCTGTGACGATGTTGAGGCACAACGTCGTCTCAGGGTGGGAGCGGGTTATGGCAGCTGTTTTTTTTTTCAGTCCCTGAGTGTTGCAGGGGGTGTGCAATACTTCTTTAGCAGACTCCACCACCGTGGGGACTATGGCTATCCCTGCCCCATTAGTCAAGCTAGGCCTGTTAGTAGTGGTATCAAGGGACAGGGTCTTGGTCAGCTATGGTTCGCTGCTTGCCAAGACGGACAGCGTCTCCACCACCACCTCACCCCCCCCCCCAACCCCACCACCTCCCCCCCCCCACCCCGAGTAAGGTCATGTATTGTGCTAGAAGAAAATCATCAATCACTTGACATTTATAATGTCTTTGATATTAAGACAATTTGCCCTTGACTTTCGAATGTAAAATGGGGGGGGGGAATTATCTCTAGAAATAATATTTACATAAAATTTGCATAGGGAGAAGAACATATGTAAATGAAGGTGCTGACTGAAGACTGACTGTCCTTGGGGTGGGGGGGGGTGGCTTGCTGAAGTTTATCTGAAGCTGAAAGTGAAGTACTAACTCGTGAAGGATGAAAATACATTCCTGACTCTCTCTCTCTCTCCTCTCTCTCTCTCCTCTCTCTCACTCCGAATATAAAGTGCCCAAGGCACATGAGGCTTCCGCAAGGGTTATCCACAAATGCCTGTCCTTTGCCTTTTTTTCCGCTCTTGCCCAGGTGAGGCCTCTATTGCTCAACATCCTCTCTGTTGTTCTTCTCCATGTCTCTTTTGGTCTACCTTTACTTCTGTTCCCCTGTGGTGTCCATCTTAGTGCTATTTTTTTATAACGAATTGTCAGTCATTCGGAGCACATGTCCCAACCATCGCCATCGTCTTTCCTCAATAATTGATGTCAGTGGCTTCTTGTGCATTTCTGCCAACAAGATGTTATTTCTTATGGTGTTTGGCCAAAATATTTTTCTAATTCTTCGTAAACATTTAGTCTGGAAAGAATTCAACTTGTTTTCTATGGTTTTGGTGATTTTCCTCCATTCACTTCCATAGCGTAGTACACTTAGAACATTACTATTAAATATCTTGATTTTCGTCTTCATGCTTAGTTTTCCAATTTCCATATAGTCTACAGCATTGTAAAAGCCTGGTTTGCTCTAGTAAGTCTGCTATTGATGTCCTATGTGCTGTTTCTATTTTCTACTACTCTACTGTCGAGATATACAAATTCATTGACCTCCTCCACTAACTTGCTATCTGCTCGGAGTACATTTCTGTTGTTCACATTTTGCTTCATTAACTTTGTCTTTCCTACGTTGATCTTTAGTCCTATGTTGTTTGCATTCTGAGTTAGCTTGTTTGTTTTATCTTGCATATCTTTGTGGCTGCTTGACAGTAGACAAATGTCGTCCGCAAAGTCAAGGTCCTCCAGCACTGTGCCGAAGGTCAATTGTAATCCTCTGCGTTTGTCTGGCGTTGCCACCTTCATTAACCAATTTACTGCCAAGATATATAATGTTGGTGATAGTACATATCCCTGCTTCACTTCTGTTTGTACCCAAAAGCTGCTGGATGTATGTTCTCCACAGATCACTTTGCACTGAAAACCCTTGTTAGTCCTGAATAATGCATTGAAAAGTGATGTCTAGCAATATGATTGATTAATAGACTGACTGATTGATTGATTGGCTGGATTTGCTTGAAGAGTGGTCAAAAATGACAGAGAAACGCAGCTCTATTTACTACTACTACTAGAGTGACTACTAGACTACTAGAGTGACTGCTAGACTACTAGAGTGACTACTAGACTACTAGAGCAGCGGTTCTTAGACCCATCTGCTGCACGGTCCGCATTTAAAAGTCAAACAGTTTTGCGACCCACTAATAAAGTGCTTTATATTTGCAAGGTATAAATGTAATTTTATAAAGTATTATGTAATATTTTCTCTACATATTCATTGCAACACAAAAGTTCTTTTCATTTACCTTAAATGTAAAACTGCATGTTTCAGCAACACGGTCAGACAGACGCCGGTGTCGCACTTCAACAGCGGTACCATCTTTTTATTTCCGTTATATTTCTGTTTGATGCTGGAAGAAACGCTGTCTGGACCATCCTTTCTCCAATAGCCGCACTGCGGACATACTAATAAAGCGACCTTCAGTTCTGCAGCTTCCATCCGTGCAGTCTTCCCTTAGGGCCTATACATTGCGTTAAAAATGCGGAATAATTTTTATTGTATCTACTTTTTTCTCTCTTTTTTTCTGCTTTTAGACTTCAGCGTGGCCCATATTCGGGCCGCGGTCCATGGGTTGAGAACCACTGTACTAGAGTGACTGCTATACTACTAGAGTGACTACTAGAGTGATCGCTAGACTAGACTACTAGATTACTAGAGTGACTACTAGACTACTAGAGTGACTGCTAGACTACTAGAGCGATTACTAGGGTGACTGTTAGACTACTAGAGTGACTGTTAGACTAGATTACTAGAGTGACTACTAGACTACTAGACTGACTACTAGAGAGACTCTGTTAGACTAATGGTAGATTACTAGAGTGACTACTGGACTACTAGACTGACTACTAGAGAGACTATTAGTAGCCTACTAGACTGAGGATGTGAAAATGCGTTGCACTGCTTGTGGTTTTGCCAGAAAAGTCCAATTTGAGACTCGTTCAAGAGAATGCATAAGCTGGGATAAACAAGCGAGATCAAGATCAGCAAATTGTGACAGTATGACTAAATAAAGGAGCACAGGAAATGCACAGGGTAAGCCGATTAGGCGAAAATTACATATTGAGCACCAACTAGTTAAAACAGTAAATACAAAAAAAAGGCGTAAGTAGTGACGACGGGGGTTAGAGAAAGACTTAGAGAAGAAGCAAGAAGAAGGACGGTAGGAACTTAGAGCTGGGGAGGGGAGGAGGGGGGGGGAGAGACACGACACATTGGACCCAGCTAATCAATGACGGACTCAAGGGATCCCGGAGAGAAAGTTTGAAACTGGATAATGTGTACACTGTCAACTTTGAATTGATGGATTGTCGCTCAAACATTAATAAAAAAAATAACGAAACCAGAATTTGTGAGAAGATAGATGGCCGTTGCCACTGGTTGGGCCATGTTGCTTTGCTTGTGAGTGGTCGTTTGGGTTCTGTTAGGTTCTTGTTATTTAGTTCGCACGGGACATCGGTTTGCGCGACTCTACGACAAAGATCTGATAGAAAATATCTTGAACAGAGGGAAGACGTGCAAGATTCTTTACCATCAGGTGTGGCAGGTGAATGTTTTAATCTGACTTCGTTTCTGCTTTTAGTCAGCACGTGCTTGACCTATGATTGTAGAGCACACCATCTTTGTCAATAAACAAAATTGAATTCGCAGCGGTACATTTTTGTTTCTTTCTTTTAGACACGTTTACTCTCGTCAATTCCTAGTTGACATCTTTGACAGAAAGTCAGTCATCTCCACAGCTTCCAATGTTCTGTGCTTCTTTGGTCACGCTCCAGTGGATCCTGTCACTCACACTCTATTCAAGCGCACCCATGCAGATCAAACGCGCCCATGCAGATCACAACGTTTGATAAGAATAATTAGTCGCTAGACTTGCCCTCTCTTCAAGAACGGGCACAGAATGAATGGATTTTGTGTGCAGCATTTGTAAAACAAGGAATAGAAGAAATAACAGTAAACAAACAGATTTTCTAATCTACAGTCTTCATTAGAGCTTGTCCACAACTATGCGTATAGCACGTATCTAAGCTACAATTTTTCAACACACATTAACTCTTGTAACTATGCGTATAGCACGTATCTAAGCTACAATTTTTCAACACACATCAACTCTTGTAACTATGCGTATAGCACGTATCTAAGCTACAATTTTTCAACACACATCAACTCTTGTAACTATGCGTATAGCACGTATCTAAGCTACAATTTCCCAACACACATCAACTCTTGTAACTATGCGTATACAGCGTTATCTAAACTGCAATTTCCCAACACACAATCACGACGAAATTAATGTAATTTACGTTCAGGAAACAGGATAATTAAAGTAAACATTGCCAGAACCTGACATAGAAAATTTAAATAATTTAAATCGGGTGTTGGGGGGGGGGGGGAGTATGAGAACTAGAGAAACATACTTAGCTACAGAAAACAGAACTATACATGTTTTTGTTCTTTGTGCTACATTATGTTCTCGTGTCACTTTTCAAGTCCTCATTTCATTCTTTATCACGGATCAGAGAAATGAAAACGAAATCGTGTAAACCACGAATTTTGGAGCCTTTGCTTTCCCGATTGCTTCCCCAATCGGAAGGCCCAAAATTCGCCTATATCGTTTTCTTCAATCTGTTGAAATCATCATCATCATCGCTAATTCTATTTCATCATCATCGCTAATTCTATTATGTATCAGCATGGCTCTCTAAAATGCCAATGGTCTGTGTTTTACTTTATGGGTGGAGTGCTAGGAACAGAACATTTGAAAGATGTCTAATCTAACTGAAGTTTTCTTCTAAATTCGGTATCGAGTCTCACACTCCCATCACTTAGCTTTCATACCAGCGTCACTTGGCCCCCTTGACCTCATTACCACCATCATTTGGCTTCCATGCCGCATCATTTAGCTCGAATACTCTCTCATTTGACTACCATACTCCCATAGTTGACTCCTATATTCCCATCATTTGGCTCTCATACTTCCATCGTTTGGGTTGCATAGTACATCATTTGGTTCCCATACTCCCATCGTCTGGCTTGCATGCCTCGTCATTTGCTCCCATATTCCCATCGTCTGGCCTGCATACCTCATTTGGTTCCCATACATCCATCATTTGACTTCCATATTCCCATTGTCTGGCTTACATGCCGCATCATTTAGTTCCCATACTCCCATCATTTGCCTCCCATATTCCCATTATTTGGCTCCCATACTCCCATCATTTGGCTCCCATACTCCCATCATTTGGCTCCCATACTCCCATTATTTGGCTCCCATACTCCCATCATTTGGCTCCCATACTCCCATCATTTGGCTCCCATACTCCCAATATTTGGCTCCCATACTCCCATTGTCTGGCCTGCTTACCGCATCATTTGGTTCCCATAATTCCATCATTTGACTCCCATACTCCCATCATTTGGCTCCCATACTCCCATATTTTGGCTCCCATACCTACATCATTTGGATGCCTCCGACTACGGATCCACTGATTTCTATTGAACTCCTAAAGGAAAGGAAAAGAAAAAATCTTTTCTGCTATTTACTGCTTCATTATTCTTCTATTGAAACGTCTGTCACAGCAGTCTTCGTAAGAACAAGAAGATATAGAGGGAAGAATCGCTGATAAAGACTGAGAATTATCTGGAAACTGAACTCTGAAATTTGCTATACTTGAAAGAATAATGAACTGAACTCTGAAGATCTTGAAAGAATAACGAACTGGAGGCTGAAGATCTTGAAAGAATAACGAACTGACTTCTGAAGATCTTGAAAGAATAACGAACAGGAGGCTGAAGATCTTGAAAGAATAACGAACTGGAGGCTGAAGATCTTGAAAGAGTAACGAACTGTAGGCTGAAGATCTTGAAAGAGTAACGAACTGTAGGCTGAAGATCTTGAAAGAGTAACGAACTGGAGGATGAAGATCTTGAAAGAATAATGAACTGGAGGATGAAGATCTTGAAAGAATAATGAACTGTAGACTGAAGATCTTGAAAGAATAACGAACTGAACTCTGAAGATCTTGAAAGAATAACGAAAAGGAGGCTGAAGATCTTGAAAGAATAACGAACTAGAGGCTGAAGATCTTGAAAGAATAACGAACTGGAGGATGAAGATCTTGAAAGAATAACGAACTGAACTCTGAAGATCTTGAAAGAGTAATGAGGGAAGCTGAAGATCTTCAAAAAATAACGAACTGGAGGCTGAAGATCTCGAAATAATAACGAACTGAATTCTGAAGATCTTGAAAGAATAACTAAAAGGAGGCTGAAGATCTTGAAAGAATAACGAACTGGAGGCTGAAGATGTGGAAAAAATAACGAACTGGAGGCTGAAGGTCTAGAAAGAGTAACGAACAGGAGACTGAAGATCTTGAAAGAATAGCGAACTGGAGGCTGAAAATCTAGAAAGAATAACGAACTGGAGGCTGAAGATCTTGAAAGAATAACGAACTGGAGGTTGAAGATCTTGAACGAATAACGAATTAGTGGCTGAAGATCTTGAAAGAATAATGAACAGGAGGCTGAAGATCTTGAAAGAATAACGAACATGAGACTAAAGATCTGGAACGTATAACGGACTGGAGGCTGAAGATCTTGAAAGAATAACGAACTGGAGGTTGAAGATCTTGAAAGTGTAACGAACTGGAGGCTGAAGATCTTGAAAGTGTAACGAACTGGAGGCTGAAGATCTTGAAAGAGTAACGAACTGGAGGCTGAAGATCTTGAAGGAATAACGAACTGAACTCTGAAGATCTTGAAAGATTAACGAACTGGAGGCTGAAGATCTTGAAAGAATAACTAAATGGAGGCTGAAGATCTTGAACGATTAACGAACTGGAGACTGAAGATCTTGAAAGAATAACGAACTGGAGGCTGAAGATCTTGAAAGAATAACTAACTGGAGGCTGAAGGCGCAGTATAACACTTTGGTAGCGCTTCACAAAGGCTTTTCATTCTTCCTAGAACTTATCTAAGAGACACGTTTCTTGGCTCCACTGCCATATAACACATTTAGTCCAGCGGTAAGTCATTCAGCATCATCGCCTTTCACTCCCTTGAGAGCATAGGCCAGGGGATAAAGGCTCTCCAGTCATCCCTGTTCTTGGAATAAATCTCTGCTTCCTTCCTTATGCATCGCTTGTCTCTGGGCACTGTCATGATTTCTCTTCTCCAAGTAAGTCTAGGTCTTCCTCGTTTTCTATATCCTTGAGGATTCCATATCATTGCTTGTCTTACTATGTTGGAGTCGGGTTTCCTCAGAGTGTGATCAATCCACCTCCATTTCCTAGACATGATTTGTAGGCTCATAGGTTCTTGTCCTGCCCTTTCCTAGACCTCCTCGTTCATGAGGTTACAGAACTGCTCACATTCCAGCTCATTCTAGGGTTTGCTGTGTGCAGGTTACAGAACTGTTCACATTCCAGCTCATTCTAGGGTTTGCTGTGTGCAGGTTACAGAACTGCTCACTTTCCAGCTCATACTAGAGTTTGCTGTGTGCAGGTTATAGAACTGTTCACATTCCAGCTCATACTAGAGTTTGCTGTATGCAGGTTATAGAACTGTTCACATTCCAGCTCATACTAGAGTTTGCTGTATGCAGGTTATAGAACTGTTCACATTCCAGCTCATACTAGAGTTTGTTGTATGCAGATTACAGAACTGTTCACATTCCAGCTCATACTACAGTTTGCTGTATGCAGGTTACAGAACTGTTCACATTCCAGCTCATACTAGAGTTTGCTGTGTGCAGGTTATAGAACTGTTCACATTCCAGCTCACACTAGAGTTTGCTGTATGCAGGTTACAGAACTGTTCACATTCCAGCTCATACTAGAGTTTGCTGTATGCAGGTTATAGAACTGTTCACATTCCAGCTCATACTACAGTTTGCTGTATGCAGGTTATAGAACTGTTCACATTCCAGCTCATACTACAGTTTGCTGTATGCAGGTTATAGAACTGTTCACATTCCAGCTCATACTAGAGTTTGCTGTATGCAGGTTACAGAACTGTTCACATTCCAGCTCATACTGGAGTTTGCTGTGTGCAGGTTACAGAACTGTTCACATTCCAGCTCATACTAGAGTTTGCTGTATGCAGGTTATAGAACTGTTCACATTCCAGCTCATACTAGAGTTTGTTGTATGCAGGTTACAGAACTGTTCACATTCCAGCTCATACTAGAGTTTGCTGTATGCAGGTTATAGAACTGTTCACATTCCAGCTCATACTAGAGTTTGCTGCGTGCAGGTTACAGAGCTGTTCACATTCCAGGTCATGGTAGAGTTTGCTGTGTGCAGGTTATAGAACTGTTCACATTCCAGCTCACACTAGAGTTTGCTGTATGCAGGTTACAGAACTGTTCACATTCCAGCTCATACTAGAGTTTGCTGTATGCAGGTTATAGAACTGTTCACATTCCAGCTCATACTACAGTTTGCTGTATGCAGGTTATAGAACTGTTCACATTCCAGCTCATACTACAGTTTGCTGTATGCAGGTTATAGAACTGTTCACATTCCAGCTCATACTAGAGTTTGCTGTATGCAGGTTACAGAACTGTTCACATTCCAGCTCATACTGGAGTTTGCTGTGTGCAGGTTACAGAACTGTTCACATTCCAGCTCATACTAGAGTTTGCTGTATGCAGGTTATAGAACTGTTCACATTCCAGCTCATACTAGAGTTTGTTGTATGCAGGTTACAGAACTGTTCACATTCCAGCTCATACTAGAGTTTGCTGTATGCAGGTTATAGAACTGTTCACATTCCAGCTCATACTAGAGTTTGCTGCGTGCAGGTTACAGAGCTGTTCACATTCCAGGTCATGGTAGGATTTGCTGTGTGTATGTTACAGAACACTGCATCTGACATTTCTTTACTTGTAAAACAAAAACATATTGAAAAAGAAATACAGAATTGCATCACTCTGATATAAATTTTTGTGTCTAATTCATCTTGACATCGAAACGTATACATCCGGCCAGGACAGGGCAAAACCAACTGTGTTAGTCACAAACGAAGAAAAGGAAGACAGAAAATGCTTTTTTTATTTCTAAAAGCGATGCTACGGGTCAGATTTTCATGCCAGACTTTTAAAATCATTTCAGAGTTGCTGCTAAAGATTCATATTTGGTTTCATTGTTCAGTGAAAACGTAACTTATGGTTTATGAGCCATTCATGGCCAACAATCGGGGACTGTAAACTGGAAGCCGCAAGAAATTATGTCCCCTGTATAGTTTTTCCCTGTGGAGACTTGGCTCGTGAAGGGTTAAACGATCCATTTGTAAATTTTTTATTGCTGTAAACAATGTGACAGTGAAACTGACGCAAGAGATTAAATTTCAGTCACATGATTGTTTTTCACCTGGGGATTCTGTGTCAGGTTGTCATATCGTTAGATACCCCCGTAGAGTTTGTACAATACCTCAACTTTCTCCTTCTGACTTGTCAAGTTACCTCTTCGGTTTCCTTTCACCACCACAGCGTCTGCTGCCTCTCTCCCACCCTCCATCCCTCGCTCTATAACCTTGTACAAGTTTCTGTATCCTCGACTCTCTTTTTTTCGTCTTGCCCCCAAAGAAAGGATACGAAGAGATTGTCCAATATCTCCACCTCTTTCTCTACGTTGCTATAGATTCAACTTGTTGAGTGGAAGATGCAGTGGACTGGAACGCAGATAAGATAAATATCGGTTCTTATCATATTTCTGTGTCTACGTGTTTACACTCTATCCTGTAACACAACAATGGAAGATAAGAAGCAACAAAGAAATCTACATCATCATCATCATCATGTGCCGTGCCGACTGGCGTTGGCTATTATGCTTCTCCAGAGTACGCGATCCTTCATGCAGGCCATCAGCTCAGTTGGTGATCTCCTCTCACACCATCCCGTCAGACTGTCCAGTATCATTTCTCTTGGTCTTCCTCTTGATCTTCTTCCTTCTATTTTTCCTGTTGTTATAATATTTTCAATGCCCCCTCTTCTCATTGCATGTCTTATGAAAGTACATTGTCTCTCTCTTATCTTTTTGACAAGGTTTTTTTTTGTCTCTCCAGCTCTTCTCATACATTCTTCATTAGTTATTTTTGCTGTCCAGGGGATTCGCAACATTCTTCTAATAAACCACATTTCTGCTGCTTCCAATGATTTTTGTGCAGACTTGCCTATTGTCCATGATTCACTTGCATATAACAAGATAGGTTCAATATAGCATTTTAGGACTCGTTTTCTAACATTCATTGATAAGGATGTGTTGGTTAATATGTTTCTCATTCTCTGAAATGCAGTCTTTGCTTGGCCTATTCTGTTCCTAATTTCTGTTCTGCATTTCCCATCTGAAGTTATTACTGCTCCAAGGTATTTGAATTTCTGCACCTGCTTTAGAATAGTTCCGTTTAATTTAATACTGCATGTTGGTGGATTCTGTTTCTTAAACATAACCATAGTCTCTGTCTTTTTGATGTTCAAAGTAAAGCCTTTCTGTTCACTTTCTTTGGTGACTTTATCCAAGAGATTTTGCAGGTCGTGTTAGTTCTCAGCTATCAGTACTGTGTCGTCAGCATACTGAAGGTTGTTAATATTGTATCCTCCAATTTTTATGCCTGGTTCTGTGATGATCGTTCTTAGAATATTCTCGCTATACAGAGAAAAAAGGTCTGGAGATAGTACACATCCTTGTCGCACCCCTTGTTTTATAGGTTGATATTTTCCAATTATATTTTCAACTCGAACTGCTGCTTCTTGCTGCCAGTATAGATGTTTTACAATCCTCAGGTCTTTGCCGTCTATATTGATGTCTTCAAGCATTTTAATAATTTCATTATGTTTCACCTTGTCAAATGCCTTGGTGTAATCAATGAAACATAAGTAGATATCTTTCTGTACTTCTAAAGCTCTTTCTGTTAGTGTTCGTAAAGCATAAATAGCATTGTGTGTTCCCTTTCCTTCAACAAATCCAAACTGTTCATCTGTTATTTCCATTTTTATCTTTTTCCTTGTTCTTCTCATAATTATTCTCAGAAGTAGCTTCATTATGTGACATGAGAGGCTGATATTCCGGTGGTCGTCACATTCCTTTGCACCTGGTTTCTTTGGTAGTGCTATAAACGTGGATTTAATCGGGTCACTGGGAATATAACCACTGTTGTAAATGTCATTCAGTAACTTGGTTATTATTTTTATTCCTGTCTCCTCTAGTGCCTCTATTTCTTCTATTGTTATATTATCAGGCCCAGTCGCTTTTCCTTTCTTCATGTGTTTGATGACATCTATGATTTCATCTTCAAGTATTGGTAGTCCATCACAGTTTTCAGTATCTGGTGTTAATTCTGGTCTTTCTCCTCCACATAGCTCACCGATGTACTCTGTCCACCTGTCCACAATGTCTTCTTTTCCCATTAACATTTTACCTTCTTTCGATTTCAAGCGTCCTGTGGTGTATCTTGTTTTCCTGCCTGTGAGTTCATTAATTCGTTTATGCATGTTTTTGCTGTCTTTAATATGAGAGTCCTCTATCTGTCTGCACTGCTCATTTAACCACACTAAAGAAATCTACACACATTGTCTATATATATATATATACCCGAGTCACCTCAGTATGTTGTTTTTAAGCGGAGAATTATAGACAATTAAAGAAATCTACACATTGTCTATAATTCTCCGCTTAAAAACAACAGACTGAGGTGACTCGGGTATTTTGAGAGAGTGGAGGAGTATAGACAAACAAAGATGGCGTATACAGAAGTGATGAACAGGAAAAGAGGTTGATATAGAGAACGATGGCGAGACAGCCTAGAAGATATTTGGGCTCTTGGAATTGACAGTTGGCAAGAAAAGATCAAGAACAGAGAAGAAATGAAGAAATGTATTGTCTGCAACAAAGAGCCTTGATGGCTCAAAGAAGAAGTATCTACGTTCTAATCTCCACTATCAACAATTTTACTTCTTTTCCAGTTCTCGTTTCCGTACTCTCTCTTTCTCTCTACTCTGCTCTCTCTCTCTCTCTCATATATGTATATATATACATTATTTATATGTATGTATATGTACATATATGTCATTTATATATGTACGTAGTTACTTTCTGTAGTCATTTATATATGAACTTAGTTACTTTCTGTATTGAGTGCATGGATAAGAGTGAAATGTGAATGTTATACTTTAATTTTATTTTATGTCTCTCAGCTTTCCAACGTTAGTTATGTTGGTTATATGAGCAGAATATTTGTAGAATGTCTGGAACAGAGTGAAAGTTGTATGATAAAGGGCAGAATGTCAGACGGGTCTCCGTGCCGAATTCTTAACCCTTCTGAAATAAAGCTCAATCAGTCAATCAATCAATCAATCTCGTTCTCTCTCTCTCTCTCTCTCTCTTTCTCTTTCTCCAAGACATAGTATCTTCTTTTGTTTTTATCGCTTTCACTGATGTAGATGGATTAGGCCGTGTGAGAGGACTCCAGTGTCTGATGTCCCCCGTTTAACTTTCTTTGTAGACCTGGCTTCACAAGATTCATTTCGCTTTTCACCAGAGATTTTACAAGTGAGGAGTAGAGTTCGCAGCACGATCTCACAACACAACATCCCCCTCATGAAAAACTAATCCCTTTTTTTTTAAACGTTTCAATGTTAGCTCAAAGCAAGCTTATCATCGCTCTCAAGTTACGGCTACTTAAAGTGATAAAAGTAAAACATGTAATGTAAGCAATATTAAGAAAATGTAATGATAAATTTTAAATCTGATATAAGCCGTAGAAATGTTGATTGTCTAAAGAATGTGTGAGTTATGGCTCAAAAACTGAATCAACAAGAGGATGCAAAGCTTCCACCGTAGAAAAAAAAAAGGCAAAAGAGTATACAGAAAGTAATAGTTTTAGTCTTGATATCAATATGGGACCTAACGAGACAATGGAAACATTTTAACTTGAATTCAAATTGAAACACTCCTTCACTTCATTGACTACAGCACTTCCGGTAATAGGAATATACTCATTCCTTATCCATTATGAGATTTTAGATTATTTGTTAACAAGCTGAAGAACTTCATTAGAAGTTATGAAACATTTAACTGTTAACACGGTGCAACTAGTTCACACCTTCATGAGAAGTTATGAAACATTTAACTCTTGGACATGAGACCTCTGCCAAGAATTTCGTAAGGTGGTTCATAACTATTTTCGAACACCTTACATTTTGATTGAGTCATTCTGTTGTCATCCAGTAGGGCTACCTCCCCTTAAAATGGAAGAAGCTCCCACCCCCACCAATCGTCTCACATTGGAATTGTTCGAACTCACACTAAAGTGATTTAGGGTGACCAGTAGTTGAAACAGAAAGTCTCTGGAGAATCTTTGAGCAGATGAGTTCACGCTATAGAAGACTGTACAGAAGGCTGTATAGAAGGCTGTACAGAAGGTTGTATAGAAGGCTTTATAGAAGGCTGCATAGAAGGCTGTACAGAAGGCTGTATAGAAGGCTTTACAGAAGGCTGCATAGAAGGCTGTACAGAAGGCTGTATAGAAGGCTTTACAGAAGGCTGCATAGAAGGCTGTACAGAAGGTTGTATAGAAGGCTTTATAGAAGGCTGCATAGAAGGCTGTACAGAAGGTTGTATAGAAGGCTTTATAGAAGGCTGCATAGAAGGCTGTACAGAAGGCTGTATAGAAAGCTGTGTAGAAGGCTGTATACTGTAGAAGGCTGTATAGAAGGTTATAATTTCTAGTTCTCCATACATCCTGGCGTGAGATCACTGGGTGGCAGCTCTCGAGGTACAAGAACAAAAAGATCTTTGTTCAGGTTCGAGACGCGTGTTTGAACCCGTAAATGCAGGAGTGTTATCTTAAACTTCTATCTTCTGGACTCTTGGTTACCGGGAGGCCCGCTGTGCAACTAAAGGATGCCCTATGTACCTTCCCTGGGGCTTAAACTTACTGTTAGTCTTTGCAGGAGTCACTCTGTTACATGGCACCTAATGACAGTGATAATATACGCTGCGGAGAAATACCTGCGGTCACTGAATGATTCTGATCTTAACTGAGTGGGCTTGCACAACGAGAAGAATGCTAAGTCTGTCAGTGCTCACAACAAGAAGAATGCTAAGTCTGTCAGTGCTCACAAGAAGAAGAATGCTAAGTCTGTCAGTGCTCACAAGAAGAAGAATGCTAAGTCTGTCAGTGCTCACAACAAGAAGAATGCTAAGTCTGTCAGTGCTCACAACAAGAAGAATGCCAAGTCTGTCAGTGCTCACAACAAGAAGAATGCTAAGTCTGTCAGTGCTCACAACAAGAAGAATGCTAAGTCTGTCAGTGCTCACAACAAGAAGAATGCTAAGTCTGTCAGTGCTCACAACAAGAAGAATGCTAAATCTGTCAGTAACCACAACAAGAGGAATGCCAAGTCTGTCAATACTCACAACAAGAAGAATGTTAAGTCTGTCAATACTCACAACAAGAGGAATGTTAAGTCTGTCAATACTCACAACAAGAGGAATGTTAAGTCTGTCAATACTCACAACAAGAAGAATGTTAAGTCTATCAATACTCACAACAAGAAGAATGTTAAGTCTATCAATACTCACAACAAGAAGAATGTTAAGTTTATCAATACTCACAACAAGAAGAATGTTAAGTCTGTCAATGCTCACGAAGAGAAGAATGTTAAATCTGTCAGTGTTCACAAAGAGAAGAATATTGAGTCTGTCAATACTCACAACAGGAGGAATGCTAATTCCGTCAGTACTCACAACAAAAGAAATGTTAAGTCTGTCAGTACTCACAACAGGAAGAATGTTAAGTCTGTCAGTGTTCACAAAGAGAAGAATGTTAGTCTGTCAGTGCTCACAAAGATGCCAAATCTGCCAGTGCTCACAAAGAGAAGAATGCTAAATCTGTCAGTGACCACAACGTTAAATCTGAACCATTTCTGCAGTTTCGTTTTAAAAGTGTCAATCATGATCAGTACAATAAGGTGTCATTTAGCAGGGGAGGTCTTCTATTTATTTTATATACAGGCTCTCACAGAGGAGTTCTGTAAGATGGTGTAACCTTCCACCCCTTTCTCCCTCGCTTACCCCCCTTCCTTAAAACGGGAAGTCAGCCGGGACCTGGAGTAATATGTGTCACCCCACCCCCTTTTCCCCGTGACCTGCATGCAGTTCCCAAAAGACATCATCTACATTTTGTGTCCGGTATGAACAGAACAGCACAAGAGAAGACGCGTCATCGATATCTTGTCCCATCTCTACCAATCAGAACATTCGCCTGAGAATATAACAACCAATAAACGACGAGCAAATTCCTATGACGTCATATCCAAACACGAGGTCTTAAAATACCCGCATTCAAACAAGCAGATGCGGACGTTAACGCTTTAAAGAGGGGGAGGGGGGGGGGGAATCCTGCTTGTCTTGTTTGATTGCCATCGTTTACGATGTTTTATTCTGTGCTTTTACGACTTATAGTCTTGCCTTTTCTGCAGCAATCAAAGTTTACATATTGTGGCCATTTTATGCACACAAAATATCATATTGCAAGTTACGCTGAAGAAACGATGGCTGTTATAATTGTAATATGTGTGCTACTGTGAGACCTCTAACTTGCCATTAAAATTTGTGGTTAGGTAAATGATCCCCTGTTCATAATGAGATTGTCTGCCGGACATGGAGTCTTGTTATTATTGCTTGTTCAGTTGTCCTTCAGCCAGGCAAAAGGAATTTTGTCAGGTGAATACCCTCTTCACTTATTCTTCTGATTAGTCATTCTGTTTTCATCTATCACTTCTCTCTCCCATCCACCCCTCCACACACATACACACACATTGTTTAATTCTCCGCTTATAACAGTCAGACCGAAGTGGCTCGGGCATTTAGAAAGAATGGAAGATAGACAAACAAAGATGGCCTATACAGAAGTGATGGGAAGAGGACAGACCAAGAGGTAGACCTAGATAACGATGGGGAGACAACATAGAAGAAGGTATACGCGCTTTTGGAATCGATAATTGACAAGGAAAGATCACGACTGATCTTATTGAAAAAGATCGATACGGAGTCTTGTTATTATTCCTTGTTCAGGCGACCTCCAGCCAAAGGGAATTTTGTCAGGTCAATACCCTCCAGGCTTATTCTTAAGATTAGTCATTCTGTATCCATCTATCACCCCCCCCCCCCCCAGTGTTTACAGGCAAGGAGATGTAAGGGCAAACGTTGTTTTGAAATGCCTGATAAATTGGTGGCAATATTCATTTGACTTTCTTCTCTCGCTATCAGTCTGTCTGTTGTCTGTCTGTTGTCTGTTTGTCTGCCTGTCTGTCTTTCTGTCTCTTCCCCCCCCCCCCCCCACGACTACCATCAGACAGTACACCCCCTGAAAAACATTCACACAAAAAAAAAATTGTAGGAAAGAGGAGAGGGTGCCCACGCAGTGGTAGAAGGAGAAAATCACAGAAACCTTAACTATTCCGTCATATGAAGTTATATCACGTTACACGAAGTAATATGAAGTTATATGAAGTTATATCATGTTACACGAAGTAATATGAAGTTATATGAAGTTATATCACGTTACACGAAGTTATATGAAGTTATATGAAGTTATAATGAAGTTATATGAAGTTATATGATGTGGTATGAAGTTGCGTGAAGCAAAATGCCAGGTCCTGTCAATACAGAAACAACAACACTGAGAGACACTGAGGACGGAGACAAGACAAGACAAGAGCTTATGAGAAGTGTATATTAGTGAAAGAATGCGAGAGTTCTACGGGAGAGCTGTTAGGGAGGCAAAGTTCCGCATGGGACATGCAACTGAAAGAAAGTGAGAAGAAATGACTTACCCTGAACAGCAAGAAAACAGAAACAGTGGATATATTACGAAAGAAGAACCATCTTTATATGTTATGAAGGAAGAAGCCACCTTAGCGCAGTGTTAAAGTACAAGGAACAAACTGGAGACAAGGGAATACATTCAAATATTTTGGGCATGCGAGTAATCAACAAACGATTCCGCAATGCATTACTGACAACAAAAACCATGCCAGGAGCTGACTGCAATAGTGACCATGATCCACTCAGTGGAAAAGTTAGAATAAAACTAAAGAAAGCAGGCAGAAAAGTGAGAAACATCAAACTGAATACAGAACTTCTTAAAAATGACCAAAAACTGCGAGAACAATACAAAGTTATTATAACAAATAGATACAATGCAATAGCAAAGATAAATAGTATAGATGAACAATGGGAAATGTTAAGAGATTCTATCCACCAAACTGTTAAGGAGATAATACCACCAAAAAAGGACCCTCTAAAAATAAATGGATGACAGACGACATCCTAGGACTGATGGACAAGAGGAGGAGGAGTAAAAATAACGAGGAAAAATATAGCAAGATAAATAAAGAAATAAGACGCAAATGCAGAGAAGCAAAAGAAGTGTGGTTAAATGAACAGTGCAGACAGATAGAGTACTCTCATAATAAAGACAGCAAAAACATGCACAAATGAATTAATGAACTCACATGCAGGAAAACAAAATATACCACATGATACTTAAAATAAAAAAAGGTAAAAATGTTAATGGGAAAAGAAGACATTGTGGATAGGTGGACAAAGTATATCGGTGAGCTATATGGAGGAGAAAGACCAGAATTAACACCAGATACTGAAAACTGTGATGGACCGCCAATACTTGAAGATGAAATCATAGATGCCATCAAACACAAGAAGAAAGGAAAAGCGACTGGGCCTGATAATATAACAATAGAAGAAATAGAGGCACTAGAGGAGACAGGAATAAAAATAATAACCAAGTTACTGAGTGATATTTACAACAATGGTTATATTCCCAGTGACCTGATTAAATCCACGTTTATAGCACTACCAAAGAAACCAGGTGCAAAGGAATGTGACGACCACCGGACTATCAGCCTCTCATGTCACATAATGAAGCTACTTCTGATAATAATTATGAGAAGAACAAGGAAAAAGATAAAAACGGAAATAACAGATGAACAGTTTGGATTTGTTGAAGGAAAGGGAACACACAATGCCATTTATGCTTTACGAACACTAACAGAAAGAGCTTTAGAAGTACAGAAAGATATCTACTTATGTTTCATTGATTACACCAAGGCATTTGACAAGGTGAAACATAATGAAATTATTAAAATGCTTGAAGACATCAGTATAGACGGCAAAGACCTGAGGATTGTAAAACATCTATACTGGCAGCAAGAAGCAGCAGTTCGAGTTGAAAATATAATTGGAAAATATCAACCTATAAAACAAGGGGTGCGACAAAGATGTGTACTATCTCCAGACTTTTTTTCTCTGTATACCGAGAATATTCTAAGAACAATCATCACAGAACTAGGCATAACAATTGGAGGATACAATATTAACAACCTTCGGTATGCTGACGACACAGTACTGATAGCTGAGAACCAACAAGACCTGCAAAATCTCTTGGATAAAGTCACCAAAAAAGTGAACAGAAAGGCCTTACTGTGAACATCAAAAAGACAGAGACTATGGTTATATCTAAGAAACAGAATCCACCAGCATGCAGTATTAAATTAAACGGAACTATTCTAAAGCAGGTGCAGAAATTCAAATATCTTGGAGCAGTAATAACTTCAGATGGGAAATGCAGAACAGAAATTAGGAACAGAATAGGCCAAGCAAAGACTGCATTTCATAGAATGAGAAACATATTAGCTAACACATCTTTATCAATCTCAGAAAACGAGTCCTAAAATGCTATATTGAACCTATCTTGTTATATGGAAGTGAATCATGGGCAATAGGCAAGTCTGCACAAAAATCATTGGAAGCAGCAGAAATGTGGTTTATTAGAAGAATGTTGCGAATCCCCTGGACAGCAAAAATAACTAATGAAGAATGTATGAGAAGAGCTGGAGAGACAAAAAAAACCTTGTCAAAAAGATAAGAGAGAGACAATGTACTTTCATAAGACATGCAATGAGAAGAGGGGGCATTGAAAATATTATAACAACAGTAAAAATAGAAGGAAGAAGATCAAGAGGAAGACCAAGAGAAATGATACTGGACAGTCTGACGGGATGGTGTGAGAGGAGATCACCAACTGAACTGATGGCCTGCATGAATGATCGGGTACTCTGGAGAAGCATAATAGCCAACGCCAGTTGGCATGGCACCTGATGATGATGATGATGATGATGATGCGAGTAACGCCAGAAAAGGAAACGCACCTCTGAAATCAAGAACAGAATACACCAAGCCAAAACAGCTTTCAAACAAATGAGAGACATCTTGTGCGACGCATCTCTGTCACTTGACGTAAGAAAGTGAGCACTAAAATGCTACGCTGGGCCTGATCTACTCTGTGGAAGTGAGTCATAGACAATCAACATTCATAGACAATCAACATTATGATGCAAAGATTACTAGCGTGAACAGAAATGTAGTTGCGAGGAATAATGTTAAAAGTACAATGGACACCTTAGATGACAAACAGAGAACGTCTAAGAAAAGCAAATGTAGAAAAGAAGCTAATTAAATCCATTAAGAACAACAACAGCAACAACAACAAACAATCACAAGTCACTGGATAATATAATGAGAAGGGGAAGGTTTGAAAACATCATCATAACAACAGGAAATATAAATGGAAAGGGAGGCAGGGAAAGCCAAGCCGAAAATCATGGACAGCCTAAGGCGAAGGCACAGTAGAAAGTTACCAACTGAGCTGGTGGAAGATATCAATATCTGATATCCGTGGAGAAGCATTACCGCCAACCTCTGCGACAGGACACATGATGATGATGATGATGATGATGTTAACCTGCTGTCATATAATTACTATCAATACTGTCCCCGCAAACAATGGATGCCACTCCTAGAGCACACACAAAACACATTTTCAAATATAATGTCAAATAATCATTAAAGGTTATGACACTGACCATCATCTTCTACATTCTACGCGATCTTTGGGCTTTTCGACCATTTCGATTACCTTACCTCTCATGTGCCATCTGATCAGCCCTTTTAAATATAAATTAAGACAGAATGTAAAATAACAAACCTTCGGCCAGCACAGTCTATTAATGCTAGGAAACAGACAAAAGGGACCACACAGAAGAAGAAGATGGATCCAGTGAGTAAGTCTTCTTCTTCTTCTTCTTCTTCGACTTCGATGTTGTTGGTCACTTCAGATCCTGATCCCTGTCGACATGGCAAAGCCCGCAGTTCTCTCCAGATTCTGATAAGAGCCCCAAAACCTTATGCCCCAAGCTTGTGTCCTCTGGCCATGTCTCACGCCTGCTGGTCTGCATGGTTTTGTGAGTAAGTGAAATGTTGAAGAGAACAGATGTAGCAGTTGACCGAGCCACATCACGTGCATTACATTGGACACAAATGGTCAAACCGACACATAACAAGCACACACTAGAATGAGACGAAAGAAGAATATATAAAATACACTTCACCAAAAAAAAAATTGCCAAGAAATCGTGCCCCATGTCAAATTTCTTATGCCAAAATTCAAGGGGGGAAAAAAAGTCACAAGTTTCTAAAACTGTATCATTTGTCGTGTACAGCAAAGCCTGCCTTTAGACCCTCAATGTCAACAAATTTTTAACATCTCACTGAGCACGTACACTACAGGATCTTTTTTTGACATGGTCTATGGATTTATCACAAAAAGAAAAGGCAGATCGTTAATCTCAGTTTAAGGACACCCAAGAAAGAGGAAGTATGGATGGGGGGATCTGGACAACGATGGAGGAAACGAGGAAACATCAGAGGAAAATACGGAAACCAGACTCTCGCGGTTCAGTAAACCATTTTGGCCGTTGATTCTTCCCTTGGCTGCGGATTGTTTCTGTTGGCAACAAGGATTTTGTAAGGTTAACCGGATCTGTTGCCTTTTGTGTGTCTATGTGTGTACGTGGATATGTGCGTAAGTGATGGGCTGGATTGTCCTCCGAGGCCATAATGATATGTCAGAAGTCGCGTGTAAGAAGACAAAACATGAGACAGTAATAAGACAAAACATGAGATAGTAAGAAGACAAAACATGAGACAGTAAGAAGACAAAACATGAGACAGTAAGAAGACAAAACATGAGACAGTAAGAAGACAAAACATGAGACAGTAAGAAGATAGCACGAAACATGAGTAAGAGGATAAAACAGGACACAACAAGGAGAGAGAGAGCAGAAAACACAGATAAGAATACAAACAGGGATTTGAGCGTAAAACATGGATAAGAAGACAAAACAGGGATATGAGCATAAAACATGGATAAGAAGACAAAACAAGGATTTGAGCGTAAAACATGGATAAGAAGACAAAACAGGGATATGAGCACAAAACATGGATAAGAAGACAAAACAGGGATTTGAGCACAAAACATGGATAAGAAGACAAAACAGGGATTTGAGCGTAAAACATGGGTAAGAAGACAAAACAGGAACAGAGGACACAGCAAAAGGAGAGCACAAACCAAGGACAACGGTACAAAACAGGCACAGGGCACAAAGTAATGAGGATGAGCAAACCAGAGATCAGGGAGAAAACAGAGATTGCTGCAAACCACAGAGAGAGAGAGAGAGAGAGAGAGAGAGAGATATTGACTGATTAATTGACTGATCTTTATTTCCAAAGGGTTAAGAATTGGGCATGTAGGTTCAGCATGAGTCATTTATTCTCACTTTCTTTCACTCAGTCACTCAGTCACTCAGTCAGTCGTTTGTATGTCCCTTGCAGAACTTTGCCTCCCTAACAGCTATCCTGTAGGCCTCACGCTTTCTTTCACTACTATATCTAATACTTTTCGTAAGCTCTTGTCTTGTCTTGTCTCCTTCCTCAGTGTCTCTCAGTGTTGTTGTTTCTATATTGACAGGACCTGGCAGTTTGCTTCATACAACTTCATAATCATAATCATTGTTACTCTATGCGCTTGGGATAAAGATAGGATAAAGGATTTCAGTGGCATATGTTATATATATATATATATATATATATAATTCTCAATGTTTATATCAAGTACATACTAAATTCTTCCATTGTTCTCTTCTGCTTTACCGTTTGCGATGTTTGTTCTCTGTGAAAGGCATTCAGTCGAGTGGTTAAAATCTACTGTTATTTGTGATTTTTTTTTTTTTCAGTTGCAGCTGAAATATTTCTTTTTTTCTTTCTTTCTTTCTTCGGCGCTATAATACTTTCAGGATGTCATAAACACTCCTCTCTCTCTCTCTCTCTCTCTCTCTCATGTGAATGTTATACTTTAATTTTATTTTATGTCTCCCAGCTTTCCAACGTTACTTACGTTGGTTATATGAGCAGAATATTTGTAGAATGTCTGAAACAGGGTGAAAGTTGTATGATAAAGGGCAGAATGTCAGACGGGCCTGCGTGCCCAATTCTTAATCCTTTGGAAATAAAAATCAGCCAATCTCTCTCTCCCTCTCTCCCTCTCTCTTTTCTGTGGTGTATGTGTGTTTGTGTGTGTGTGTGTACAGCAATCTCTGTTTTCTCCCTGATCTCATTTTTCCTCAATGGTTTGTGCACTGACCCTGTTTTGTACTCTGTGCCTGTTTTGTACCATTGTCCTTGGTTTGTGCTCTCATTTTGCTGTATCCTCTGCTCATGTTTTGTCTTCTTACCCAAGTTTTGTGCTCATATCCCTCTTTTGTCTTCTTACTCATGTTTTGTGCTCATGTCCCTCTTTTGTCTTCTTACTCATGTTTTGTGTTCATATCCCTGTTTTGTCTTCTTACTCATGTTTTGTGTTCATATCCCTGTTTTGTCTTCTTACTCACGTTTTGTGTTCATATCCCTGTTTTGTCTTCTTACTCATGTTTTGTGTTTATATCCCTGTTTTGTCTTCTTACTCACGTTTTGTGTTCATATCCCTGTTTTGTCTTCTTACTCACGTTTTGTGCTCATGTCCCTGTTTTGTCTTCTTACTCATGTTTTGTGTTCATATCCCTGTTTTGTCTTCTTACTCATGGTTTGTGTTCATATCCCTGTTTTGTCTTCTTACTCACGTTTTGTGCTCATGTCCCTCTTTTGTCTTCTTACTCATGTTTTGTGTTCATATCCCTGTTTTGTCTTCTTACTCATGTTTTGTGCACTCTTCTTACTGTCCTGTTTTGTGCTTTCTTCTTACTGTGTCATGCTTTATGCTCTCTTCTTACTCTGTCATGTTTTGTGTACTCTTCTTTCTGTCCTGTTTTGTGCTTTCTTCTTACTCTGTCATATTTTGTGCTCTCTTCTTACTGTGTCATGTTTTATAATCTTACACACGCCTTCTGACATGCCTGATTTTTATTTCCTACACACTAATCATGTTTTATGCTACATTCCCACACTCTATTCTATCCTGACTTGAAGTCTCGTCGACATAACAGAATACTTTCTAAAAGAATTCTTTTTAAGGCAATTATTCAAAAATAATGTATAACATACAGAAACAGTTGTCAGCCCGTTCTCAGATCTACACTATCATGTCAGCCCGTTCTCAGATCTACACTATCATGTCAGCCCGTTCTCAGATCTACACTATCATGTCAGCCCGTTCTCAGATCTACACTATCATGTCAGCCCGTTCTCAGATCTACACTATCATGTCAGCCCGTTCTCAGATCTACACTATCATGTCAGCCCGTTCTCAGATCTACACTATCATGTCAGCCCGTTCTCAGATCTACACTATCATGTCAGCCCGTTCTCAGATCTACACTATCATGTCAGCCCGTTCTCAGATCTACACTATCGGTATTTAACAGTGCTGGCCCCGGTAGCGCTAAATACTTCAGTTCTCCCTTACACTATATAATGTTCTTCCTGTCTTTTTTTTTCCCCCTTCAAAGCACCTTTACTCTTGTACAGATTTCTAGTTTTCTTGCTTTATTGCTTTATTGCTTCATGAGGGGTGAATCATAAACGCGTAAATTCATCATTATCGTGAAGTTCAGTTATGCTAATTAGTTCTATAAATAAACGTTTCAGTCTTCGGGCACTGGCGCCCTCTTTCGGTGTTCACAAACCGCACAGGAAATGGAGACCTAAATATCCTTTAAGTTAATCACTAATGTTTCAGGTGGATCGTGAAGGTCAAGGCCAGTGTGACCAGAAAGAAGCTAATCCATCAGCTACATTGGCCTAGGTTCGGAAAGGTCTAATCCGACTTATTCTGGATGAAAGAATGAACAAGGTCAGACAGGCGACGACAACAGAAAGGCCTGTAAATGAAAAGAAACAAAAGGATTATAAGGGTTCCTTGCCATTAGGGTATATTGGGAAATACGGTGTTAGGCCCGTATTTTCTATGAGCTTCCGCACATGAAAGTGTGATGTGGTCAGTGTCACGCCTGGCCGCATTTACCTTCCCAGATTACTCTGGGGCCCGTTTTTAGAGGCTGGGTGAACCCCGGGGGCCTTTTTTTCGGTGTGTACCAGGGGAAAAAAATCCCATCTGTACAAAAAAGCATCCCCGCAAAACATGCTCTGCGTTCAAACTGCAGTTACCTGTCAGTGTTTGTTTTCTATCTTGTTATATGGAAGTGAATCATGGACAATAGGCAAGTCTGCACAAAAATCATTGGAAGCAGCAGACATGTGGTTTATTAGAAGAATGTTGCGAATCCCCTGGACAGCAAAAATAACTAATGAAGAATGTATGAGAAGAGCTGGAGAGACAAAAAAAAAACAACCTTGTCAAAAAGATAAGAGAGAGACAATGTACTTTCATAGGACATGTAATGAGAAGAGGGGGCATTGAAAATATTATAACAACAGGAAAAATAGAAGGAAGAAGATCAAGAGGAAGACCAAGAGAAATGATACTGGACAGTCTGACGGGATGGTGTGAGAGGAGATCACTAACTGAACTGATGGCCTGCATGAAGGATCGGGTACTCTGGAGAAGCATAATAGCCAACGCCAGTCGGCACGGCACCTGATGATGATGGTGATGATGTTTGTTTTCTGTTCACTTGAAGAAAAGAATGAAATTACGTCAGTATCTTTTACCTGCAGGCGCGCGTTTGCTATCAAATATATTGTAGCATTTCGTTAGCTAACCGTACATTAGAACAGAACTTTTTGTATTGGCATCAAGAAACTGCACTCTCAAGGGAAGGATGATGTTTCAAACGTGGGATCACTTTATGTGAACGTCTCAGAAAGGTCGTGAATCACGTCGAGGTATAGTAACATTTTCTGTGAGTATCTCAGAAAGGTCTTGAATCACGTCGAGGTATGGTATCACCTTTTGTGAACAACACAGAAAGGTCTTGAGTCACATCGAGAACCACATTGTAAGTTTTCAGATCTCGTTTCCGATCACGTGGATAAAGGTATAATCCTTCTACAGGATAGAATTGGATGAGAAAGTAGAAAAATAGATCCAGCACCTGGCAACTATATAGACAGGAATACAAGATTTTTGCAGGTATTTGAAATAAGAGATATAGGTAAAGTTGACGATTACAATGCCAAAAATTCATCAATAATGTAGAGATTAACGTTGAAATATTTGCTACATATTTTTTTCAGTTATAAAACATTGAACTTAGTGTAACATAAACCGTACATTAAATTTAGAGTAACATAATCCGTACAAATACATTAAACTTAGGCTAACATAAGCCGTATAAACACATTAAACTCAGGGTAACATAAGCCATACAAATACATTAAACTTAGGCTAACATAAGCCGTACATTAAACTTACAGTAACATAAGCCTTACATTAAACTCAGGGTAACATAAGCCGTTCAAACATATTAAACTTAGGGTAACATAAGCCGTACATTAACCTTAGGGTAACATAAGCCGTACATTAAACTTAAGGTAACATAAGCCGTACATTAACCTTAGGGTAACATAAGCCGTTCATACATATTAAACTTAAGGTAACATAAGCCGTACATTAAACTTAAGGTAACATAAGCCGTACATTAACCTTAGGGTAACATAAGCCGTACATTAAACTTAAGGTAACATAAGCCGTACATTAACCTTAGGGTAACATAAGCCGTACATTAAACTTAAGGTAACATAAGCCGTTCAAACATATTAAACTCAGGGTAACATAAACCGTACATTAAACTTAGGGTAACATAAGCCGTACATTAAACTTAAGGTAACATAAGCCGTTCAAACATATTAAACTCAGGGTAACATAAGCCGTACATTAAACTTAGGGTAACATAAGCCGTACATTAAACTTAGGGTAACATAAGCCGTTCAAACATATTAAACTCAGGGTAACATAAACCGTACATTAAACTTAGGGTAACATACGCCATATAAACATATTTACACCTTGATTATCTGTCAGAAGTGGAGTAAAATTAGCCATGCAAACGTTAAACGTCAGCTGAAATAAACAAATAAACATACAAGTAAAAATAACGGAAACAAAATCCTCTGTTCTTCAGGTGATGGTGTGGGGGGGGGGGGGGGGGGGGCGTGTTCCTTGAAAACCTTAGGGCAAACTGGCCTTGAAATAAAACTTATGGAGCTGTTACTGACAAGCCGGTCCGATATGGAGAGGTTAATTAGTAAAACAAATAGTCCAACACCGCATATACGTAATGGAAAGGAAGACAGAAAGAACCTCTGTTGAAAAGAGAAGCATCAAATTTGATGGCCTCGGGTCAAGCTGGTACCCCCACAAGAAAAGTGCAAGCTGGCAATGACGTTTTGTTTACTGAAAACAATTCTTGGACTTGTAAACAAGCCCATGAAAACATGTTTGTCAACAAAACTTTTGCATGATTCCTGCCTGGGAATCATGATTGCGGAACACTGAGCAGATTCAGCTATTGAAAACTTATTCGTGACGTTTTGGCCACAACTTTAGCAGATAAGATCAGTCAGTAAATATCTTCACGCAAACAATGGCTTTGTGTACCTCAGAGAACTGGGTGCATTCGAATTAAGGAGCTGACATAACTCTGTGGGACGGGCCTGGGACAGTTGGCAGAGTTGACGGTTCAAGGCTGTCCTCTCCCCCCACCCCACCCCCCCCCCAAAAAAAAAAAAAACTACATCCTATCTCCACGCAATCTCTTGCTGTGCTATGTCCTGTGCCACGTGTCCTGAGATCGATTTGTCCAACAGGGTGGTGGAGTGTCTTGAGAAGTCATATCATAAATAGGGTCATATTTTGTTTGATCTTCATTGGGAAGGCAGAAAAATCTCAGTAACGGACTTTCCAACAGACTTTATATTTATTTTCAAATCTCTCTCTCTCTCTCTCTCTCTCTGTGTGTGTGTGTGTGTGTGCCTCTTTGTTTCTCTCTCTCTGTGCTTCTCTTTGTTTCTCTCTCTCTCTCTCCCTATGTGTGTGCCTCTTTGTTTCTCTCTCTCTCTCTCTCTCTCTCTCTCCAAGTTTGCAAAAAAATTTGAATTTGTCAGAAAGACACTTTATTTCTTCACTCACTCACTCACTCACTCACTCACTCACTCACTCATTCACTCACTCATTCATTCGCTCACTCACCCATTCACTCACTTACCCACTCACTCACTCACTCACTTACTCAGCCACTTACCCACTCACTCATTCACTCACTCACTCACACACTCACTCACTTACCCACTCTCTCACTCACTCATTCACTCATTTACCCACTCTCTCACTCACTCACTCACTCACTCAGCCACTAACTCTCTCACTCACTCAGCCACTCAGCCACTCACTCACTCACTTACCCACTCACACACTCATTCACTCACACACTCACTCATCCACTCACTCACTCAGCCACTCACTCACTCAGCCACTCACTCAGCCACTCACTCACTCTCTCACTCAGTCACTCACTCACTCACTCATTCATTCGCTCACTCACCCATTCACTCACTTACCCACTCACTCACTCACTCACTCACTCAGCCACTTACCCACTTACTCATTCACTCACTCACTCACACACTCACTCACTTACCCACTCTCTCACTCACTCAGCCACTCACTCACTCACTCATTTACCCACTCTCTCACTCACTCACTCACTCACTCAGCCACTAACTCTCTCACTCACTCAGCCACTCACCCACTCACTCACTCACTTACCCACTCACACACTCATTCACTCACACACTCACTCATCCACTCACTCACTCAGCCACTCACTCACTCAGCCATTCACTCACTCACTCAGCCACTCACTCAGCCACTCACACACTCACTCAGCCACTCACTCTCTCACTCAGCCACTCACTCAGCCACTCACTCAGCCACTCACACACTCACTTAGCCACTCACTCATTCACTCACCCACTCACTCACTCACTCAGCCACTCACTCACTCATTCAGTCACTCACACACACACTCACTCTCTCACTCACTCAGCCACTCATTCGCTCACTCACTCACTTACCCGCTCACTCACTCAGCCACTCAGCCACTCACTCACTCAGCCACTCTCTCACTCACTCAGCCACTCACTCACTCACTCAGCCACTCACTCACTCATTCACTCACTCAGCCACTCACTCAGCCACTCACTCACTCACTCAGTCACTCACTCACTCACTCACTCAGCCACTCACTCAGCCACTCACTCAGCCACTCACTCACTCACTCAGCCACTCACTCACTCACTCAACCACTCACACACTCAGCCACTCACACACTCACTCAGCCACTCAGTCTCTCACTCACTCACTCACTCACTCAGCCACTCACTCACTCATTCAGCCACTCACTCAGCCACTCACTCAGCCACTCACTCACTCACTCAGCCACTCACTCACTCACTCAGCCACTCACTCAGCCACTCACTCACTCACTCAGCCACTCAGTCACTCACTCAGCCACTCACTCAGCCACTCACTCACTCACTCACTCAGCCACTCACTCACTCTTTCAGCCACTCACTCAGCCATTCACTCACTCACTTACCCACTCACACACTCATTCACTTACACACTCACTCACTCATTTAAATGGTATAATTTCGTGTAAACTTTAAAACCGACGTTCAGCATTTTTATTTAAAGCATTCTCTTTCTCTTTCCCTATCTCTCTCTCTCTATCTCTCTTTCTTTCTTTCTCTTTCTCTATGATCTCTCTCTCTGTCTCTTTCTGTCTCTGTGTCTGTGCGCTATCTCTCCTCACTTACCACAAGAAAAGAAAGCACATGTAGACAACCCTCTGGCCTGACTCAAGACTCTCGTAAACGACTCTACAATGGTTCTCGAGCAGTCTCAGAACTCACATTTCCACTGACTCTGGACTGAGTCTGCCAGCAGTGTTTCTTCTAGGAGTTTGCGATCTGTGTCCAGAATGTTCATCTCAGGTGCAAAAAAATATTGTGTGTGCAAATGTGAGTATATATATATATATATATATATATATATATATATATGCACACTGTAAAGGAATGTACATATAATGACAGGATAGACCTGCTGTACTGCAGTGGAAATTCATCTGCCCGTTTCACTACCCTCTATTCTCTCTGTGTGCCCGCTTACCTCGTCAAGATTCTGCTACAGTACTACTGAAACTACGAGACAAAAGACGCAGTAGAAACATCCGGTCTGAAAATAATTTCTCAACAAGAAAGAAACAGCAAAGGAAAAACCATGTACTATCTTTGTATCTTTCTTGATGGCAGTTATAGCACGGGGGTAACATCTGGAAACTGGAAAATAAAAGTAGCAGTTTCAATTTTCTTTTTTGAGCGGTATGATTTTTTTTTTCCTGTGCGCTTAGAAGGAACAGTGTCTGCGAGTCGCTGGACTAATATCTGGACGTGAACCTTGACAGTGTTAGTTCATGAACTCTTGCCAACCCTTAGTTCAGCAGATCTCAAACACTTGGAATGGTGCCCTCCCGAATAACGGGATCCAAGTTTCCCGTATGACGTGGAAAAGTCGTATTTTTTTGTTCCGGCTTCTAGTGTCGTCTCTTCGCATTAGTGACGCTGGTCTATACGCTGAATAATGTTTCTATTTCATTAAGATAATTATTACTTCTGTGATATTACTTCTTTTTGGTATTACTTCTGTGATATTACTTCTGAGATATTACTTTTTTGTGACATTACTTATGTGATAATACTTGTGTGATATTACTTCTATGACATTACTTATGTGACTTTATGTGACGGTCAATGACACGAATTATTGAAAGCCAACGTTCTTCTTCATCTTTTCAATTTTTGTATAAGCTAAGCTTCACCTCTCTCTCTCTCTCTCTCGGTCTGTCTGTCTGTCTGTCTCTCATATATATATATACATACATATATACATCGTTCATATACAATATATATATGTGTATATACGATATATATATATATATATATATATATATATATATTATCTGTCTTGTCTTTTCTTGTCTTGTCCTTCCTCATTTACTGTTAGGTGTAAAGGTGAAGTGTAATTTTCTCCCAATGGGTCGCCATAATACAGATATTATCTGTATCTCTGTATGTCTGTCTCTTTCTCTCTCTCTCTCTCTCTCTCTCTGTCTATATCTATGCCTCTGTCTGTCTTTCTTTGTCTTTCTCTGTCTTTCTGTCTATCTGTCTCTTTCTCCCATTCTGTCTCTCTTTCTGTCCATCTCTCTGTTTCTCTCTGTCTTCCTGTTTCTCTTTCTCTTTGTCTCTATATCTATCTTTGTCTGTCTGTCTGTCTGTCTGTCTCTCTCTCTCTCTCTCTCTTCACCCCTGACAAACTCCCACGTCTCAGCCCATCCTCATCTTCACACATCAACTTCTTGAATGTCTCCATTCAGCCCAAGAAAACTTAAAGTTACCTTCGTTATCTTCCCCAATTTTTTTTTTTAATCTTCAGAAATATGATATCTCAAAAAAAGTAAAATTATACTAAGCTCTGGATTAACAGACTGAAAGACTTCTAAAAGAACTAAAGAATTGTTCTACATTTTGAGCTTCGGTGGCTGTGAACTCGGTCATTTTTTTCTATGTGGAATCCCAAATAATATAATAAAAAGATCTAGTAAACTGGTTATCTTTCAAAAGGCTGTGAAAAGTCTAACTTAGACACAGCTTGAAAACTCGAGCATTTATTTTCTTAATAGAATATCCTCAGCCAAACTACAGAACCAGAGAAGTATCCTGCTCAAGTGCAGACCATCACATTCAGAATCAGACACGAAATATATTCTGGTTATATTTTGTTAGTAGATGACGTCGAGGCTTAGGTGCCAATAATTTAACTCTTTGGCAGTTTGAAACAAACAAAAAAAAACCAGAGAGAGAGAGAGAGGGAGGGAGGGAGGGAGAGAGAGACCGGGGGGGGGGGAGTTATATTTGGAAGCAAGAGGCTTGGAACGGGAAAGAAAATAAGGGTAAGGGGTCAAACAGAATGAAGGTGACTAGCAAGGATAGTTCTGATGATTTGAATATAGAATACAGAAATACAGTAAATTACAATGTCAAGGAACTGATTAGGAATACAAGGGGTTAATAAGACGCATGGTTAGACTATGTATTCGGGAAGTTAAGTAAGAGGCTACGGTAGTAGAGTGTAAGGGGCGGGGAGGGGAAGGGTAAGAGAGAAGATGGGATATAAAGCAACTTGTGGAAGATAATTTTAATATGGGGGGGGGGCGGGAGAGAGAGAGAGAGAGAGAGAGAGGTTCATTAGAAAGGAACAAGCTTTAGTGTAAAAGTTCTACCTGTCCTAGTTTTGACTTTTAACCCTTTTCTAACCCCGGTGGAAATTTTCGAAGACATATCAATTACGGCTTTTCAGTCCCACATTATAAGTTTTCTTTGCTCATTTCATAAACATAAGTATCATATTTAGTTTCAAGTTGTAGTTAGAATACACGAAAGGTGAATAAACAACATCTGAAAATGGGCTTAAAGGGTTAATTGAAAAAAAAAAACAAACTACAACATTCGAAGTGGACCTATTTTTAACGCTTATATGTCGTCTCGCAGACGGTGGGGGGTTAAAGGGTTAAAAGAGACTCCTTCAGATTATGATCGTCTTTATTGAACAAATTAATGAACTACAAAAGCTCAAATCATGCGAAGAAATACGACCCCGCGAAAATCACATGGGAATACGTAGAATGAAAACACGTGAATGTGTGTGTGTGTGTGAAGGTATATCTTTACCTGTTCTGCACTAACGCCACCGTGTACGGTGATTTTGTTTGTTCTTGATAGTAGTTCCTGCTGCGTGCGAAATATTTAATCAGATGTTGAAAACATTCTGAAACATCTAAATATGAAGAATGAGGGATAGTTCCTGGACATCTTATCGGAATATTAAGCTGCATTCTACACTTTATAAGTGATACACGCGACCAGGAAATTATTACAGAAATAACGTCATGAAACCGACAACGCGGTGACAAAGAATAATGGCGTCTGGGTTCAGGAACATAAGCTGATGTTCTAGAAGATTCCACTCATCTTCTTTGGTCCATTGCTAATTTCTCTTGAGAGCTATGCTGTGCATTCGATTACAAGGCTAACTTTTCTCATTTTTGTTGTTGTGTTTGTTGTTGTTGTTGTTGTTGTTGTTAATGTTTCGTGAAGTAAAGGAAGAGGGAAAGACAAGATTTGAGGTATCCCGGCTTGCTGAAGTCAGGGTTGGCTGGAGAACCCTTTGTTGAGATTTAGTGCTCCATTGGGAGTACAGAGGAATGATGATGATGATGATGATGATGATGAGTGAACGTTTGTTATTTGTTTTCTCACGTGCTAAGATATGTTTTTTAACCTTAAAAAAGGTCAGCAAAGCAGAAAAGAAGTTAGAATTGCAAATGCAGCAATGACCTTTAACAAAAATCTTGAGAAAACAGAGAAATCAAAAGCACGAAAACAAGATTATTCAACTCAAATGTAATATCCACACTTTATTTATGCATGTGAAAGCTGGAAAATAACTTTTAAAATGGAAAACAACTTAGACACATTTGAAAACAAAAATGTCTGAGGAAAATACTCCGTATATAATGAAATGAACTCATGACCAACTCAGAGATAAGGAAGATGAGCACACAACAACCTGTCTCATCTGTGATCAAAAAAGAAAAGGAGTTGGACATACTCGTATATCGGCCATGTGATGAGAGGAAACAGTCAGAGAATCCCAAAACAAGCTATCAAGTAGGACACAGCAGGCCGAAGAAAAAGAGGGTCGACCACGTGAAACTCTAAAGAGGACATTGTTAAGAGAGGCCAAATTAGTAGTCATAAAATCCCTTGATGAGGTTGAAAAGCTCGCCGAAAACAGGAAAACTTGACGAACTACCATGCCAGCCCTGTGTGACGTTTAACGATACGGGAAGGATGTAAGATGTAAGAATCATTATGATAAGAAATTCTGTTCTTGCAATCCGTGTGTGGGAAATCAGAGAAGAAAAACCTCTCTTTATCTACAGCCGCACTACGAGCATACAGTGCTCACTACATGGAAGGTAATCCCTATAGAGCGGGTAATGTGCCCGTATCTTTTATATAATCCTGAAATAGCAGTTTAAAAATTCTCTGTTGAAACAAATAGAATGTTCTGTGGTCTTTACACATAGAATGTTCTTTAGCCTTTACAAATAGAATGTCTTTGGTCTTTACAAATAGAATGTTCTGTGGTCTTTACAAACATAATGTTCTTTGATCTTTACAAATAGAATGTTCTATGATCTTTACAAATAGAATATTCTTTGGTATTCCATGTTTATTGTGTCTGTTGAAGTGTATGTTGTTCTTCTTGCTGTCGTTATTTTATTACCCTGTGACTGCGAGCTGGGTGTTCTTTGCTGCCGATGCAGTGAAATTGTTGAGGCACAGCAGTGTGTAGGATGGGGAGTGGGTTACGGTAGCTCTTTCCTTCAGACCCGAAATAAAGTCAGAAAAACAGAGAGAAATGCAATACTTCTTTAGTATAGTCTACCGCTCTGCGGACTATAGCGACCCCTAACTTCATTTTGACAGACGGGTCCTGCTACTGGGGTACTAGAGCACTGTAACCGTACATGTTATAATTCCTAACTATAACTCTTTGTAACGGTACATGTTATAATTCCTAACTATAACTCCTTGTAACGGTAAATGTTATAATTCCTAACTATAACTCCTTGTAACGGTACATGTTATAATTCCTAACTATAACTCCTTGTAACCGTACATGTTATAATTCCTAACTATAACTCCTTGTAACCGTACATGTTATAATTCTTAACTATAACTATTTGTAACCGTACATGTTATAATTCCTAACTATAACTCTTTGTAACCGTACATGTTATAATTCTTAACTATAACTATTTGTAACCGTACATGTTATAATTCCTAACTATAACTATTTGTAACCGTACATGTTATAATTCCTAATTATAACTCACTGTAACCGAACATATTATAATTCCTAACTATAACTAACTTTAATCCTTGAACTATCTTCTCTTCTCCGGCTAATACCAAGCAGAGACACTTGGCATTGTCTATGTTAAAATCGAGCACAGACCTTGTATATCTTTCCTTCTGAGCCTGAATCTCCCTATGGTCTAATGTTGGAATGACTATACTCTGTTTGAGAAACAAATGACTATACGTATATTTTAAAAGGTGTAATTTAGAACAGAAAACAAGAAATCTGAGCAGAAAACTGACAGTTTAGAAACACGCACCAAGAAGAATGTGACATACTTTGTGACCAGAAAGAGAATTAATAAATAAAGAAGTAATGGCGGAAACTAAATTTGACCTTAGCGACATATTAATTAACATAATGATGGCTGAAAAAAAGAATCTGAAGAGGGGAAAAGTGCATGGTCAAATGTCGTAACAACGTTAGTGCTACAGACATCACTTGCTGAATGCACGTGGCGAAACTACATGACAAGTTTCTGTTGTTTCTTTTACTTAATTTTAAAAAAAAACCCAACCAACTTTCTCTTTAAAACACAAGTAGCCACAGTACAGCAAACTCTTTTAACACTGTCCTTTTAAAAAAAAATCTTTGGTCAAAGATGTCATTTAGCAACAAACTGTGGCCTTCTACCTCGCCCGAAAGTTTCCTTTGCTATTTTGTTTGCTTATGTAAAAAACAACAATATCAACAACAACAACAACAACAAAAACTCACTATACAAGCAAAAGAAATTGTCGAAGGTTTGCTATCAGTTATCGAACTATGCCTTATTAAGTTTCAAAAAGCAGCCAGAATCCATTACGACCCACCTATCACATATTACAAGTCTCCATTTAAACATTCTCAACACTCCACCGTGCGCATTTCTGGACACAGCCTCTTACAAGCCACCGCCAAGTGCTCATTCTGTTGTTTCCATTCCTACTTTTTACATAGCATTCATGTGAATTCTTGTTTTATCCTCTCTCTCTCTCTCTCTCTCTCTCTCTCTCTCTCTCTCTCTCTCTCTCTCTCTCTCTCTCTCTCTATTTCTTCGTCCTGTGTGTTTTTTGTATGATTAGGGTTCACGCCGAAACGTCACAACTGTGTGGTCGTTAAGTAATACAGTTGTTCCTACTTTTTTCCTGGTTGATACAAGTTTAAAGGAACCTAGAACTGATATGAATTCCTTGGCAAGATCTCACTTTTTTTCACAATCATAAGGCAAGAGTTAAGGGCCTTTCAGGGCCAGGCAACGTGAATTCCACTGCTACCCAGATTTTTCTTAACCTGGAGGCCGTATGAACTTCAAACGAGCGTGAGGTCATGAGGTCAGCTTAATTATAAATGACATCACTACTTACGTCATACGCGGCTCTGGCTTGTTTATGTGTATTGCGGTGGGGGTTAGTTGAGGGTTAAAGGTTAAGAAAATAGGGACGGAAGGATGAGAGGGGTTTTTTTTCTTTTTTAAATAAGGATGGGACTAGGGCGGAGTTTATTATGAATATTGATAAGATAGGGGCGGGGTTAGGATTTAAGGCGGAGTTAAGAGCTCCTTGAAGTTTCTTTTCATGGCTAGAATGCCAGGAATGTTGCCCCTGACAAAATTACTTGGACGTCTAGGAAAATGTCTGCTTGTACAACATGTTCGCTTACTGTATAATGTCGTTTACTAGTAAGAGAAGAGAAAGAAATCATTCGAGAACAATGAGTTGTAGGCAAAACTTAACGACTTTACAACTGTTTCAGGCAAGACTTAACGACTTTACAACTGTTCCAGGCAAGACGTAACGACTTTACAACTGTTCCAGGCAAGACTTAACGACTTTACAACTGTTCCAGGCAAGACTTAACGACTTTACAACTGTTCCAGGCAAGACTTAACGACTTTACAACTGTTCCAGGCAAGACTTAACAACTTTACAACTGTTCCAGGCAAAACGTAACGACTTTACAACTGTTCCAGGCAAGACTTAACAACTTTACAACTGTTTCAGGCAAGACTTAACGACTTTACAACTGTTTCAGGCAAGACTTAACGACTTTACAACTCCCTACCATCCGAAAAAAAAAATTCATTCATTTCGATGTCCCTTGCCTCCCTGACAGCACTCTTGAAGTCTTTTCGGTTATAAGAAAGATGCCCTGCTGCCGATGTCTCCATTCGCAAATCATCAACAATGTCTTGTTGTCATCTTCGCATTGGCCTTCCTCTCTTTCTTTTTCACCATTATATCTATCCTTCCAAGACGATTACGATTACGGTAGAAACGACGATTGCAGTAAGAGATAAGAGAAACGACGATTACGGTAAGAGAAAAGAGAAACGACGATTATATGTAAGAGATAAGAGAAACGACGATTGCGATAAAACTGGCTCTGATAATGAAGTAGCTGGAAGTGTGTGGCCTATTTTTACAAAAAAGACAGAAAGAGTGAGAAAAGTGAGTACAAACAAGAATGACAGAAAGTAAGATGAGCACCTTTTTCTTACAAGATGGGAAAAAAATGCTAAGTGTTTTATTTATTTTTTTTAGTCTATTTTTGGTGGGTTTTTTCCTGATGTGTTGTTCTTGTATGTGATCCTTGAGAAAGACTTTTGCTGAAATATTGGATTGTTATATGTTCTTCATTTATATATCCTCCTCTTACTTTCTGAAATTCTTGTTTGTGCCTACTTTACTCACTCTTTCTATTTTTTTTTTTTTTGTGTGTAAAACTGAACCTCGCCTTTTACTTCATTACTTCCCTTTTCACGTCCCGTCTCTGGACAACATCCTACCTACACGTGCTTTAAGAAAGTAGGAAAAGCCACAGTAGTCACTACTGTGAAGTGCCGATTGCTTTCGTCTTAATAGCGGTTTCATTTGTAAAGAAGTTACAGACAATAATTATTGTATGAGTATGTAACTATACTCTGAGCCAATGCAGTTACAGAGACCACGAGCCGAACCATTAGATGACAGATAATAGTATAAGGGAAGTAACAAAAATATAAGTTGATACGAAGACAACAAACCAACATTTATTGCCCCTGTCGTAGGGCGCGCGGGCAAAATCGCTACAGTCAACAGTAAAAGAACAATGTAGAACATACAGGTCTGTACCATCACACTGGAGTACAGAAGAGATTGTTTCGAAAGATAATGTAGAAACTGTTTAAGACATGTTGCCATGAAACTGCTGTTTTAGACAGTCATGGCTCTATGCACACACGGTTCACTCACTCACTCACTCACTCACTCACTCACTCACTCACTCACTCACTCACTCACTCACTCACACGATTAATAAAGAACAACGGGAAAATGAAAGTAGCAGGAAGTGATGCCCGCTTTCTTTTCTTCTGAGACTCATTCCGTCTCTGCAGGAGAGCACCAATCACATGACGTCAAATAGGTCAGACCTAAATGCTGTACTATTACTTAGGCCAGTGCTCAGAGACAAGGGACGCATATGGGAGGAAGTAGAGAATAATTCCGAGAACGGGGATGACTGGAGAGCCTTTATCCGCGGCCTATGCTCTCAAGGGAGTGAAGGGCGATGATGATGATGATGATGATGATGATGGTGATGGTGATGATGATGATAATGATGATGATGGTGATGGTGATGATGGTGATGATGATGATGATGATGATGATGTTCTGTACTAAAACTGTATCTTTACCAGCCAAGCCCCGCTTCCTTTGCTGCAGACTTTTGCTTGTGGCCGTGTTGTTAGACTGGTCAATATTTTCGCCCTAAATCGTCTTTTTTTTTTTTTTTCATTTCTTCCAGTTTCTGCCTTACAACTGTCGTCTTCTTGCAGTCCAGCCATTTTACCAGCATCTTAACTTTCTTGACATATTTTGTCGAAACTTTCATTAAAAAATGTGAGTAGTCATGAAGACAATGATAAATGCCTTTGAAAGTAAATGCTACAGAAGAGTTCTCCAAATATCGTGGACACAGAAAAGAACAAATATATCCATACTACAAGAGCTTAATATTGAAGAAGGCTGGCTAGTAAAGAGGATTAAACAGAGAAAACTTAAATATTTTGGACACATTAAACGTCATGATAATTTAGAGAAGACCGTATTGGAAGGATACATAATGGGAAAAAGAAAAAGAGGAAGACCAAAACGAAGATGGCTGCAAGACATCGTTGACGATCTACAAATGGACGCAACAGCGGCAGGCCATCTTGCTCACAACCGACAGGCCTACAGGAGTGCTGTTAGGGAGGCAAAGTTCCGCAAGGGACATGCAAATGAATGAATGAATGAGTCATAAGATCATGTTTGCCAAGCTGACATACCTTGTAGAATTTTAAAAAAAACAGAATCTAGAACGAATTAACTACCATCCAGGCCCTTAGTCCTATATTTATATCCTTTAACATCTGTTTGATTTCTTTATGTTTTACTTTATCAAATGCTTTGCAATAATCTATAAAACATAGATACAGATCTTTTTTTTTTACTTCTATGGCCCGTTCTATTAGTTATCGTATGATATATATGGCATTACTCGTGCCTTTTCCTTCATTGAATCCACATTGTTCTTCTACAATTTCTGGTCTTGCTTTATTCATAATTCTCCTCACGATTACGCGAAGCAAATTTTTTTGTTATGTGACTGTTAAGACTGTTAGTCCTGTGATCTTGCACTCTCCTACTGCTGGTTTTTTTTTTTGGGGGGGGGGGGGGCAAGGCTTTATATATTGATGTTAGAAAATCGTCTGGAATATATTGTAAATGTCATTGATAAGCTTTGTTATTACTTATATTCCAAACTCTCATATTGCCTCTGTTTCTTCTTTTGTTATGTTATCTGGTCCTGGTGCTTTGTTGTTTTTGTATGACATATGGCGTCGTCTACTTCTGCAGTTAATATATATGATCCGCCATTAATATTCTCTTTACTTACCTATTCCTTTTTTATCGGAATAAAGTTCTCTTATGTATCCCCCCTCCCCCCTCCCCAATCTCCTCAGTATTTCTCTGGTATCCATAATGTTACTCCCTTCCTTTGACTTTAAACATCCTGTCAAGAAAACCACCCAATCGAAAAACTTCGTAGCTCTTTACGACACCTCTATAACGACAGGACAAGATTTATTTTTCTAGCGTAAAGTCTTCGTAGCACTTTACGACACCTCTATAACGACAGAGCAAGTTTTATTTTCTAGCGTAAAGTCTTTGTAGCTCTTTACGACAACTCTATAACGACAGGACACGATTTATTTTTCTAGCGTAAAGTCTTCGTAGCTCTTTACGACACCTCTATAACGACAGGACAAGATTTTATAGCATAAAAACTTCGTAGCTCTTTAAGACAACTCTATAATGACATGGCAAGATTTCCTAGCATAAAAATTTCGTAGCTCTTTACGACAACTCTATAATGACATGGCAAGATTTCCTAGCGTAAAGTCTTCAGCCAAGTACGGGGACTAGAGAAAGATATTAAGAAGACTAAATTATGGTGTTCAGCAGGAAAGACCAAAAGCTGATAGTAAAAAAGAGAAACTGGAACAAATTGTAACCATGGTTACGGAACCACGGAAGTTTTTATGCTAGAAAATCTTGTCCTGCCGTTATAGCGGTGTCGTAAAGAGCTACGAAGACTTTACGCTAGAAAAATAACGGTTGCCCAGAACATATTAACGGAGGATGTGGGATGTGAGACGGAGATAACGAAAAGAATAGGAATAGCAAGACACACACACCACACCCAACACCATGAAGACAGCGCTGTTATCCAGGAATTTGTCTATAAGGTCAGATCTGTAAAATGCTGTATTTATTTTGTACGCAGCAGGAACCTGAACTCTCAGCAACAAGTCAGAAAGAAAGATAACTGCAGCAGAAACGTAGATCTACAGGAAAATTATGTCATTTAACAAGGAACATGAAAAGATCAAATGTGCAAGTATTAGAACAACTACAAGTGCAACGTCAACTTCTCAGAGAAATAGGGATCAAGAAAATAATAATAATAATAATATACTGAAGACCATACTAGAAGGAAATGTGGAAGATAGACATATAGATAGTACACTAAAGTGGCCAGGATACAGCTTAGCTGAGTCCACCACCATCAAGCCTCAGCAGATGATGATGATGATGATGATATGATGATGATGATGATGAAAGTCGTCAGGAAAAGAAAAAAAATAACCGATTGTGAAGGAAGTTTCACACAAAGAGGAACCCATGTTGAGGGTTTGTCGTCCTTGTCGTGCAAGAAAGTGTCAAAATCTGGCATTAACGTTCGAAACTCCGGGCAAACTTGCGTGGGTCAGAAAGCATGGCTGGTGTAATTTTAGTATTTTATACATAATATTTGGTACCATCGTCTATATACCGCATGTTCGGATTCTTTCATTCAACGCCGACCACGCATGAATGATTTCGCATTACAGAAACGTGGTTGAATTTTTCCCAACCTGCCATACAGGTATCAATGTGGCATTGACCGTTTCGGAGAATCAAATGATAGGGTATTATCAAGAGACTCATAAATTTGCCCATAGATAAAAGACTGATACTGTTTTTTTTCTGGCTCGGTGATAATCAGGAAATGCAGTTTTATTTGGGAATTCTTTAGACATGAAAAGAAAATACATTAACGTTGATGCTGGTTAGTATAACTTAATGCCTGGACAGTTCAAGTATCTGACAGGACATTTTAAAATTAGCCATTAACCAGAAGATGTGGTACTTCTCACCTTTTAAGTAAAATAACTATCATGGCATATGCTTGAGTTTGTCTTGTCGTGTCTTGCCTTGTCTTATCTCCTTCCTCATATACCTTTCAGTGTTGAGGGGACAAATAGACGTCTTGAAAGATCCCGGTGATTTGCTTCATATAATGGGATATTTGTCGGCTGTACCGATAGTATTTGTATGTATGTATATATGTACGTATGCGTGTATGTATATATGCTTGAATGTATGTATGTATATATATATATATATATAAAAGAGCTCTTAAACGGACTTAATAACTAAACAAAAGGAAGGGCGATTACTCTTATAAAGTTGTGAACTGTTTAGTTTTGTTTTTCTTCAGAATATATCAAATTTCTTCACTGTGTACATCTGTGTCTTTCTTACTTTGGGCTGGTGCATTAGTCTAATATTTTAAAACACTCGCATATTCCTGTAAGTAAAAGTAAAGATAGTCCCATAGCATTTCAAATGCCGTAGGGGGTGAAGCGTTAGAGACCTCATTATGCTGGGTCATCAGCGTGTGAGGTAGGGTGACCAGTTCCTTTCCTCGCTGCCTTTACTTCCCAGATTTTCTCTGGTACCCATTTTACGAGGCTGGGTCGACCTCAGGGCCGTATTGGTCGGAAAAAAAATCCCGCTCAGCTGGGGATTCGAACCCTCGACCATTTGGTTGCTAGACGAGTGCTCTAACCACTACGCTAGCCGGCCCATCATATTCCTGTCCAATATAATATGTTACAGGGAAAAAATACGAGTTATCACAAAATATACATTCATACTTTAAAATTCAGGCTGACATTATGTATTATAATATATGATATTATATATTTATAGCCTTTCAACACCAACAGCAGAGCTGAGGACATTTTATCAGGGCTAATCTCGGTCCTTTACGTCGAAATATCACCATTACCAGCAAATGTGAAACAAAGTAGGAACTTCATAAAATACGAAAAACTAAATTACGCCATGATTCTTTTAAAGCACATCTGATTTCTTTACTTTATGTCAAAATTCTGCCAACAGTAACAGATTTGTTCACATTTATGACAGGAAAATCAGCGATGTTAAAATATAATACCTGTAAACAATAGGAACTTTCATTTCTACCTTCAAAGGACAAAAGGATTTATACGATTGAAAAGCTAAATTCAATGGCCGAGTACTTTTACAGCCAGTGAGATTTATTTACCTTAATGCTCATGTTAACGACAGTTGTAACATCCACTCTCTCGGTCTTACCTATGTAATGCATCTGGAATTTTAAATAAATAAATAAATAAATAAATAAGAAGAGATATTTCCACATTATTTATGCATTCGCACTATCTTGAGAGAAATTCTAAAAGTTGAAGTAATCTTTCAAATACTTTTCACCGCTGTTAGCAACATATAGAAATTGTATACATCGTCTTTGTCACGATGGTGTTGATGACCACAACGATGATGGTAATGAATGCAGTTTGTCTTAACATTTCTGTTTTCTGTTGGTATACGGTAGTAATCGTGAAACGTGACCAAACAATGAGACAGAGTGAATGTCTTTGTCATTTCTGTCACGCAGCCAATGGCTCTCTGCGCATTAATATCAATGTCACATAGAATGCCATCGAGAATGATGATTATGATGGTGATGACGAAGACGTCTTCTTCTTCTTCTTCTTCAGCTTTCCGAGCCATTAAGGCTCACTGCTGAGGTAAAGTTCGCCTCCATTCCTCTCTATTCCTAATCTTCTCTCTCCAGTTGGTGACACCAGTTTCTTTTATATCCTCTTCTATGTTGTCTTTCTATCTCTGTCTTGGTCTACCCCTTGGTCTCGTTTCCCTCATCTCTTGTGCATACATCATTTTCGTTTGTCTGTTCTCTTCCATTCTTTCTACATGCCCCAGCCAGCGCAGTCTGTTCAGTTTCAAGACGTTTAAAATTTTGGGATTTAAATAAGCTGTTCATTTCAGTGTTCTTTCTAGCTCTCCATTCTCCACTGTTGGTATCCTTTATCGCCCCAAAGATTCTTCTTAGGATCTTGTTCTCAAAGATCTGGAATTGTTGTTCATCTTTCTTTGTCGTGTTCTATGTTTCTGACCCATACATGACGGCTTGTCTTATTATAGTTTTGTAGATTGTTATTTTGGTGTTTTGGGACAGGATTTTGGATTTTAACAGGTGTTGCAAGGCAAAAAATATTGTATTCCCTATCTGTACTCTGATTTTAATTTCATCGCTTATTATGTTGCTTCTGTTGAAGGTTGTGCCTAGATATTTGTTTGTTTCTGCTTTCCTAATAACCATATCGTCAACATTTATATAAACTGAATAATTCTGCCTCTGGTCTCTTGATATCTTCATATACTCTGTCTTATCTTGGTTAATAGTTAAGCCCACTTTTTGTGCTACATCTCTCAGATGTATGCAGTTATCTCCAGCGTCTTCCCTCAATAATTGCTGTCAGTGGCTTCATCTGCATATATATATATATAAAAGTTAAGTGCCCTCTCCTATTCAACATGGTAGATTGTTGTCGTTCTTGTAAGTTCTCAGCGTAAACGGTGGAAGTGATTTCTTGCCCATCTGTTGCACTAGGCTGCCCAGCTGTATTCGTCATAAAGAAGAGCATCAGTTGTCTGTACCTTGTTGAAAAAGTTCAACTGTCTGTGCCTTGTTGAGAAAATTCAGTTGTCTGTACCTTGCTGAGAAAGTTCAACTGTCTGTACCTTGTTGAGAAAGTTCAGCTGTCTGTGGCTTGTTGAGAAAGTTCAGCTGTCTGTGGCTTGTTGAGAAAGTTCAGCTGTCTGTGGCTTGTTGAGAAAGTTCAGCTGTCTGTGGCATGTTGAGAAAGTTCAGCTGTCTGTGTCTTGTTGAGAAAGTTATAATAAATGAACATTGTTTCCATGCGCACTGCTAGTTTAAGTAAGGCAATGTTTCCCTGAAAGGGTATGTTTGTATGTAAGGAGTCTTTACGTTTCTATGTTCATATGGGATTGTATTTCATATCTCTCGTCATAAGGGATGGTCTTTTCATAAATATTTTCACTGAAAGTTTTTTAAAATCCATATCCAAATGAGAAGATATTTTCATATCTGTGTTCATGAAAAAGGTCTCTTCACTTCTATTTTCATGTGAGAAGGTTTTTTTTTCATATTTATTTTCATATGAGCCACTCATAATGGAATGTTGTATCTTATATCTTATATCCTTCCCGTGCCGCTAAACGTCACATAGGGCTCGCAAAGTAGTTCGCCAATTTTTCCTGTCTTCGGTGAGTCTTTCAACCTCATCAAGGGATTTTATGCCTATTAATTTGGCCTCTCTTAATAATGTCCTCTTCAGAGTTTCACGCGGTCTGCCTCTTTTTCTTTGGCCTGGTGTGTTCCACTTGATAGCTTGCTTTGGGATTCTCTGATCATTTCTTCTCTTCACGTGACCAACATATATCCATCTCCTTTTCCTGATCACCCATGAGACTGGTTGTTGTTCAGTCATCTGTCTTATCTCTGCATTGTTCTTGAATTCGCTCCACTTGATGCCGAGTATTTTCCTTAGGCATTTGTTTTCAAAAGAGTCTAATTTCTTGTCTATTTCTTTAGTTGTTTTCCTGCTTTCTCATGGGCAAAGAGGGTGGATATTACATTTGAATTGAATAGTCTTAACTTGGTTTTTGTGCTTATAACTTTTGAATTCCATATGTTCTCAAGATTCTTGAAGATCGATGCTGCTTTTGCAATTCTAATTCTAATTTCCTTTCTGGTGTCACTATCCTGGTCTATGTAGCTGCCAAGGTATGCAAATTGATTGACTTCTTCAATATCTGTCCCTTCTACGTGTATTGTTCCATTTTGATTAATGGCTAATCAATAGGGTTGTAGAAATTGTTTTGCACCTGCACACAACATCAAATGGAACACAACAGGCCGAAGAAAAAGAGGCATAACACAAAAGGCCGAAGAGAAAGAGGCAGACCTCGTGAAAGAGAACATTGTTAAGAGAGGCCAAATTAATAGACATAAAATCCCTTGATGAGGTTGAAAAGCTCGCCGAAAACAGGAAAAATTAGCGAACTACCTTGCGAGCCCTATGTGACATTTAACAGCACGGGAAGAATATAAGATTGATTAGCCTTTTAGTTTTCATAGACTAAATCGGCCCCTATTTAAAGCAGGAGAAGCCTTCTGGGGCCCATGACAGTAAACTGGCTGGGCTCACCCCTCTCACTGTGCCTTTTGCCAGCTTATAGGTAATGCTACTGGCTTCAGTGCATATCTGGCACAATTTATGAGAAAACTTAGGTATTAAATATAGCAGATTAGTTGTATAAGGGAGATAACCCATGCAAAAGTCAAAGCGAACGTTCTGACTAGCAACTGTTACCTCCCATCAGGAACCCTCCACAAAGATCACTTTTGTCGGAAAGCGAACGTGACTTGCACGAATACGCAAATTTAAGGAGACTGTTACAGCTCTACAGACGCTTGTTTTCTCATGGGCTATCTCATTTCTATAACCGTTCATTTATATAAACACATAAACACAGAGGAAAACTTGGAAAAGGGGGGGGGGGGCGGGAAGAGGAGACACTGTCAGAGTTGGAAATCAGCAACCCACAACTAACATGATGGTATCAAGGTTAGCACAAAGTATAGCTGACCAAGATCCTGTCCCATCTCTCCATCGGCACCTCCAGTAGCAGGCCTAGTTTGACTGACGCTGCAGGAATCGCCATAGTCGCCATGGTGGTGGAGTCTGCTAAAGAAGTATTGCACACCCACCCTCCCCCCCCCTCTTTTTTTTTTAGCTACGCTTAGAGGCGTGTTATATTATATATATATATATATATTTCTCTCAATCAAAATGGAAAAATACACACAGAAGGGACAGATATTGAAGAAATCAATCAATTTGCATACCTTGGCAGCTACATAGACCAGGATGGTGACACTAGAAAGGAAGTTAGGATCAGAAATGCAAAAGCAGCATCAATCTTCAAGAATCTTGAGAACATATGGAATTCAAAAGTTATAAGCACAAAAACCAAGTTAAGACTATTCAATTTAAATGTAATATCCACCCTCATTTATGCATGCGAAAGCTGGAAAACAACTAAAGAAATAGAAAAGAAATTAGATTCTTTTGAAAACAAATGCCTCGGCTTCAAGTGGAATGAATTCAAGAACAATGCAGAGATAAGACAGATGACTGAACAACAACCAGTCTCATGGGTGATCAGGAAAAGAAAATGGACATATGTTGGTCACTTGATGAGAAGAAATGATCAGAGAATCCCAAAACAAGCTATCAAGTGGAACACAAAAGGCCGAAGAAAAAGAGGCAGACCGCGTGAAACTCTGAAGAGGACATTATTAAGAGAGGCCAAATTAACAGGCATAAAATCCTTTGATGAGGTTGAAAGACTCGCCGAAGACAGGAAAAATTGGTGAACTACTTTGCGAGCCCTATGTGACGTTTAACGGCACGGGAAGGAATATATATATATATATATGCGATGGTTCCCTCCCAAATCAATATGATGTTGTGCCTCAACTTCTCCACCGCATCGGCTGTAACCGCAGTTTATGGGAGATAAATGAAGGCTTACTTAAAGAGAAGATAATTACCGTACATGAACTATGAGAGCTCAACAACAAGAAGCGAGTCTCTTTATTAAGCGATTCCTGTAACAAGTCGTGAATCTTAATGCAAGATTCGTCGGTGTTTTTTAGAATCTAACATGCAACAGCCTTTATCTAACTTTTCAGAAGAGCTGCCTTACAAGAATTTTTTCTGTCAGTTGCAAAATCTATAATATAAATCGTATGTAATGTCTGTTCTTGCTGTTTTGTTTGCAAATCGGCTAGTTTTATTTAATCATCATCATCTTTCACTCCCTTGAGAGCACGGGACACGGTTAAAGGCTCTCCAGTCATTCCTGTTCTTGAAATTATTCTCTGCTTCCTTCCATGTGTGTCCCTTGTCTGTAGTTAATTTACTTAATTAATATACAATCACTTTCTTATGATGTAGCCAATGGGACCAGAATACGGCACATCCGGGTCACGAGGTCACGTTTCCGACATTTTTCTGTCTCGGAGAGGATCGCGATAATGTACGAGGCCAGCTTGAGAATCAACAATTACATTTCCTGTATGTATACTCGGTTCTGCTTCATGGAGCAAGGGGCTTTATAAAAGCGGGCTGTATGTTGGTAAGTTCTTGATATTGTTGAAAAATGTGTACAGTTACATAAACAATGTAGCTTAATGGAAAAAGGTGTTTCGTCTATGAGGCTGATATTGATCTGTGGCGACCATTATGTAATCAGGGACGTGCTTACATTTCATGGAAATTTGAGCGAATTTTACCAGAGGGTATTTGTTATGTCATAATGAGTTAACATAAGGCAGTTTGCCTCTTTTTTTAATGTCTGTGAATTGACCTGAGGCTAGTAGCAAGCGAGCTATTGAAACTATGGGCTTGGTGGAACCGCCATGACGTGTCGCCCACAAGAATTCTAAGATTAAACTTCAGTGCCAAGACTGTGAGAAATCCTCACTCCCTTCCCTGACGCAGGCAGTTAAAGGATGGGTGTTCGTGGGAGAAGACGTTCCCAGAATAATGTTGTCAGGTAGTACTTGTGAAAATCTTAGACGTTCTACAAGTATTGGTGTTGTTGTAGTTGGTGCTGAGAATGACGCGAATTCAGTGGAAGTGGTGTTTTAATTTTTGAACTTGCGTGTTGTCATTTAGATCACGTTTTTTCCCCCCTTCTGTCATTTTGTCAGTGTTAAGACCGCCTGTATGATTCGAAGATAAGACAAACAACACAAGCATCAACCATTGAGTCACAGACTTAGATTTTTGCACAAGAACGTATGGTAAACTTAACAGATTTCAAAGAACAAGTAGTAAAAATTGACCAAGATATGTACATATATACACACACATATATAATCATTGAGCGTGCATGAATAGTTTGAGTATAAGTATATATAAAACTTAATATATAAATGTATACAAAGCTGCTACAGTAAAGATGTGATTAGAAAATGTTAAAACTGTTTAAAACATATAGTTTTAACATTCATAAGCTATATGACTGGAAGTCTTGAGAAATGAACCTTCCCCCCCCCCCCCCCCCACTCCACCCTCCCCAAATGATGAAAAAATTTGGAGATATGAAGCAAAAGTTAAAGTAACAACAAAAGAAGAACTGGTTGACTGAATTGTTGTCTGGTGGTATGATACAGTAGTCATGATATCATGTGGTTTGTGGAAGCTTTCATGTGAAGCATTTCAGATTGTTTCTTGTGTCCTTTAGTGATTTCTCATGTCTTCTAGTTCTTTCTCATGTGCTCTGATTTCTTTCTCGTGTGTTTTAGTTCTTTCTGTTATTTTTTTTTTTTTTCATGTATTTTAGTTCATTCTCATGTCTTTTAGTTTTTTCTTATGCCTTTTAGTTCTCTTGTATTTTTATTTATTTTTTTTTTAGCTCTTTATTTTAAATCCAGACTATTACTATCGGGTGTGAATCCATTAGGCAGATAATTTAGAGTTTGTGGTTTCTTATCTTCCATTGCTGTACAAGATATTCATTTTATTCTTTTCAGCTTTAACTGTGTAATCCTAATTTTTATCCACTATACAAATTGTACAGCATCTAAAACTTACTGTGCTAGGTCGCTTTGTCTTTTGTTTTTTTGTCATCTGCTAAGCTGGATGTATAGTGGGTTTTTTTTTTTTTTGTTGGCATACCATTATTATTGGCTGTACATAGAATGTTCCTTGTTTTATATTTATGCAGAAAGCTGAAGCAGTGCACAATGAATCCAGATGTGAACCATTTTGATGTAGTGAAGGAGGGATATCTGTGGAAGAGAGGTAAGAGTACAGATCCTAGCAGCTGATAGCACTGTTCTAGCTCCATTGTTAGGCAGGTGTGTGGGGTCAGAAAAAGTCCGATCTGAGCACTCAGACCAGGCCAAAATGTCCAGACCTGCGGAAAATTCTGTGGAATAGCCAACAGATTGTAGAGAAAACTGGACTGACCAACAGATTGTGGATAAAACTGTGGCCTAATCAATAGAATGTAGATAAAACTGTGGCCTAAACAACAGAATATAGATAAAACTGTGGCCTAGCCAATAGAATGTAGATAAAACTGTGACCTAAACAACAGAATATAGATAAAACTGTGGCCTAGCCAATAGAATGTAGATAAAACTGTGGCCTAGCCAACAGAATGTAGATAAAACTGTGGCCTAGCCAACAGAATGTAGATAAAACTGTGGCCTAGCCAACAGAATGTAGATAAAACTGTGGCCTAGCCAACAGAATGTAGATAAAACTGTGGCCTAGCCAATAGAATGTAGATAAAACTGTGGCCTAGCCAATAGAATGTAGATAAAACTGGTCTAGCCAATAGAATTTAGATAAAAATGTGGCCTAACAACAATATAGATAAAACTGTGGCCTAGCCAATAGAATGTAGATAAAACTGTGGCCTAACAACAATATAGATAAAACTGTGGCCTAGCCAATAGAATGTAGATAAAACTGTAGCCTAACAACAATATAGATAAAACTGTGCCCTAGCCAACAGAATGTAGATAAAACTGTGGTCTAGCCAACATAATATAGATAAAACTGTGCCCTAGCCAACAGAATGTAGATAAAACTGTGGCCTAGCCAACAGAATGTAGATAAAACTGAGCATGAATAAAACTGGACTTTGCTTGCGACAGGTCGTCAGGTTTCACTGAAGTAGAAAAAAAATGATGCTTATGTTCAGTTTATGGTTGTGTAGCAAAGATAACATGAGATTTTAAATGTCTGTGATCCAGTTTCAGGACATGATCTGATAGTTTTTTGGTTTTTTTTCCAAGGTCTGCGTCCACCAGGTTCTTACTTTCTTGCATGAGATGCACCGTTTTCTGCAGGATTGCTTGGGTTTTTTCAACCTGGTTTTTTTAAAGTTTATTTTGCAGTCAGATGGCGTTTCATATGATGAGTCATAAGGTCACTGGGGATTTATTGATTGGGCATGGTGTCAGTAGTAATCTCATGATGGGCCGTGGTATCAGTAGTAATCTCATGATGGGCCATGGTATCAGTAGTAATCTCATGATGGGCCATGGTATCAGTAGTAATCTCATGATGGGCCATGGTATCAGTAGTAATCTCATGATGGGGCACTTTGCCAGTAGTCATTTCATATTGTCAGTAGACATCTCATGATGAGACATAAAAGTCCCTGGCATATTATAATGAGTTGTTAGCTCAGTGGGTATTTCATGATGGATCGGTAGATATATTCATAATAGAATATTTTCAGCCGTGATATCTGGAGCGTCCTGGTTAAAATATGCATTTGAAGTTCTGTCACTTGGATAAATTGGATTTTCTGGGGTTTTTTTTTTTTTAAGTTCTTGTGTATAAATGTAGAGCTTAGCTTTTTTTTTTTTTTTCAAGCCGGCAGGAAAAAAAACAAAACAATAAGCTTTCTTCTTCAGACAATTTGATTTAACCTGCAGCTGTCTGTACCATGTTCCAGGGTGAAAATCCCGACCTGATTACAAATACATTTAGCCCCTGGATTATTGACTGGATGGCAAAAAGTATTACAACCACCCACAGCTGTAGTACTGTATGCAGGAGACTGATATCTTGCATAAATAGCAGCTGTTCCTTTAAAAAACAAAAAATGCACAGAATACAGGGATCGCCTTTGTGATGTCTCTGAGCATGCAGATGGAGACTGAGATAGTGACAAAGGCTCTGCCTTGGCTAGTCCGGCAAGTTGATGCACATGGCGTAGTGATGGACTCTCAGAGCATGTTTCACAAGGTAGAAAGGGATTTGCTGCATCAAGAATGGGTTCAGCACTTGGAGAAATCGGGAGTTACCAGGATGATGTGGATGTATTGCCCAGGACACGTGGGAGTGAGAGGCAGTGTTGCTAGTAGCGCTGCTGCAAAAGGTATGATTCCTGTGGACAGGACAGATGGGCATGAAGTCAGCGGAACTGGACTGGGAAGGGGAACATGCATGTGTTGATAATACATATTAACAGAGGATGAAGGATAGAAGTGCAAGGAGGACAGATTGAAGGTTACCAGAGCCAGTAGTTGTCTGGTATAGTTAATGTTGTGTATTCTTCTGTGGTTACTGAAACAGTATGGGTGTGTCCCAAGTGTGGTGATGCTGATCCCCAGATTCAAGTTTTCCTTCAAAAGTGTCTTACCTTGAACTCTAGTATCTTGTGTTTGATATCACAATGGAAGCTGTAGAATTATGAGCAAGATCTAGTCACATTGTAATTTATAAGACCCTCCAGCTGTAGAAATGGGTACCTGACCTCTTCTGGAGTTGGGGAAGGAAATGTGGCCAGGTGTGATACTGACGATATCACCCTCTAGTGTGGTGACAGGTCAAGGTAAATATGGGCACTAACACCATATCCCTATGTGCCTCTAAGGCATGATAGGATTACCTTTTTTTTTTTAAACCTTTCTGTGACAAGTAGACTCCCTGAACATTGAATTACTGAAACCTTCTGTAAATAACATATATCAGATAGTGAAATTGCCAAGTTTTCTTTTCCTTTTGGCTAACTTTTTATAGTTCTTATTTTGACTCTTTATTGATTCAAATATCTGCAGGAGAGCATATTAAGAACTGGAGGAAGAGATACTTTATCCTCCGGAAAGATGGATCTTTTGAGGGCTTTCGCTCAAAACCTGAACAGAATGATCTACAAGATCCTTTGAACAAGTTCTCTGTGAAAGGTAAGGTTTTGTTTTTTATTGCTGGCTATACTGTATCTTGGGAACAAGGAATGAGGAACCAGTAAAAAGGAACATGGCATTAGTAAGAGAGAGTAGAGAGCATCAGTAAGAAGGAACAGAAAACAGCAGAAAGGGGGAACAAAGAGCGGTGGTAAAGGGGAACAGAGAACAGCAATAAGGGGGAACAGTTATAAATGTGAATATGAAGTGATGTAAAAGGAAGTAAACATAACATTAAGAGGGAACAGGGATGCAAGTTAATACCACAGTGGCTCCCAAACATTTTCAGACTTGATAAAGCAAATTTCTGTTGCAGCACATCTCTGTTCGTATTGCTGGACTCTCGAACAGTTAAAAATACATTTTTTAGCGTTTTCAAAGTTTACACACTAAACTATATATATGGGACATGTGCTCCGGGTGAGTGACAACTCACTACCAAAAATAGCACTAAGATGGACACCACAGGGGAACAGAAGTAAGAATAGACCAAAGCAGACATAGAGAAGAACAACAGAGAGGATGTTGAGCAATAGAGGGCTTATATATATATACACACACGGTGGTACCTCGATATAGTATATGTCATTAATCCGTTCCAGATCCTTGTACTTATACCAAATGAACTTTTCCAGTAAGAAATAAAAGAAAAATAGGTAATCTGTTCTTATAAAAAAAAATCCTGTTGTTATTATTATAACACTGTTATATGGCAGCATCTTTATCAGCACTGGCTCCCTCTCCATGTCTCACAACACTGTGAATGCCAGTCCTCTTCTTAAAATTATCAAACCAGCCATGGCTGTCTTTAAACACTTCACCTTCTTCGCTCGTTCCTGCCTTGTTTTTAAAAAAATCAGCATGTATCGGTTTTGCCTTTTCGCAAGCCTGATACGCTATCGCCAGCACACTGTTTTTCTGTTATCCAGATCTAAAGCAATTTCTCAACATGGTCTAATGTCTCTGATATTTGTTTGGTAATCGATTTCACTCTCTTCTCAACGTTAGCCGATTTAATAGCGTCTTTGTTTTTCACAATCGTAGATACCATCGTTCTTGGCATACAGTATGCAATAGCCAAGTCCTGAATACGCATGCCACCTTCGTACTTTTCAACAATCTTTTTTTTTTCACCTCCATGACCACTTTCTTCGTTGCTTGACTCATCTCATTAACTTTCTTAAAACTCATTGTTAATGAATTTACCAAAAAATTACGTGAAAAAAGACAAAATTACATGAAAATTCAGAGTTGTAGCGCAGGTTGTTTACTGAATAGTAGCAACAGGCATGCTGACGTTCATGGGCAATCGTAGCATTGTCTCGAAAGAGGTAGACAAGGGTAGTGCGCCAGTCGTGACTCATCGAACTCGAGACGTATTCCAAACAAATGTATACCACACAAAATTTTTGATATAAATAGGCAAATAAGCACATTTGATGAAAAACATCTTTTTGCTCTAAAAATCTGGGGAGACATACATCTAGCTCTATCACAGCACACTCTTTAAAATAGCTGAAATATCAGGTGACAAAGGAAATAAGATGTATGTGTGGCCAGGTTTTCTATCACAGTGTAGTTTAAAAAAACAAGCATATGAGGTATTAAAAATTTGCAAGGAATGGATATAGAAGGTCATAATCTCATGAATGAGTTTCACTCAAAAGTTATAAGCACAAAAACCAAGTTAAGACTACTCAATTCAAATGTAATATCCACCCTCATTTACCCATGCAAAAGCTGGAAAACAACTAAAAAAACAAATTAGACTCTTTTGAAAACAAATCCCAAGGGAAAATACTCGGCATCAAGTGGAATGAATTCAAGAACAATGCAGAGATAAGGCAGATGACTGAACAACAACCAGTCTCATGGGTGATCAGGAAAAGGATATGGACATACGTTGGTCACATAATGAGAAGAAACAGTCAGAGAATCCCAATACAAGCAACAAAGTGGAACACAACAGGCTGAAGAAAAAGAGGCAGACCATGTGAAACTCTAAAGAAGACATTGTTAAGAGAGGCCAAATTGGTATGCATAAAATCCCTTGATGAGGTTGAAAAGCTCGCCGAAAACAGGAAAACTTGGCGAACTACCTTGCGAGCCCTATGTGACGTTTAAAGGCATGGGAAGAATATAAGATAAGAATATCGTGAACATAATAACATATATGTAGGTATCACAATCCCAGTACTAGGAAGTGAAACAGTGTACAAATACTAGTGAAGGTAAGGTTATTAGAAAACAATAAATGAGGTTTAGAGCTAAACAGCAACAAGACAAAAACAGTGGTAATTTGGCATTAACCTAATTATATTATGTGGGACAGATTTTCCATGTTAAATTGTTATCGCTGTAAGTTATAAGAGCTAACTTTGTTTTGACCCCATATGCAGTGTTAAGCCCGGATATTTTTCAGGGTAGTCCTGTGCCACCATTTAGTGAATGTAATGAGGTTAAGCTTCTAAAAAAATGATGGAAACTCCTTGATTAATATTAATGAATGGGCAGGGCCAAACAAAGTGGATTGTGGCATTTAAGCTATGTTGTTTTGGCTTGGTTTTTTTTTTTTTCATCTAGAAATGTAATGGTGAGACAATGAAATAATGTATTTATTCTTTACTGTCATTTCTAGCTTATGCATATTTCTGTTTGTCAGATTGTCAGCTCATGAAAGTTGACAGACCTCGACCCAACACATTCATCATCAGGTGTTGGCAGTGGGCTACAGAGGTAGAGAGGATGTTTTGTGTAGAATCAGATGGAGAAAGGTGAGTCACAGAGGTAGAGAGGATGTTTTGTGTAGAATCAGTTGGAGAAAGGTGAGTCACAGAGGTAGAGAGGATGTTTTGTGTAGAATAAGTTGGAGAAAGGTGAGTCACAGAAGTAGAGAGCATGTTTTGTGTAGAATCAGATGGAGAAAGGTGAATCACAGAGGTAGAGAGGATGTTTTGTGTAGAATCAGTTGGAGAAAGGTGAGTCACAGAGGTAGAGAGGATGTTTTGTGTAGAATCAGTTGGAGAAAGGTGAGTCACAGAGGTAGAGAGGATGTTTTGTGTAGAATCAGTTGGAGAAAGGTGATGCTTTTGATAAGTTGTACTGTGGTTAAGATCTTATAATAAGCATCATCTCAGTTCAGGGATGACGTACAATGTGTGTCTCTTCATTTCTTATGGTGGACATAAGAATCAAGTTTCTTGAGGAGACCCAGCCACTTTTATTTTGAAAAAGTTCTTATACACTTTCTGGAGACCATTGTATTTGACCCCCTAGATCCCCATACCTGACACCCTGTGACATTTTTCTTGTGGGGGTACATTAAAGGTAATATTTATGTACCCCCACTTTCACAGGATCTGAGCATTCTGAAGCAGTGAATTACAGATGTCATCACATCTTTTTATTCCAGATATGATACTTGGGGGTGGGAACGACTCGATTATCACATTGACATATGCAGTGTCACCGGGGGGCTTCACATTGAGTCCCAGTAAAGTGTATCCAAAATGTTGAGAATTTCTCAACACAGTAACACATGCTTCCTCCAGGTAGCTGCATCTGTCTTCCTTCATGGCGTCCCAAAAAAAGTGTAACGGAAATTTTTTTTGAAAACCCTTGTACTTTAACTTCAACCCTTTGATCTGACTATGTCATTTCTAGCCATGACACCATCACTCTAATGTAGATGTTCATTCCCTAAGACTGTAGAAACTGTAATATTTTCCTGGCAGTAAGGTCGATAGTTTGTTTAAAACTGTGAAAACATGCAGTCAGTTTAGGAGCTGTCAGTCACTTTTGTTTTGTTTTGTTTTGTTTTTTAAGTGTAATACACCTTTCTTGTTTGATCTGTCAGAGATGAATGGATCCAGGCTATCTGCTCAGTGTCCGACACATTAAAAGTCACAGAAGAAACACCAACAAGCATTAAAGTTGAACAGAAGAAGAAAGTGGTAAGTTTATGATTATTTCATAACATTTTTTCTTAGTGGTAAATTTAACAAATGTCTTTTTTTTTCATTAAAACAAATTCTTATCTCTGGACGGACAGTATGGCAGTTAAAAATTTGTCAGTCGCTATGTGTGATCTACACAGCTCTTTGGTGCAGAAACAACAAATTGATACTTTAGAAATATGGTTATTAAAAAAAAATATATTTTGTGGTTAGAGAAGCTGGCAGATATGTAGTGGAAAACAGTTAAACTTGGAAATAAAAAGGACACAAGAAACATTGGAACAGAATTATTAAATTATTATTTCATTTTAGAAAGCTTAAAAGCAGACTGAAACCATACTGGAAACTTAAAAAAAAAAAAACAAAAATAGAAGCACAAGGTTGATGCAGGTTTACAGATAATGTTATGGTTAATATTGATGACGATGATGCAGATTTATGGTAGATACTCAAGAGGAGGCTAACTGAGGTTCATAATCAACACAAGAGCGAACTATAGATGAACTGCAGTCAGTCTTGCATGGAGATATTGATGATCAGGTGTTGTCTTGCTGTAAAATGTAAGTTAGTCATTAAATGCCAGATTTTAATGACTTTGATGTCATTGTATAATGAAATATTTAAAACAGTATGAAAAGATGATTAGCCAGCATGAAGCCAAACTGGCATCAGGTAATTCTTGATTTGGCTGTAAAATGCTTTTTACCTGTAAGCAATTCAATTTCAGGAAATGAAATTCATGTTCATATCCAGGCTGTGGCTTTCTTGTCTGTTTTTTTATTTGTTCCAGTCCCTGGATGATTTTGATTTTCTGAAAGTCTTGGGCAAGGGGACATTTGGTAAAGTGATTTTGTGTAAAGAGAAAGCCACAAATCAGTTGTATGCCATTAAAATTTTGAAGAAGGCAGTTATTATTGCCAAGGTGAGTAGAATCTTATTTGAGTATGTATAATGGTATTTGAATATGTATTTAGAGAACTACTTTAATATGTATAAACTACCTTAATCAGATGATTATGCATGCTGACAGGTCAAGGAAAATATGGGCACTAACACCATATCCCTATGTGGCTCTAAGGCATGATAGGATTACCTTTACCTTTTTTATATAGCTATGAGCACATATAGAGTTGTGAGTACAGATGTTACCGGAGGTACAACATACTCATGATAAGATGATCAGCAGTTATGACCATTGACTTCTGCTTCTTTTGTATTAAAACAATTTGAAATGTCACATAGTATTTAATGTAACGTTTTAATTGCTTGACATTTAAAGTTTTCTAACCTTCTGAAAAACAAAACTAATGAAACTTTTCATTAATCAAAAAAGGAAAAATATTTGTAGAAGGAATGTTGATGAAGTAAACCAATTTGCATACCTTGGCAGCTACATTGACCAGGATGGTGACACCAGAAAGGAAGTTAGAATTAGAATTGTAAAAGCAGCATTGTCCTTCAAAAATCTTGAGAACATGTGGAATTCAGAAGTTATAAGCACAAAAACCAAGTTAAGATTATTCAATTCAAATGTGATATCCACTCTCATTTATGCATGCGAAAGCTGGAAATCAACTAAAGAAATAGACAAGAAATTAGACTCTTTTGAAAACAAATGCCTCAGGAAAATACTTGGTATAAAGTGGAATGAATTTAAGAACAACACAGAGATCAGACAGATGAGCAAACAACAACCTGTTTCATGGGTGATCAGAAAAAGAAGATGGACATATGTAGGCCATGTGATGAGAAGAAACAATCAGGGAATACCAAAACAAGCTATCAAGTGTAGCACAAAAGGCTGAAGGAAAAGAGGTCGACGATGTGAAACTCTAAAGAGGACATTGTTAAGAGAAGGCAGTTTAGTGGGCAGAACATCCCTTGATGAAATTGAAAGACTCTGAGAACAGGAAAACTTTGCAAACAACTATGCAAGCCCTGTGTGATGTTTAATGGCACGGGAAGGATGTAAGATGTAAGAACCTTCTGATGGTAAATCACGATGATAGTGAAAATAAATAGAAAACATCACTAGAGGAGATATTTGACTTATGTCAGGTCCAGGTTATAACGGAGTTGTTGGAATGGAAACCTTTAGAAGATGAATACATCTGTACTTAATTATATAGTCAAGAGTGTTATCTTTGTGATCTTATGAGTACTGCCAGAGCATTTGCTGTTTATGTAGTTATAGGTATATCCTAGGTAGTTATATGTGCATTGTGTGATCTTGACTGGCAGCTGGTTATTTTATGAAATTTTCAGTGTTTGAGGATTAATATTGTTTGTAGTGTGAGTGTGAGAAGGTCTTCACAGCTGGTGATATATCACATGTTTATTGCTAGTGTGAGGATGTATTCACAGTTGGGGATATATCACATTTGTTGCTAGTGTGAGGATGTATTCACAGCTGGGGATATATCACATTTGTTGCTAGTGTGAGGATGTATTCACAGCTGGGGATATATCACATGTTTATTGCTAGTTTGCAGTTGTATTCACAGCTTGTGATATATCATATGTCTGTTGCTAGTGTGAGAATCTCCTGACAGCTGGGGATAAATTACATGTATGTTGTGGCTGTGAGAATGTCTTCACAGGTAGAGATGAAATATTATTTTGTCACCCATCATATAATGTAGCCTCTGCCTCAATTTCTCGTTTGCAGGGGAAGCTATGCATGTCCATTTATTGGGATTTTAGTTCTTGTCTAATATTGCCAGCAGCAACAGTTATCCTGTATTTATCATTACCAGTTATCCTGTTTTTGTCATTATCAGTTATCCTGTCTTTGTCGTCACAAGTTATTCTGTCTTTGTCGTTATCTTCGTCAGTCAGTCTTTCTTGGAGCATGTTTCTTGTTTTGTTGGTCAAGGATTGTTGTGTGTTAGGATTCTTTTGTTTTTGTTTTTTTTAACAGACATTCATAATTTCTTATTCATGATTTTTTTGCTAGGATGAAGTGGCACATACCCTGACAGAGAACAGAGTTTTACAGACAACAAATCATCCGTTTCTCACAGTAAGTATTGCATGAATACGTGAAAAAAAAATTTTTTTTTAAAAATATTTCCTATAATTTTGCATTAAAAAAAAAAAATTATCTAACTTGAATCAAAGGTATACGTTTGGTATTCAGAGTATCATAAGATATTGACTAGATTTATCAAATTCAACAGAAGTGTTATTTTAGTTCTCCCAATGTATAGTTTATGCTGAGAGGAACGGAGACGTGTCTTGTCTGAAACAATGAGCCTCATGGGTCAGAAAGCTGCTGAATTCAGCCGCTGCTCAGAAAAGAATAAGAAGAATATATAGTTTATAAAGAGTGGAGAGTGGAGGGTGAAGATCAAGAACCTAGGAGCGGTGCTTGAGTTAGTATTTTTGTTTTTGGCACTGATGGATAAGTAGTTTTGATTACTATCCTTTTTTATCTGTGATAAATCAAATTAACCCTAATGTCTCATGTTTGGAAGAATGTTAATTAACCCTTCTTACATTTTACATCCTTCTCGTGCTGCTAAACGTCACATAGGGCCCGCATGGTAGTTCGTCAAGATTTCTTGTCTTCGGCAAGTTTTTCAGTCTCTTCAAGGGATGTTATGCCCACTGAACTGGCCACTCTTAACAATGTCCTCTTTAGAGTTTCATGTGGTTGGCCTCTTTTTCTTTGGTCTGTTGTGTTCCACTTGATAGCTTGTTTGGGGTACTCTGATTGTTTCTTCTCATCATACGACTGACATATGTCCATCTTCTTTTTCTGATCACCAATGAGACGAGCTGTTGTTTGCATTTATTATTTTTTTATATCTTATTTATGTTTATTTTATTTATAAGTATATAATTTATGTATAATTTATAAGTATACAGTATATACACAATAATTTATGTATAATTAACCCTACAGCATAACTTTATTGTTTAACGAATAGTAGATAAATCTTTCTGTGTTCAAATACAGAATCTTTTCTGTTCTTTCCAGCAACTCAAGTATTCATTCCAGACACCAGATAGACTGTGTTTTGTAATGGAGTATGTGAACGGTGGAGAACTGTTCTTTCATCTGTCTAGAGAGAGAGTTTTCACCGAGGAGAGAACCAAGTTTTATGGGGCAGAAATTGTTTCAGCCCTCGGCTATTTACATGAAAATAATATTGTTTACAGAGATTTAAAGGTATGATTATTTTGTTTTCTTTTATTGTATGCTTGTTTACTTTTTTTTTTCTTTTTGACAAGCGTAAGTTTTATTATTCAAATTCATTTATGTGTGCAAAAGCTGGAAAAAAACTAAAGAAACAGACAACAAATTAATCTCTTTTGAAAATAAATGCCTAAGGAAAATATTCTGTATGAAGTGGAGCGAATTCAAGAACAATGCAGGTATAAGGCAGATGAGCAAATGACAACTTGTTTCATGGGTGATCAGAAAAAGGTGATGGACATATATCGGTCACATAATGAGAAGAAACGATCAGAGAATCCCAAAACAAGCTGTCAAGTGGAAAACAACAGGCAGAAGAAAAAAGAGGTCAACGACATGAAAGTTTAAAGAGGACATTGGTAAGAGAGACCAGGTTAGTAGGCATAAAATCCCTTGATGAGGTTGACAAGCTTGCTGAAAACAGGAAAACTTGGTGGACTACCATGCAAACCCTATGTGATATCTGACGCCACGGAAAGGATGTATGTTTTGTTTATTTTTTTTTTTTCCACTTTTGTCGTGCAGTTGTTTTCATGCGTGAATAATATTACCTTTTTTTTGCTAAAGATGATAAATATTGATCTCCATTTTAAATTTGCACTCTTCTCTCAATGTAGATGAGGTGAAAGAAAGTGCATGGATGCATTTTTTTAAAAAAATGATTGTAGATGTGTTAATTTTTAAACAGTATATAAAAGTAATGTTGGCTTATTATTCTTACACAAATATACAAAAATAATGTTGGCTTATTATTCTTACACAAATATACAAAAATAATGTTAGCTTATTATTCTTACACAAATATACAAAAATAATGTTGGCTTATTATTCTTACACAAATATACAAAAATAATGTTGGCTTATTATTCTTACACAAATATACAAAAATAATGTTGGCTTATTATTCTTACACAAATATGAAAAAGTAATGTTAGCTTATTATAAAATATGGTTATTCCTGTATAGTGTATAGTATATAAAATAATGTTTTATAAAATATGGCTATTCTACCTTGGCTCATGCCAGTCAGGCATTGGTTATCATTAATTTCCATAACCATCTATCCTTTGCCTTTGCTCTTTCTATAAGATGTGTGCTGAACTGCTTATGCTGCTCTTTTAGTCCGTCAGGTATCCTGTTTCTTTGTCTTCATCTGTCCTTCTGTCCCTCCAGTGTTCCTGTCATCAGTAGTTGTTCCAGTTTGTCTCTTCTCAAAACATGACCTACAACTCTGGCTTGTTATTGTCTGAATTTTGCCATTTCTCTTTTTCTCAGCCTGACTTAGAACTTCTGCATTTGTTTTCTTGGCTGTTTGTAGGATTTTCATCATTCTTCTGCTCTTAAACAAATATACAAAATAATGTTATCTTATAAAATGTGGTTGTGTGGATATGAAACATGATTTAAAAATTTGTTTTTCCTTTCTTTCAGTTAGAAAATTTGTTACTAGACAAAGATGGCCATATCAAAATTGCTGACTTCGGTTTGTGCAAGGAGGAGATGTTTTTTGGAGCAAGTACCAACACATTTTGTGGTACACCAGAATATCTAGCACCTGAGGTAAATGCAGGGATGTTTATACTTCTGCAAGTCTTTTTTTTTTATTATTATTATATACAGTAAACATTTCCAGAAAGATATTTTCAGTATTTGATGTTACATTTCTTGTTCTATCTTGCTGGACTGCAAGAAGGATGTTGTTTACAGTCAGTGCTGTGAAAGTTTTGAAACACAAGCACCATGTTAGGGGGGGGGGGGGTTGGTAGCTGGGGAAAATGCAGACTTTAAGACACTGTCAAGACTAGAGAAATCTCTGCCCCATTGGCCAGGCAAAGCTTGTTACTGAGAGCTCTAAAGGTAGGTAGGTAGGATAGGGTCCTGGCCAGCTATAGTTTACTGTACCATCAGTCTATAGCATAGTCATGAATGGTGCATGTATATGGTAAGAGAAGCCAAGTTAGTTTGTCCCTTTAATTATTTTGTCACCGCGAGTTGAGTGGACGAGACGCTTCAGGATCTGAGCCACGATTCCTTGGAAGTTTGGACTGAATATCTTGTTCTGCTCTTTTCCATCATGGAAATCTTCTTCTTTGTATGCACACTGTCGATGACATGTGGTACCTTGATTTTTGCTATGCGCCTTCTGGCTAGGTACCTCCGACTTCATCACTTTTCCTTACTAGGGCAGACTGTGGTCTTGCTCAGACTGCCATGAAGACAGTGGTGTGGGCTGACCTGACCAAAACTTTGTTTTCCAGCCTCTGGTGTCTCCACGTCAGACCCAGCGGCTTTGAGACAGCTCCACAGAAACACTCAGACTCTGGGATGAGGAATCCAAAGAATGCTTCAGTGATACCCATTCCCTGCCACCTGTATTGCTGGTTCTGTTTTGTTTACATCATTCTGACAGCCATTGTTGTAAAGACCCATAGGTTTGTCACATTCTGGATTCATTGATTTTCCTCATACCTGCTAGCGATCTCCATGTCCCGATCTGTCCACTATCCTGACATTACATTTTACAAAAATAACTAGTACAATTAGTGTTGATTGTTACAGGTTTCTTGACTACAGAAGTAGGTCAGAGTCTTTAAGTAGTCAGATCTAGGTTTCCTGTCTCACAAAGACTATGTTAAGATTAGTGTGTTCTTAACACATTTGTTCCCCTGGAGTCTGTTAATTTCATTCCTGCTATAAAATTGTAAATTATTTTCTTCTGAATTTGTAGCGTAATGAGCTGCAAAAATTCCTGGTTGTAAATGTTTATTTGAACTACACATCAGACCAGTCCACCGTTTTGTGTGGCTTGGAGACAAAGAACTAAGGTCTGCAGATACTTGGAAGTGTATGATTCCTTGACTCTTTGACAAGAGTTCAGTAAATGAAGAAATTTGGGCCCATTTTCCAAAGATCTCATTATTAGATCCCCAGCATGAGCTGTCAGAGTTTGCATGGTTATGCTGTAATTGATTTAGTTAACTTCATTTAAAATAATGCAACTTTAGACTAGGAGTTTGATCAGAGATTTACTGTTTGCTCTTAGATTACTCCTACACCCATACTTACCCATTTCACAGAATACTTGGGGGTTTATTGTTTGGCTGAAATATTGTATGATTTTCAATTTCAGGAGGGTATCCTGTCAGTTCTTGTATTTCTGGGGATAAAGTTGTCTGTTTTTTGCTTTTAAAATTCCAGGATTGAATGTGCGTACAGGATATAGCGAGACAGGCACATGCACACAGATTCAAACCAGAGCAGACAAACATAAAATTCCAGTCATTTTACATTTATGCCATTCCATCTATTCATCTTATGTTTTCTGTGAGCGGTAGGGAGATCCACCACCAGCTTGCAGGCCATGGCATTTTGAGGGCAGATTTTAACCCAGGGGAACTTTCTCCCTGAGCGAGTCAGAGCGCTCATTGGCCACTGATCACAGCCTGTACAAATGAGGACAGAAATGAGATATTTAGGGATAATACTAAATGTGACAAGAAGAGACCAGATAAGAAATTATACCATCAGGACAAAAGTTGGAGTAACACCAGTATTACACTACATCCAGAAGCAGCAAGTCAGATGGTTTGGCCACGCTGCACATCTACTGTCAGACAGGATGCAACAAAGAAAATTCACACTAAGAACTGTAAGAAACAGAGGAAGAACTTTCAGTGTCCCATTATAGGACTTTGGTTGCCAAGCCCTGTCAAGATGTCTGCTGCCTACCTTGAAATATATATGAGGAAGAAGACAAGACAGGACAAGTCTTTGTTAAAAGTACAGGTGAAAATTTTAAACACATAGTATTTTTGAAATAGCACTAAGATGGACACCACAGGGGAACAGAAGTAAAGATAGACCAAAGGAGGCATGGAGAGAAACAGAGGATGTTGAAGAATAGAGAGCTCACCAAGGCAAGAGTGGAAAGGAAGGCAAAGGACAGGCATTTGTGGAAAAATCTTGCTTAAGGCACCGCAGAAGCCGCTTGTGCCTTATGAATTTAAGACTCAAAGAGAGAGAGAGATTATACACTGTGACTTGTCAGAGTTTCTGTAGTAATGTGTGATTATTTATACATTTCTTATCATGTCGTATGCAACGAATAGTGGGAAAAAAAAATAGAGATGTACAGAATATTATATTTTAATTATTCTATAAAATATGAATATTTGATTTTATAGGTGACCAAATATGAATTTGAGTATGAATACTTGAGTAATGAAAACAGTACCAGTCTTCTTCTTCGTTCACTTCTACCACCAAAAACTGCACTGTGAACCTACTGAATTCACGCCTGTGGTCCTCGTTAGGTCCCTTGGTCCCCTGTGTGGTCCAAAATAGACCACACGAGATCCACGAGAGGACCACAAGGGGTTCAGAGTATCACAGTGCTTTAGCCTGTATTCTTGGTGGGTCTCGGAAGCAGGATTGCGTGACACCGTGGTTTTCATTGCACCAGTTTAGTCTAGGGTTGGACTTTCTCACCAGAAGACCTCGACGTGTTTAGGATATCAGTGCATCCCCGCTGGGTGAGAGGCAGTAGCCCACCCAGGCCAGAGTTGGACTTTCTCACCGGAAAACCTCGACGTGTTTTGAGATACCCGTGTATCACCGCCGGGTGAGAGGTGGTTGCCCATCCAGTCCAGGGTTGGACTTTCTCACCGGAAAACCTCAGCGTGATTAGGATACGCAAACATCCCCGCCGGGTGAGAGGTGGTTGCCTATCTAGACTTCCCTGGTCCAGTGTCTCCGACTTCAGCATTTTGCGGTCGTGGCCGCTACCCTTCCTAGTTGTGACCAGGATGGAGCTTTTGTCCAGGAGGACGAATCCTCGCCACTAGTGACTTCTACCCCTGGGTTGAGCCGGTTTAGGCATTTCCCAGTATGGGCGTGTTTGGGACGGGACATGCATAGCCTTCAAGATTCACCCCTGGTATGAGCCGGTTTAGGCAAAATTCGCCAGTATGGGTGTTTATCAGGCGTTACCGACCTCTAGAGCGGAGGTGGCATGACATGTCTAGCCATCAAGTTCTACCCCTGGTGTGTGCCGGTTTAGGCATATTTCACCAGTGTAGGTGTATTTCGGATGCGGGCGGCCTCTAGAGCAGAGGTGCCGTGGTATAGCTCTCGTAGCGATACTACTGGACATACCGGTTAAACTTCACTTTCCACCACCTTTTCCCATCAGCGCCGCACAGCAACCTTTATTTCTTTTCCGCATTTACTTCCTTAACCGGGAGGAGCTTCACTCCACGCGCGGCATTTGAAGAGTCTCGCCAGCAGTGTCTTAACCTCTGGGACAAGCCGGTTCATGCATTTCACCCGATATGACTGCACTCAGGACGTGGCTGACCTCCAGACCAGAGGTGCTGTGATTTGACTGTTTGCTTTGCTTTATCCTTTCTACCACCTTTTCTGCAGTGATGCTGCGTGGCAACCTCATTTGCAAATTTCTTCATTGGCCGGGAGGAGCACCGCTCCACGCATGGCAGCTGAAGATCTCGCCATCAGCAGCAGATGAGCTACCAAACGTGCCACTCATCTACCCTAAGTAACTGGTTTTCAGGCGCCAGATATTCGTCCTCGCCCCTTCTCCTGTCAGTTTAAACAGTTCTGCCACGGGAAGGCCAGGAGCTGGACTTTACTGCCAGAGGCCGTTTCTGGCGCGTTTGCAGTCCTTAGAACCTACAGTACCAGTAATATAAATATAAGTGTGATGTTATTAGAAATTTATAAATAGTTAATTTGCATGCAGTTTTACATTGTTGTAACAAATTTTAACAATCACAAATTAAGACTTTAATATTTCAGTTTGAGCATGATTTAATCAGACTGAATTAAATCGATGAACAATCCAGCTGAAATATTTAAGTATTTGAAATTTAATAAAATTTAGATTGGATTAAATTCAGTCAGCATCATTTATTGTAGTTGCATCTTTTTTTTTTTTTTCCCCTCTGATGTAAGGTTTTAGAAGACAGTGATTATGGTCGAGCTGTGGATTGGTGGGGTACTGGGGTGGTTATGTATGAAATGATGTGCGGCCGACTTCCATTCTACAACAAAGACCATGATGTTCTGTTTGAGCTCATCCTGCTGCAGAATGTCAAGTTCCCCAGGAATCTCTCGGAGGAGGCCAAAAGTTTGCTCAGTGGCTTGCTGGCCAAGAAGCCTAAACAAAGGTAAGAGTGGTTTTGTGAATGGAAGAGTGTAGCCCTTCTGGTTTAACTTGCACTGGAGAAAAACCTGGCTGTGAGCTGTAGCCATATCTTATTTTGAAATGTGGCAGGTGCAATGGCTTTCTGTACATATTTAACACATATTAAGGGTCATATCTGGAAACTAATCAAACAGTTAAATGATGAGAGTACTGGAAGAAGTACAAACGTTACACTAATAGAGGATGGGAAAACTCTTACAGGTAAGCAGGTAGCAGATCACTTTGCTCGCATGTTTGCACAAGACTGCAACGTTGATATCCATCCAGAGAAGGAGCGTACAGTGTGCATCGAGCCACAGAAAGAGGAGGAACAAGTCAGAAAAGTGGAGGTCATGGATGCACCAATCACACACAGTGAGTTAGACCTAGCAGTTTAAACTGAAACCAAGGAAATCACCAGGACCAGATGGAGTGTCCAATGAAATGATCAAGAACATGGGAATGGCAGCAATGGGAAAGCTGTTGGATATTTTCAGTATGTGCTGGAGCACAGGTAAGTTACCTCAAATCTGGAAGGAAGCAAGCATGGTACCACTGCTAAAGCCAGGGAAAAACAGTGATACAGCCTCCAGCTACAGGCCAATCAGTCTCACTAGCTGCCTATGCAAAACGATGGAACGCATCATTGACGTGAGGCTAAAATGGTACCTAGAAAGTGAAAACCTTCTCGTTCCACAACAAGCAGGATTTAGGCAGTACTACAGTACGGAAGATCAAGTGACCTATCTCTCTCAAGAGATTGAGGATGCATTCCAAGAGAAAAACCTTGTACTAGCAGCCTGGATAGACCTGAAGAAAGCCTTTGATAAAGTATGGAAAAAAGGTCTGCTGTGGAAACTAAGAAACTGCAATGTGAATGGAAGACTGTACAACTGGATAAAGTCCTATTTACACAATAGAAGAGCTAGAGTAGTAATGGATGGACACAAAAGCTAGAAAGTACTTCTGCGACACGGTGTACCACAAGGAGGAGCCCTTTCGCCAACACTATTCCTTGTATTCATTAATGACCTGGCCAAGGAACTTCCCTATGGAATCAAAGCGGCACTGTATGCAGATGATCTGGTCATGTGGTGTACAGATGAATATGCGACAGTTGCTACACAGAGACTCCAAAGAGCAGCAGACATCTTGACATCATGGACAAACAAATGGTGTGTAAGTATCAACACAGAGAAATCAAGTACCACTCTGTTCACCCTCTCATTTAAACAGAAAGCAGGTGAGATCTTTGTAAATGAAATACCCTTAAGGATGGACAACCAACCCACTTACTTAGGAGTGACTCTTGACTCAAAACTGACGTGGAAGCAACACATCAACAGTGCAGAAGCAAAAGCCAGAAGAAAACTAGCCATATTAAGAAAATTGAGTGGAACCACATGGGGAGCTAGTGAAAGAATCCTCAAGAATGTATATCAGCAAAATATTCTACCACATTTAGAATATGGCTCAACATCTTGGTGCACAGCATCAAACACTACGCTGCATAATCTAGACAAGGTTCAAAATCAGTCACTACGGATTATCACAGGTGCCATGAGGTCCACACCAATAGTAGAAATGCAGAAAATAGTTGGTGTTCAACCGCTAAAGGAATGTTGAGACACAAAGGTCATGACTATGGGAGAAAAATTCCTTAGCTCTGTAAGCCATCCCCTGAAGGAGAGATTCAATAACTTGGCATTAGGACAGCTTAAAAGAAGCAGCTTCATTCATCAGGCCAAGTGTATGCGTAAGCTGATACCTGACCTTCCAACTGTAGTCGCTCCATTATCATCTGTACCAGAGCATACACCATGGAAAGAAGCAGATTATACACAAATAACTATTCAGACTGAAGTGAAAGGTGTGCAGAATGGTGAGATGCAGAGCAGTCTTGTAAGATCAACAGCCACACTTAGTGTTCTAGATGACAAATATCCATGTGACACCTGGATACGTGTGTATACAGATGGATCTGCACATAATGCCATAAAGAATGGAGGGGCAGGAGCATATATTGAATATCCAAACAACACCATTGACAAGATTTCCATACCCACTGGTAAATACTGCAACAACTTTGATGCAGAAGTTAGGGCAATTATTGCTGCAGTTGAAAAACTATCAGACTCCAGAATTGATACATGTCCTGTAGTAATTCTCACAGATGCAAGATCAGTACTGGAAGCTCTTCAGTGCAACAAACTACCAGACCTTAAAGATGCCTTGTCAAAAATTGGCTTACAACATGGAGTCACTTTGCAATGCATTCCCTCCCACTGTGGGATACTAGGCAATGAGAAAGCTGACCACCTGGCCAAAGAGGGCACTGAAATGGAGTAACCAGACATACCAATCACCTATAATCAGAAGAAAAGCATGATAAAAACCTACAGGAAGCCACAAACACCACCACATGATGACTATCACATGCTAAACAGAAAGGAACAAGTCACCATCTTCCGTCTCCGAACAGGACACAGACGACTCCGAAGTCATATGTATACAAAGTTTAAGTTTGGTACTACTTATCTATGTACATGTGCCCAGGTGCCCCAGACTGTGGAACATATCCTCCAGAACTGCATCAACTACGAGACACTGAGAGATAATTACTGCCCCAGTGAAACCACTAAAGAAGATAAGCTCTACGGTTCCATACATGAGTTACAAAAAACAGTGAAATTTATCCAAGAGACAGGACTGCAGATATAGACAGACAGTGCGAACGAAGAAGAAGAAGGGTCATATCCCCATTTCTGTTTCACTGAGACCCATATTTCCAAGACTTTCAGCACATGAACGTGTGATGTGGTCATTATCAATCCTGGCTACATTTACTTTCCCAGATTTGTCTGGTGCCCATTTTTTAGAGCTTGAGTGGACCCTGGGGGCTTTTTGGTGTGATGGTACCAGAAAGAATCTTCACTACTGGGACTTGAACCCAGTACCACTGGATTAGTAGTAGACCGACCATCCAACCACTCAGCCAACCAGGCCACCTATGCTGAAAATAATGTGGTGAAATTTAGAATAAATGTTTTTGTTAGAATAAAGGGTTTTGAAGCTGATTTTTTTTTTCCCTCGCTGATTAGATTGTTCTCATTGTTGTGACTGAAAGGATGTTTGATTTTTTTCTGGCGGATTAGATTGTTCTCATTGTTGTGACTGAAAGGATGTTTGATTTTTTCACTCCTCAAGGCTTGGTGGTGGAGAATCGGATGTAGCAGAGATAAAAAATCATCCATTTTACGCTTCCATCAACTGGGAGGACCTTATGGCCAAAAAGGTGACTTTTTTTTCTGTTATGCTTTAATATATGGTATGTTGGTTCTCTTTGTTATTTCTTTCTTTCTTTAGTACCATTGTGTATTAACTTCTACACTAAAACATTGTCAGTTGCATATCTTCTATAACATATATTTCCTGATGTTTTTCTAGTTCTGTGAAATGTTTTTCTGTTTCAGCATGTTTAGTCTCAGACAGAGTTTAGTCATATTCTTACAGGGTCTTGCATATAAGTTTGGTTATTTTTGTATTAGGCCTTGTATGTAAGTTTGGTTATTTTTTTATAAATAAAGTCTTGTGTGTGAGCTTGGTCATATTCTTATAGGGCCTCGTATGTGGTTATAAAATTATTAAACAAATCAGTTTATAGTTAGCATTTTCACTGATCACAAATAGTCCAGTGGGAGGTGATTTTTGTAGAACAGTCATCCTCATAGGACTAATTAATTAACATTTTTAATCAGTGCACTTATGGAGGGCATGAAAATCCTATAGCTTTGTTAAGCGTTACCATCATTTACATTACCTGCCACGTATAACAGATGTTGTCTCATATGCCTGTTTTGTTGTAGATCACCCCGCCATGGAGGCCTGATGTGGAGAATGAATGGGACACAAAGTACATCCCTGAAGAGTTTGCCATGGAACCTCTCCATTTCACCCCGGGGTCTCATCTTGTAGGCAGCAGACTGGACCCAATAACTGAAGATGGACATCTGCCGTATTTTGAGCAGTTCTCCTACCAGGGCAGCAGAAACAGTTTTGGACAGCCAAGCTACCTTAGCACATCTGCAGCCACCCTCCCTCCTGAGATGTTCTAAAGGATTTTTCTGTCAGTGATATACAGTTTTTGAGAAGTCTTAAAAAGTCTCGGAAAGTTCTTACCTCATATTTGCCGTCCGAAATCAGTAAAAACACGGAGAACGGACAACAGTACTTAATGTTTATTTCCATTTTTTTTTTAGTACATATTAAAAAATATCCTCTTTTTTTTAACATAAAAAAAGTATAATGGCTTAATTCAGTGTTTCCCAGCATGGGGCATATGCCCCACAGAGGGACAATTTGAATATTTTTGGGGGCAGTCAGAATATATTTTTTCAGAACTTGGTTGACTGTTATGCTGCGAGGAGTTTGGCATCAAAATCTTTTAGGTGTTGAAGTGGGGCATGATCCTGAAAAGGTTGGGAAACACTGGCCCAATTTAATCTTTTAGTTGTACGATCTAATAGTCACTTCGTTTTTTGGAGGGGTGCTTAGAGAGGGATGAATTAAGGGAAAAAACTTTATAGGAGTTAGATTGGAGCCATTGGCAAAAGAAGGGTACAGAAAGTGTGGAGAAATTATGGCACACACCTTGATGATCATGTTCTTTTTGTTTAGCTTAGCTTTACCATGCTTCAGTAGAGCAAGCAGTGTTAAGAGTTAACTTGTTTGTACTTCAGCATATCTCCATGTGGCACTTGAGAAGTGGCAGACATGGTTTTTCTTTGTTTTTTTTTTTTTTTTAAGAAGACAGTCATTGGATGACCCTGTAGGAATTCATGATGAGTCAAACATTAATCCACGCAGAAGAACAGTAGAAGAGCAAAGGAGATAGCAGAAGACCAAAGGAGAGACAATGCAGAAAACCTAATAGAGTACAAAAATGATATGGAACATCAGAGACTTGTTCTAGAAAACAGAAAGAAGATCAAAAGTTCTTGGATGTATGTGATCATAAAAGTACACTGTAGGAATGTACAGTGCTGTTACCAACCATATTCTGTTGTCTTTTTTTCTTTTTTTGTCTTCACTACAAAGAATATTGTTGCCCATCAATTACAACGTTAATACTTTGTGACTAACATTGTTCTCATCGCTGCCAGTGGGTGTAGAGCTACTATCAAAGTCCATTAACTTTCAATCGTGTATGAAAATGAACATGTGACTCCTGAAGTTGCCACTGCTTTTTTTTTTTCCCCTTTTGAAATAGCGCACTTGACACATCATTTGCTGGGTAAAGCTTTTGCCGTCGTGGCTTAGTTGAACTGGCAGTGGCTGCTGTCACATTATATCCAGACGTGGCAGTCTCTTTCGGTCATTGCTGACCTTGGGTAGATGAGACGTCACAGCTCCTGTCAGTAGCACCAGGTCAGTCTGGTGCACTGGAAGTAGTCCCTAAGAAACCAGTATTGTAAATGAAACTGGCAAGCTAGCATTGATGAAGATGCGGGGGTTTCCACAGTGGTGCTTACAGTACTAGACTGTGGTAGAGAGGCACAGAAGGTCAAGGACACAATGTTTTTCCCATAGTAAAAAATGTGCATCAGGTACCTCATTTTGAAATAAAATTGGTCTGGAAGCTATATGGACAGTGGAACTGCACTAAGAGAGCTGGTAGTTTGTACAACCAGCAACACTTTCTGCATGCAGTATGAGGAGTTTGCTGTATTGAAACTTTCAGCATTAAATTCTTCTTGCTTATTCCATGTTTTTGTTTTTTTTTTTAATTATGCCAAATTTTCAGTTTGTTCTGTCTTTCCCTTCTTTCAGCATGTCTGGTTTTGTAAATGCATCCTTTGTTGTATGTCAGCTGAAATTGTCATTCTGGTGGTTTTGTAAACTTATATTTGAATGTTTGATTTTGTCTTCGAGAAGTGTGTTTCATCTGATACTCTAGCAGTAGAGAAGAAACTTAAGAAGTGTGTATCATCTGATACTTTAGCAATAGAGAAGAAACCAAGAAGGGCATAGTATCCAATAACTCTAGTAGTAGTGTAGGTGTAGTGGAAGTCAAGAGCTTCTCTCTCTGCCAGCAAATACTAATTTTGTCCATCCAGACAGTTAATCATAGCTTCAGTGGCACATGAGCCCATCTTTCAGCTAAATCTAACAATTTTTATGTGCCAAAGTAACTTTAGATTTAACCAGTTCTGCTTTGTTCTTGCATTCTGTGGTCCTCAGATTTAGTTATACTTTTTCTTTTTTTTTTTTTGGAAGAGCCAAACAGTAACTTTTATATTGCTACAATACTAATGCTTTTTTTTTTTTTTTGTACTTTTTTTTTTTTAATCAGATGGTAGAAGATACAAATGGAGGGAAAGGTGTACCACAGGGATGGCACATCTGTCATATCTGGTCAGAGTTATCCCACCTCTTAGTGATAATCTTGCAGCTTGGCTACAAGATAAGGATTTTGTTTCCCACTTGATGGCAGGGCAGCCTGGTTGGCTGAGATTTTAGATGCTCCTCTACTAATCCAGTAGTGCTCTGTTCAGGTCCTAGCAGTTGGAGGGTTTTTTTTCCCCTGGCATCACCACACCAAAAAGGGCCCCAAAGGTCCTCTCAACCTTCAAAAAATGGGTACCAGAGAAATCTGAGAAGGTAAATGCAGCCAGATGTGATACTGACCGCATCACACTTTCTGGTGTCTTAGAAATACGGGCCTAACGCTGTATCCCAGAATGCTTTAATGGCATGGGAACGGAGACTTTACCCTTTTTTTTTTTTCAATCTTACATGGTGGTGGAGCTGCCAGCGAAGGCAGCACCTTATAAGCTCCACTGAGACCCTACATAAGTGTGTGTGATAAAAATGTTTCATTGAATCTGGGAGCTTTCAATATTATGTCTATGTGATACCAGCCTTCGAGGGTCATAAACTGCTAGAGAAAGTCAGTTTTATGGTGATATATGAGCTGTAAGTAGGGTTTGTGTCGTGATCGAGTGTTTTCTTGCATGTGATCACATTTAGACTAGTAAAGTTTTGTATTGAATGTTTTCTTGTGTATAATCACATTTAGGTTGGGAGAGTATATTGAATGTCTTCTTGTGTGCAGTTACATTTTGAGTGAGCGTGAGAGATATAAATTCCATTGTCTGGAGACTGCTGTGTGCTTCTAAATATTTTTTTTAAAGGCATTTACCAATATATGATTGCATCTTTGTAATTCACACCATTGGTACATATTTCTTGTGCATCACTACAAACCATTGATATTGCAATTTGTTAGTTATAAATGTGGTGCTGTAATTTTTCTTTTGTCATCTACTTTAGACTGGACAGTTGTTTGCTATGTTGTTATGGATGTGGCCGTGGAAATTATTAAATTTTTTTTTCCGTTGCAAGTGGATAGATTTTATTTTTAAAAAAAAAAAAACGGCATTACAGGCGCTTGTTGAAGAGCATACAACTTTGTTTAAAATCTGTAGAATCTCAGTGTCAGAAAGCTGCTTGACTCCCCCACCAACATAAACCTCCATTTTTTTTTTTATTGCTTTGCTTAAATGCTGCTTTACAGTTGAAACTGCGTAGCCATTCTGCTGCATGTTTTTAAATAAAAATGACATTCATGTCAGTGAGATTTAGCATGTTTTGGTAACTAGCTTGTACCTCAGCCATAGTTAGGCTACAGCAGGCTAGGTCTTTATACTGCAGGTTGAACAGGTTCATAGCTTTATGCTTAAACTACAACACAATGTATGGCCAGGACAGTCTCAGTTATCTTTATTGTTTACCATGTTGCTGGCATATCATCATCATCACCTGGACTTAGGACACCCCTTACAAATGGTTTAATGAGGTTTTTCACATATTTTCTTGATAATTTCTTCCAATTTTTTTTTTCCTATTTTTTTTTTTTTGGGTCTCATTTATCATATATATGAGTTGAGGCTGACAAAGTTTTGCTTCCGCAGAAAAATTCGGGGTATAAATGCATTTACTTGGTTAATATTTGTTCGCTTCAAATTTTGGGGGAGGGGCCCTCCATTATTTGGAAGAGAGAGAGTCTCAATCTTGTGATGGCATCTCAGTATAAGTAACAATGACAGCATGTGATTCAAACATTGTGCATTAGAGCCATAGTTTCTACCATTGGGTATGAAACCTGCTACACACACACCCCTCCCCCCCCCCCACACTTAGCTGAAAATTTGTTCCTTAGCAACTGTCACATGTTTCAGAAGCAGTTGGAGCATTTGAAAGGCAAAACATTTGCATGAAATAAGGAAGTGCTGTCACAGGTATGTCTGTGGACTTAGAAAGGACCAGATGCTTTGTGTTTGCTTGTTTTTTTTTTATGATGAATGGGCTTGCCAAAATAAGTACATTCGGACAGAAATATATCAGCGTTTGAGGAGATATATCAAAAAAAAGGTCATTATGTAAAAGTTAAAAAAGTAGTATAACCCCCCCCCCCTTTTTTTTTTTAAACTGTAATTCAGACATCATAAAATAGCACATCCTGTACATTTTAAAGTGTTTTGCTTGTTTGTATGAATTCAGAATCTGGTTATAGAAATGAGTTTTACATTTTTTAGCTTTTTTTTTTTAAAAAGATTCCCACAGTTCTTGAAATAATGTCTCACAGAATTTGTTACACGATTTTTGTAAAATTCTCTTTGTAAGATAGGATTCATAAATATGCTAACGCTACTAGTTTTTTTTTTGGGGGGGGGGGGGTGTTTAAGTTCTAACGCTCATGGATGGGTTTTTTTTTTTTATTCTTCTTATGTTGCTACTACCAAGTACCAAGTATGATTGACATATTCTGTTTCTAAATTAGTTCAGTTTGAGAAGACAAGTGAGCCATCAGTTTAGCGGCCGCAGCGACCTGTCTGAATGTTTTGACCACAGGTCTGCTCCTGTCTTCTCCTTTTTACCTGCTTTTGTTTTTTAACTTTGGTGCAGCCCCTATAAATGCAAACATCTTTTTGCACTTGAGTACTCATTTTTACATCTAGGTGACCAGTATGTTTTTTTTTTTAATGAGACTACTGTCTACTGGTACGCAACAAGCAGTCAGTCATAGTTACTGCACTGTTTCTTATACTTACTTACACAGTTCTCTTACATTAGACTTTCTGTATTAAAAAAAAAAAGGCAGCAAATAGTGAAATGAACTGCTGACCAACTTGAAACTCGATAAAGGAAAAACAGAAGCTGTGTTCTAGGTTCAGATTTCACTTTCTCTTTTCTTAGAATTTCTAAACTGGGGAGGCTTTTTCCTCCTCCTCCTCTCCTCGGGTGGCATTTTAAAAATATTACACGAAGCCAGGTGGCATATGCTGAAAAGATCGCCAGAATTAACCACCAAGTGCAGCAACAGAAAATGTGGGAACCGTGCCGGCTGAGCGCTCATCACAAGTGAGCATAGCTACTAGCTCACTGTTAAGATATCTCACATGCTGTATATTCACATTACTGTACACGTTTGTAAAAAAAGATAATAATAATAATCTTGGCTGTGTTATGATCATCATTTCTAAAATGCATTTTGTTTTTTTTAACAAGTTGGTTTTTTTTTTTTTTTGCTGAATTTTTTTCTCTCATTTCCATTATTTTTTTTTCCTTCCTTCTCGTATAAAAAGTGAATGTTGGGTGAATAAAGTAAAAATGTGAAACCATAACATATTTTAAAAATGTATTAAATGAAGCATCTGTACATTCAATGTTGAAACTTCACAGTTTGTTGACAAGAAGACCAGTCATTACTTCATTTTTTTTTTGTTGTTGGCGGGGGCGCCTCTTGTATTTCATATACAAAAATCTTGCAACTTCACAGCAGATAATTGGGAGGGGGGGGGGGGGGGGAGAAGAGGAGATGAGATGTGCCAGATCTTCATTTTGTGATTAAGATGCATGTGAACAAATTGCTGACGTTTAACATCAAAAATTAGCCTAAATGGTCCAAGTTTCATCTTTGCAAAACAGGCAGTTTATCCCTCCCTTTTCTCTTTGCTAATCCTTTTTTTTTTTTTTGTGAAGCAGGGAGGTCACTGGAAAAATTCTGAAAGGAATGAACACTATGAGCCCTCCATGTCAGAAAGAAAAAAAAAAGGATAAAAGACTGGACACACTGGATTATGTAACACAATATAAAACACCCAAATTAACTTGTGAAGATGGAGTTAATTACAAATGAGAATAAATGTGACACTGTATGTTGGAAGTTACTGCCTGTGACTAACTTGTTCTTAGTTAAACAAAAAAAACTAACATGTCTAACACTCCAGCTTACACAACAGGAATTTACTTTCACCTCCACCAGCAAGACCAAGGGGACAGCTTCCTTTACTGGAACTACGATGGCAACGTTTAAGCTCACACGACTCAACAGTTTTATGATTCAAAGCAATTGCACAATGTAGAAATGAATAAGAGTTTTTTTTTTTTTTTTTCTTGTGGCCGATGCAGCGAAACGCTGAACAATGATTTCTTACAAATGATCAGGATGCCGTAACAAGAAAGTAATCAACTTGAAATATATAATGGTGTCATTCATGGTAACAACATAACTGAACCAAGGAGGCAGATATCATCATCGTCAAAGCCTGTATAAGGAGGTGACTTCATACCACTTTGCTACACTAACATCACTCATCACAATGCAGACACCAAAAAAAAAAAAATCACTCTCAGCTTTAGGCCACCCAAAATAATCATTTCTGCCCACAAAGATCTGTATTCAAACCAGCTTTAGCAATTCTATTCTTCTGCCCACAAAGATCTGTATTCAAACCAGCTTTAGCAATTCTATTCTTCTGCCCCCATGCTTTTTATACGTGATACAAATTAATTTGTAATGTAATCTTATTTGGCGCTTTGCAAATTAAAACAAACTGCAAAAAATGTCTCAGGATTGGGAGTAGTTTAGTCCACGACCTCATCAATCACAACTCCATCACCAGCTTGGCCTTGACCACCACCTGCCCTAGTTCCTGCCCCAGCTGCTGCCAACCGCTGATGGTGAAATAAAAGCAATTCATTAACATATTTGAGAAAAAAGAATCATCAAAGCTGGCAGTTTTAGATTAGGGGCTAGTAAGGTGATGACAGAGAGGCAATAAAGGAGGCAGTAAATGAGGACATAAAACTTTTTTTATGTCATGTAGGCCAAGCTGTGTTCTGCTGCACAATGATGCTTGAACACAGCTGGTCATAAAACCAGGCTGTCATGGCTTGCTTCGTTCCCCAGGGTGTACAAAAGACCAGTCAGTAAGTACCCTCCCCTGTCAGTTTAATATACAGCCTGCGTCCACAGAGAAGTCAGAGAACTTCACCAGCACTGGCATCAGAGGCTACACTATGAAACAATCAATGCTAACATTAAATACAAAACAGGTAACACACTACATGGAGAGAGCTTTGCCTTATCTGAGACCCTTAAAAAACAAAATTTTTCAGCCCATTAAAAAAAGAAAAGGTTCTATATAAAATGAATGAAAAACTGACACGATGGGAAAAAGAGTGAAATAAAAACAAAAATGAAAATATCAGAATATAAAGAAATATGTCATGAAAATGAGCTACTAGTGACATTTAGACAATTTCAATTTGTGAGCTCTCTGGCAAATATGTCTCAATTTTAAAATATTTTTATTGTTGTTTTGTTGCTTTCATTACTATGTTTTCTTTTATTTAATTTGTGTAAAACCTACAGCACATCCTTATCTATATTTAGCTCTGTAACATTCTCTTTTACACACCAGGCGATGCTTACCACCCCAACCAAGACAGACATTTATACCCCTACAGAGGTGGACCACACTTACTACCACCTACAGAGGTGGACCACACTTACCACCCCAACCAAGACAGACATTTATACCCCTACAGAGGTGGACCACACTTACTACCCCCTACAGAGGTGGACCACACTTACTACCCCCTACAGAGGTGGACCACACTTACCACCCCTACAGAGGTGGACTACACTTACCACCCCAACCAAGACAGACATTTATACCCCTACAGAGGTGGACCACACTTACTACCCCCTACAGAGGTGGACCACACTTACCACCCCTACAGAGGTGGACTACACTTACCACCCCAACCACGACAGACATTTACCACCCCTACAGAGGTGGACTACACTTACTACCCCCTACAGAGAAAGATAATGCCTATAGCCCCTAGAGAGACAGACAACACTTATCACCCTTACAAAGACAATACAATAATTAGTGTATAAGTATACAACTATACACGAAGCACTGCAGTAAAGCTGTGATACCAGAATGTATAAAATAGGAAAAAAGTAGAAGCAGCTTTATTACTTAACGATTACAAAGTTGTGATGTTTCGACGTGAGCCTTAATCATACAAAAACATACAGGACGAAGAAATTGAGAGAGGAGATAAAGTATAGATTCACATGAATACTATTTTTTTTAAAAAAAAAATTTTTTTTAATGAGAGTACTTGGCTGTAAATTGCAAGGTGTGGCTTGTCCGGTGGTGTGTGTCAGGAATGGATCTAGTGGGACGTGGAGACTGTTTAAATAGAGACCTGTGACATGTGGTCAGTGGGTTGTAACTGGGGGTGGTGGATGGGGAACTGGGGAGGGGAGAGAGAGTGACGCAATACCGACCTAGCTAGGAGAAATTGAAACATATGATTGGGGAAGAGGGGTTGCAGAGAAAATAGCGGGGTTGCAGAGTGATGTTGTGAGGAAGTTTGAAAAGTAAGAAGGGGTACATCTGTACGACATCGCCCAGCATGCTTCGAAACCAGTCCTAAATCATTTCAATGGCCCCAACCACAGAGGCAAATCTGATTTTCTGGTAACAGCCATTAAACAATGTCACGCAGATGACACAAGCCGCCTGGCACTTGAGAACCGCTGCATTCAAAATTATGAGACACTGGAACCACATGTGTTAAACTCGCTGTTTAGTTACACATAACATCATCTTCTTCAATCATTATAGTACCTCTCCACTAAATCCGGGTGTCTGAGTGGCGAAGTGGTTAGTGCACTGGTCTCTCATGGCGAAGGTCGGGGGTTCGAATCCGGCCGGCGCATCCCAGCTGTAGAAATGGGTACCCGACTTCTTCTGGAGTTGGGGAAGGAAAAGGCGGCCAGGCGTGATACCGACCATATCACCCTCTAGTGTGCTGACAGGTCAAGGAAAATATGGGCACTAACACCATATCCCTATGTGCCTCTAAGGCATGACAGGGTTACCTTTACTTTTGCTTTTTACCACTAAATCCACCCCTTCTTACTTTTCAAACTTCCTCACAGCATCACTCTGCAACCCCGCTTACTTTTCAAACTTCCTCACAGCATCACTCTGCAACCCCTCTTCTCTGCAACCCCTCTTCCCCAATCATCTGTTTCAATTTCTCCTAGCTAGGTCGGTATTGCGTCACTCTCTCTCCCCTCCCCAGTTCCCCATCCACCACCCCCAGTTACAACCCACTGACCACATGTCACAGGTCTCTATTTAAACAGTCTCCACGTCCCACTAGATCCATTCCTGACACACACCACCGGACAAGCCACACCTTGCAATTTACAGCTAAGTACTCTTTTAACAAAAAAATTTTTTTTTAAAAAATAGTATTCATGTGAATCTATACTTTATCTCCTTTCTCTATTTCTTCGTCCTGTATGTTTTTGTATGATTAAGGCTCACGTCGAAACATCACAACTTTGTAATCGTTAAGTAATAAAGCTGCTCCTACTTTTTCCCTATTTTATACATTTTTTACAAAGACAATACTGCCCCTAAAGATGGACTACACTTATCACCCCTACAGAGATGGACAATACTTAAAACAAACTAAATGGACTACACACTTACTGCCCCCTACAGAGATGGGCTACACACTTACCACCCCTACAGAGATGGACAATACTGCCCCCTACAGAGATGGACTACACACTTACCACCCCTACAGAGATGAACTAGACACTTACCACCCCTACAGAGATGGAGAATACTGCCCCCTACAGAGATGAACTAGCCACCCTTATAGAGATGAACTAACCACCCCTACAGAGTGGACAATACTGCCCCCTAGAGTGATGGACTACACATTTACCACCCCTACAGGAACAGACAACAAATTCTACTCCTATAGAGACACTTACTGCCCCTACAGAGATGGACAATACTGCCCCCTACCAGAGATGGGCTACACACTTACCACCCCTACAGAGATGAACTAGACACTTACCGCCCCTACAGAGATGGACAATACTGCCCCCTACAGAGATGGGCTACACACTTACCACCCCTACAGAGATGAACTAGACACTTACCACCCCTACAGGGACAGACAACAAATTCTACTCCTATAGAGACACTTACTGCTCCTACAGAAGGCAACTTCTGTACCAGAAGGGCAAAAACTTGGGGAGGCAGAGTCTGTTGCAGGACTTGCAGCAACTGCTGTGGCTGACCACAAACTGCTACAGCATTACTGAGATGCTCTACACCTTCATCAATGTCACCTGAAACAGTAGCGTAAACACTGATAACACTTCCTAAAAAAAATAATGCCTGTAAACATTTTGAATTTCCAGCATATAAACTTTATGCATTTAAATATCAATATCTGACAGCTTGTTTTTTTTTTCCCTTCCTTTTTCACAAAAAAAACCCAAAAAAAAACAAAAACAAAACTAGACATGTGTAACTAGGACAAAGTCTACAGTTTTTCTTTAGCTTTTATTAGCAATCCTCTAGCTTCTGCCAAATATCACTGCCAATCTCTTTGGCAAGGTTTATTGATTCCGATATGCATCGTCTGTCCATTCCTGTAACATATTTTATTCTCTTCACTGCATGGTTAGGCCACTCTTGCAGCATGTTCCACAATCCTGACTGCATGATCAGACCACTCTAGAAGTAATGTTCCGCTGTCCTGACTACATGGTTACCCCACTCTTGTAGGATGTTCCACTGCCCTGACTACATGGTTACACCACTCTTTAGGATGTTTCACTGTCCTGACTACTTGGTTAATCCACTCTTGTAGGATGTTTCACTGTCCTGACTACATGGTTACCCCACTCTTGTAGGATGTTCCACTGTCCTGGCTACATGGTTACTCCACTATTGTAGTGATGTTTCACTGTCCTGACTACATGGTTAATCCACTCTTGTAGTGATGTTCCACTGTCCTGGCTACATGGTTACTCCACTCTTGTAGTGATGTTTCACTGTCCTAACTACATGGTTAATCCACTCTTGTAGTGATGTTCTACTGTCCTGACTACATGGTTACTCCACTCCTGTAGGATGTTTCACTGTCCTGACTACATGGTTACCCCACTCTTGTAGGATGTTTCAATGTCCTGACTACATGGTTACCCCACTCTTGTAGTGATGTTCTACTGTCCTGACTACATGGTTACCCCACTCTTGTAGGATGTTCCACTGCCCTGACTACATGGTTACCCCACTCTTGTAGTGATGTTCCACTGCCCTGACTACATGGTTACCCCACTCTTGTAGTGATGTATCACTGTCCTGACTACATGGCTACCCCACTCTTGTAGTGATGTTTCAATGTCCTGACTACATGGTTACCCCACTCTTGTAGTGATGTATCACTGTCCTGACTACATGGTTACCCCACTCTTGTAGTGATGTTTCAATGTCCTGACTACATGGTTAATCCACTCTTGTAGTGATGTTTCACTGTCCTGACTACATGGTTAATCCACTCTTGTAGTGATGTTCTACTGTCCTGACTACATGGTTACCCCACTCTTGCAGGATGTTTCACTGTCCTGACTACATGGTTACACCACTCTTGTAGTGATGTTTCAATGTCCTGACTACATGGTTAGCCCACTCTTGTAGTGATGTTTCAATGTCCTGACTACATGGTTAGCCCACTCTTGTAGTGATGTATCACTGCCCTGACTACATGGTTACCCCACTCTTGTAGTGATGTTTCAATGTCCTGACTACATGGTTAATCCACTCTTGTAGTGATGTTTCACTGTCCTGACTACATGGTTAATCCACTCTTGTAGTGATGTTCTACTGTCCTGACTACATGGTTACCCCACTCTTGCAGGATGTTTCACTGTCCTGACTACATGGTTACACCACTCTTGTAGTGATGTTTCAATGTCCTGACTACATGGTTAGCCCACTCTTGTAGTGATGTTTCAATGTCCTGACTACATGGTTAGCCCACTCTTGTAGTGATGTATCACTGCCCTGACTACATGGTTACCCCACTCTTGTAGTGATGTTTCACTATATCTAGTTTTTAAAAAAATCTTTTATGACAAAGTGCAAAGTTTTCAAAAATCAGTTTTTGAATCACATCACCTGCTGCAACACAAGACTCACTGGTCACCCTGTACGTAAGACAGTTTGCATGACCAAAGATCACAGAAGACAAGACAAGCCCTCTAGGTGTCAAAATGATCAAAACCTTGACCATATCTGCTCCAAACCAAAACCTGGTGCTGGATACCAATGCTGGGCCAAACTGGCACCATGTACTAAGGAACATCTCTTTTCTGCACTAATAAATGTTAGGAATTACAAACAAGGTCATTCAGATGTCTCTGGGCAATAAAAATCTTCCAGATTACCCCAAGTGTCAATCTTTTTTTTTAATGATCCAGTGTCACTGTATCAGCACCAACCAGGCAACCATCACATGGGCCCCTAGGCTAAACTTAATAAGGGCCCAAGCTTCCCCCCTCCCCCCGATATATACTGTCCATCTTCTGATATATGGCCTGCTTCTCCTTTAAGTGTAAGCTCATCTATTACAAAATGACTTTGTATTAAATAGATTAAACATGACTGACACATCATTATCTTTTGGACAGGATAGACATGCACAGAGCATGAAACAATTTATACATGAAACAATAATCTTGTATTTGCCGTTTTCCCTTTCCTTGGTGCTGGGCTCCCAGACTTAACCCTGGTCAGCCTAATGGCTAATCTGCCGCTCATCTTCTCTACAAGATACTCCTCTCTCTCCCCCCCCCTCTCTCTCTGAACCTTAAGTGCCCAGGGCACATGAAGGCTTCCGCAAGGGTTTTCCACAAATGCCTGTCCTTTGCCTTTTTTTCCTGCTCTTGCCCAGGTGAGCCCTCTATTGCTCAACATCCTTTCTGTTGTTCTTCTCCATGTCTCTTTTGGTCTACCCTTACTTCTGTTCCCCTGTGGTGTCCATCTTAGTGCTGTTTTTTTTTGGTAGTGAGTTGTCAGTCATTCAAGATACTCCTACTTGACCTAAAACGTCAGCTCACCGACAGCAAGAAGCTCCTCTCCTTTCTGGACCTCCTGCAAGAAAAACCTCTGCATTGCCTCTGGATTTGACAGATCTGGTAGCTGAGGACAGAGAAGAACTCTCCTCAATTAAAGATGAAAAAAAAAAAACTCTGCATGTAACAAACCACACAAATGAAAAAGGTCAGAAAACAGAATGTGTAACATAATGATCTGACACTTCTTATGTCAGATATCGGAAGGTATCAATTGTCGCTAGTATCTTCTTATCTGAAATTTATCACCATTTTTTTTTCTTTTTACATTTACTCTCAATGTGAATAACATGGATACAGTAATCTCTCTCTCTCTCTCTCTCTCTCTGAACCTTAAGTGCCCAGGGCAGATGGGGCTTCCGCAAGGGTTTTCCACAAATGCCTGTCCTTTGCCTTTTTTTTCTGCTCTTGCCCAGGTGAGCCCTCTATTGCTCAACATCCCTTCTGTTGTTCTTCTCCATGTCTCTTTTGGTCTACCCTTACTTCTGTTCTCCTGTGGTGTCCATCTTAGTGCTATTTTTGGTAGTGGGATACAGTAATAGGACTGAATTTTACACGAATATCCTGCTTTCTCTTCATATACTAACATCCATGAGTGGACTCTAGTGTGGTTTACAGTGCATGCAGATATTTTCCATTTTCTATGGCAGTTTCCCCAAAACAAGTGCACAGTGTACCAACTTTACTACAACATGAAGTAGTGGATTTCCAGGCAATGAGCATTTGCACGAGCTGAATCTGGTGTAGCATACACACTACGCTGATCATGTATGCCCATAAAACAAAATATGTAGCCCTATTATGCCATAGAGGCACCCAATGGGATATAGATTAGTTTCCATATTTTCCCTAACCTGCTAGAACACTAATAGGTCATGTGGTCAGCATCTCACCTGGATACTTCTTCCTTCCCCAACTCCAGAAGTTGGGTACCCATTTCTACAGGTAGGTTGGTGGGGGGGGGGGGGGGGTGATTAGGCAATCAGCGACCCATATCTGACATGCTAGCATCAAGGTTAGTGAACCATAGCTGACCAAGACCCTGTCCCATCTCTCCGTTGGTACCCCTAGTAAACGGCCTAGCCTGGCTAACGGGAAAGGGAGCACCATAGTCCCCATGGGTCTGCTAAAGAAGCATTGCACACCCTCTGCTTTTTTAGCTGTACTCTGGGACAGAAAAGGTAGCTGCCATAACCCACTCCCACGCCGATACAATGTTGTACCTCAACACCTCCACAGCATTGGCTGTAAAGAATACCAGCTCGCAGTTACAAGAAGATAGCACAAGAAAAGAGTACAGGTGGGTGACTGCGGCATCTCTGGCCAGACAACCTCTGATCTTCACCATAAAAGGCTACTGCACTAACCACTCAGATGCCCATATACTCTTTAGGCCACAACAAATAGCTCATGATGATAAAACCACCAGAACTGCAGAAACAGAAGTAAAATGAGGGAAAAAAAAGACACAATGGAACAGCAAAAGGGGAAAAGAAAGACCCAACTGAACAGCAAAAGGGGGAAAGAAAGACCCAACTGAACAGCAAAAGGGGGTAAGAAAGACCCAACAGAACAGCAAAAAGGGGGAAAGAAAGACCCAACTGAACAGCAAAAGGGGGAAAGAAAGACCCAACTGAACAGCAAAAGGGGGAAAGAAAGACCCAACTGAACAGCAAAAGGGGGAAAGAAAGACCCAATGGAACAGCAAAGTCAGACAAGCCACCAGACCAGTCAGTAAGTTCACCTGTATGGAGACCAGAGTCAACTGATGGAAATTTGTGAACAGTCACCTGGAGAAAGCAAAACTCAGTGTGATGAACATGCTCTATCACAAATGGAAATCCAAAAATCTTAACATTTTAAAAAATAAACTCTCTTTTACAACAACAACAACAACAAGTACTGGAATAATCTGTACAGAATGAAGAAAACATTCTCAAAATCTCAATGTGCTGATAGCACTGGGAAAAACATAAACCACTAACTACTACTCAAACTTCCAAGAACATAGTGCAATAAACAGCACAACATTTTGAAAATAGACAAAGGAGATGATACACTATTCAGAACTCCCTGTGAAAGTATTGCAGAAAAACAAGAACAAAAAAATTACCCGTGTTGCTCCACTCTTGGCTTTCTGTTGCTTTGATATTTTTCTTCCTGAAAATAGAAAGCATAATCAGTTATAAAAATCTATGTTCCATAGCATTTTGCATGCCGTGGAGGTGCAAAGTCTTAGATTCTTCACATTTCTAGGTCACTACAGCATTTGAGGCAGGGATGCCAGCACCTGTCCTTGCTGCTTTTGTTCTCCAAAGAAAGCCCCAGGTACTACCCATTTTCTGAGGCTGAGTTGACCCTGTTGCCAGCTGGTCTGAAAAAAATTCTGCTCAAGTGCAAAATGAAACCAGGGATCTTTTGATCAGCAGGCAAGTGCTCTAACCTCTACGCCACTGCGGCACACGGGTGTGCTTGGCTGTGACTGCACAGAGGTCAGGACTTCGTGTTGTGGCCACAACAACCCAGGCTTGAATCCTGGTCATGTCATGTTGTAACAGCTTGATGTCTCACACAGTCAGGCTGACACTCAGTTACCTTAAGATGGAATTTTAACCAATTATGGATGCAGCATATTGCAAGAATGAATGATAACTGTATTCATGTAGAAGGTATAGGATTACCCTCAACGGTGAGTTGGGGAAAGACACCAAAGTACTCAGGCTGAATGAGATGATGCTTAGCACCCACAGACTGCTTACTTCAGGATTGGCCCACCTTAGATGACCAAGACCCACTGCTATCCTCCAATGGTACCCCTCAGGCAACAGATAATAGTCTAGCTGAGTATATATGGACTGTATGGAAGGTAAACCCGGTCCTATTAATAAACAATACTAAAAACATATATGAAGGTGAATCAAATGAAAGTTAGAAAATGCAGATGACACAAAACCTTTATTTAGTACAGAAAAAAAAAAATAACACCCTATATTTCCTTCAATATAGTCCGGTTGCTTTGCAATGCGTGTGCACCATCTATGATCCAGCACCAGAATTTCTGTAAGAAAAGGTCCTTTGTCCTGACCTCTCAGTCACTGATGCACTCCGTCCATTGTGTGTCCTTTGTCCTGATCTCTCAGTCACTGATGCACTCTGTCCCTTGTGTGTCCTTTGTCCTGATCTCTCAGTCACTGATGCACTCCGTCCATTGTGTGTCCTTTGTCCTGATCTCTCAGTCACTGATGCACTCCGTCCATCGTGTGTCCTTTGTCCTGATCTCTCAGTCACTGATGCACTCCGTCCCTTGTGTGTCCTCTGTCCTAACCTCTCAGTCACTGATGCACTCTGTCCATTGTGTGTCCTTTGTCCTGATCTCTCAGTCACTGATGCACTCCGTCCCTTGTGTGTCCTTTGTCCTGATCTCTCAGTCACTGATGCACTCCGTCCATTGTGTGTCCTTTGTCCTGACCTCTCAGTCACTGATGCACTCTGTCCCTTGTGTGTCCTTTGTCCTGACCTCTCAATCACTGATGCACCCTGTCCTTTGTGTGTCCTTTGTCCTAACCTCTCAGTCACTGATGCACTCTGTCCCTTGTGTGTCCTTTGTCCTGACCTCTCAATCACTGATGCACCCTGTCCTTTGTGTGTCCTTTGTCCTAACCTCTCAGTCACTGATGCACTCCGTCCATTGTGTGTCCTCTGTCCTGATCTCTCAGTCACTGATGCACTCCGTCCATTGTGTGTCCTCTGTCCTAACCTCTCAGTCACTGATGCACTCCGTCCATTGTGTGTCCTCTGTCCTGATCTCTCAGTCACTGATGCACTCCGTCCTTTGTGTGTCCTTTGTCCTAACCTCTCAGTCACTGATGCACCCTGTCCTTTGTGTGTCCTTTGTCCTAACCTCTCAGTCACTGATGCACTCTGTCCCTTGTGTGTCCTCTGTCCTAACCTCTCAGTCACTGATGCACTCCGTCCATTGTGTGTCCTCTGTCCTGATCTCTCAGTCACTGATGCACTCCGTCCATTGTGTGTCCTCTGTCCTGATCTCTCAGTCACTGATGCACTCCGTCCATTGTGTGTCCTCTGTCCTAACCTCTCAGTCACTGATGCACTCCGTCCATTGTGTGTCCTCTGTCCCGACCTCTCAGTCACTGATGCACCCTGTCCTTTGTGTGTCCTTTGTCCTGACCTCTCAGTCACTGATGCACCCTGTCCTTTGTGTGTCCTTTGTCCCGACCTCTCAGTCACTGATGCACTCTGTCCCTTGTGTGTCCTTTGTCCCGACTTCTCAGTCACTGGTGCACTCTGTCCCTTGTGTGCTTGTCCAGGATGCTCAGAATCATGTTTGCTTGTTATGCCTGTCTTGAACTCTGTAACTCAGCTGTAGACTTGAGTCTCACACATGCACTCACTGCTGTACATCACAGACATTTCACGTATGTGTCACATGGGTGCAGACTTTTGAAGGACAAGAATCAAAAGACAGAACACACTTCTTCCTTGGAGTATGCCAGCAACATGGTCACCATCTTCACATCCACTGTTCTCACCTTGATGATTAATGACAGTGGCACTATCTGCTTACTGATATCAGTAACTTTGGCGCTAACAGATGGTACTAACATACTAAAAGATTGCTATCTGTTCTTTCAGAAATGTTACTCATAATTTTCTAACTCTCTTTTGATTAACCCATGCATATCAGTCTGAAAAAGTCCAGATATCACAGATTTGCTGCAAACTGTGACAAAACGCAACTATTTTCTTTTTGTTTTTTCAGGATGAACACTGAAGAATAAAAAGACTTGCCATTACTGAAATACAAGGACATCTGCAAGATATATATCCATCAACCACAACAGTGACATGAGGCTGACTAAACACGGCAGTATCATTTGAGGAGACAAAAGAGATACATTAGAAGACTAGAAACAATACCACAAAGAAACTATGCAAATATTGTTTGCTGTAACTGTTTACAACTTACAGAAGTGGATGCAACCATGTGTGTAAGTTTATTTTTATGTAACTTTGAGGCATATTAAATTGGAGGTTATGAAATACCAGAGATCAGATATGCTGATGATACAGTATTACTGTCCACAACACAAAAAGGAATGGAAAAACTAATTATGTAAGTCCGTAAGAACAGCGAAGAGCAGAACCTCTATCTTAATGCAAAGAAAACTAAATTGATTACAACTGACAAAACAAACAAGGCAGCTGAAATATGTATCAGTGAGGAAAAACTGGAAGAAGTGGAGAGTTTTGAATATCTTGGATCACTACTAACTAATAATGGAGATACAATGAGGGAAATTAAAAGGAGGACATCTATTGCTCTTCAAAAAGTAAAACAAATAAAGAATCTGTGGAGAGGAGCAGACAGAACCACAAAAATAAGATTTTTAAGGGCATGCATTTTTCCCATCACAACATATACCTGTGAGACCTGTACACTTAACAAAACAGCTGAGAAACACAAATGCCTTTGAATGTAAATGCTACAGAAGAGTTCTTCAAATATCGTGGACACAAAAAAGAACAAATATATCTACACTACAAGAACTTAATATTGAAGAAGGCTGGTTAGTAAAGAGGATTAAAGAGAGAAAACTTAAATATTTTGGACAAATTAAATGTCATGATAATTTAGAGAAGACCGTATTGGAAGGATACATAATGGGAAAAAGAAAGAGAGGAAGACCAAAACGAAGATGGGTGCAAGACATCGTTGACAATCTGCAAATGAATGCAGCAGTGGCAGGTCATCTTTCTCACAACCGAAGAGGCCTACAGGAGTGCTGTTTGGGAGGCAAAGTTCCACAAGGGACATGCAAATGAATGAATGGATGCATATTTTGATATATACCAATTTGTGGTATTCTATGTGGCCAGTCTGTTTCATAAAATTCTGTAGATTTTTTCTTGCACACATTGGGGAATTTTTAAACATGAGTGTGGATCTATTTTTAGCTACATAAGTCCTGGGTCTGTCTGTATTTAGCATCCACATGAAAAGATATCACAGGGTCAACATAACACTTTGGAATATCAATAACACAATATAATAACTTCTGATGTAAGCAGGCAATACAACATTCTTTTGTTTGAAGGAGAGAAATGATATCATTGTTACACTTTCAATGTGAGAAAAAAAAATTTTTTATATAGATATAAGTCCTGGATGTGTCAGAGCCACGGAAGTCAGGATGTCTGTGCCGCTAATTCAGCAAAAACATACTTAGCTAACTCTTCAGCCTACATCTACTTGCTTCAAATGAAGATTCTTCAACTAGTCTGCATCTATTTGCCTCAATCAAAGATTCTTCAATCCATCTACATCTACCTGCCTGAATTCAGCTGTCTAAAATGAAAGGAGCCCACCACCAGTATTTACTGCTAATGGCAACAAACTTCTGTGTGTGAAATTTCAACCTCATTTAACTTGCCATTGGTGGGTTTTTAATTATTTTTTTTGGCTTGTGTAATGTAATGCACTATTTATAACAAAATTCTGTACCAAATCTGTACTTATAAATGATACATTGCAACTTCTTACGATTAATTCTAAGCATGAGTATGCCAAAAACTTGAAAGTCATCACGCTCTTTATTCAGTTCAGCTGAAATGATGTAATCAAATGTTATCACTGTCGTTACAGTAATGAAATAAAATATTAGCGTTCCCTATGTTAAATGTCAACAACTGTAGCCATACTTGTATTTAAATTGCAGAATCACAGCTGGAAAGAGTGTCTGGTATCTCAACACAAAAGCTACAAACCAACATCGAGTACTAGCTAATGGACAAACGTCCTCGCGCTAAAGTGCGGAGGTTAAAATCCTTGATAAATGCTTACTTTCTTTCAACTTTGCCTTGAAATCTGGATCACTTCGTCGTTTTCTGTCAAAATAAAAACAATAACCTATAAAGCAAATTCCTGCACCAGCGGCAGCGATGCCTAGCGTAGTTTTAGACAACATGGTCAGTTCGTCCCCACCAGCCGAACTCCGACAGAGAAAGGAAGTAGTTCTTCAATGTCTGAAAACAAATTTTGTCTTTCAAACGTGGTTAGATATTTCCTTCGGCACCATCATCATGATGCTGGTCTGATTGGTTATTTTAATCAATATTTCTCCTTATTTGAATTATGCTCTCATTGCATAGCATAGGTAGAAATGTGAAGTGTTGGTGCCTTCAAATTTCAAAGTATTGTGAGGTAGGGAGGCCAGCACCTGTTGTCGCTGTTTTCACTTTCTTTGAGCAGGATCGATCCCAGTGCCAGTCAGGTTAAAGTTTGAGCCCAGTCACCGAAAACAGGATCTTCTGATCGGAAGGCGAGACAAGCTGCCAAACGTTTTTCCACCAGGCATTCGGACCGAACGTTTGAATAATCTATTATATACATGAGGTTTAACAAGGACAAAACAGAAATAACGAAAATTCCCATTAATCGAAATGGAAAAATACACGTAGAAGGGACATATATTGAAGAGGTCAATCAATTTGCATACTTTGGCAGCCACATAGACCAGGATGGTGACAACAGAAAGGAAGTTAGAATTAGAATTGCAAAAGCAGCACTGACCTTCAAGAATCTTGAGAGAATATGGCATTCAAAAGGTATAACCACAAAAACCAAGTTAAGATTATTCAATTCAAATGTAATATCCACCCTTATTTATGCATGCGAAAGCTGGAAAACAGCTAAAGAAATAAACAAGAAATTAGACTCTTTTCAAAACGAATGCCTAAGGAAAATACTCGGCATCAAATGGAACGAATTCAAGAACAATACAGAGATAAGACAGATGACTGAACAACAACCAGTCTCATGGGTGATCAGGAAAAGGAGATGGACATATGTTGGTCACGTGATGAGAAGAAATGATCAGAGAATCCCAAAACAAGCTATCAAGTGGAACACAACAGACCAGAGAAAAAGAGGCAGACCGCGTGAAACTCTAAAGAGGACATTGTTAAGAGAGGCCAAATTAACAGGCATAAAATCCCTTGATGAGGTTGAAAGACTCGCCGAAGACAGGAAAAATTGGCGAACTACCTTGCGAGCCCTATGTGACGTTTAACGGAACGGGAAGGATATAAGATATATGAGGTTTGCGTATGTTGTACATACGTAAAGGAGTGGTTTAGGGGTGAAGTGTGCGTATATATATATATATATATATATATATATATATATATATATATATATATAATATATATATATATACCACCTAGATGTACTTGGCATCAGTGAAATGCGATGGCCAGAAGCAGGTAAAAGATCGGCGGAAAACGATATGTTAATAATACATTCAGGCAAAGACGACAGGAAACATCAAGAGGGGGTAGGTACAATTATGTGAAATGTAGCAGCAAAGAGTTTTTAGAATTGGAACCAGTGACGTCATATTATAAGAGCACGATATAACCTAAAACACGGAAAAGTGACAAAAATACAGTGTTATGCACCCACGAACGATACAGATGATGAGGTGAAAGACTTTCTATCACCAATTACAACAAATCATCAACAAAGTCCCTAAACACAACATCCTAATTGCTATGGAGGACTTCAGCGCTAAGGTAGGGAAAGATAACACTGACGTCGAAAAAGTACTGGAGAAAGAAGGAATTGACATGGTAAATCAGAACGGAGAAAGATTAATTGTAATATGTCTAACAGAAGACATGGTCATTGGAGGCACAATGTTTCTACACAGATACATAAAACAATGTGGATATCTCCAGATGATAGAACTAGAAACCAGAAAGATCACTTTTGTATTAGAAAACAATACAGAACATCTCTGACAGATGTAAAGGCATATGGGGGTGCAGATGTCAACAGTGATCACAATCTGTGTATAGGGAAAATAAAACTAAAACTGAAAAGCCAACACAAGAAATCAATACACAGAAAGATAAACAGCCACATCCTACAAGAAGAAAATACTAATAGTAATTTCAATCAGGAATGTGCCAATTATTACACAACACTCAGTGAAGTAGAGGAGATAGGTATAGATAAATTATGGAATTCTTACAGCACAGCCATAATCACAGCAGAAAAAGCAAGCGCTGGACTGAGAAAACCAAATACGAAAGCATGGATATCAGAAAACACATGGAAGTACATACATGAAAGACGAGCAGCCAAATTAGTCATGTTGAATGTAAAGACAGGTCTTGAAAAACATCTGGCGAAAGCAACATACAAAGAAATAGACAAGAAAGTAAAAAGTTCAGCTAGAAGGAATAAAAGAGAATACACAGACAATATGTAAAAGCAGCAAAAACAGGAGACAGCAAAACTTATATAACATACAAAAGAGGTTAACAGGTACCAATACGTCTAAAGAAAGAACAATCCTTAGCAAAACTGGCACCCCATTAACATCAAGTAAAGACCAAAAGCAAAGATGAGCTGAACACTTCCAAGAAATACTTAATCGACAACACCAAAAAAGAATTGATAAACCTTGAAACCAACCTACCAATACCACAACTAAATGTCAACCTAGATGAAATTATGTTGCATGAAAATGAAACAGCAGTGAATCTAATGGCTAACAACAAAGCTGCAGGTGGAGATGAAATAACACTCGAAATGTTAAATCAATAGTGACAACATGAGACAACTACAGAGATTGTTTAATAAGATTTGGAAAGAAGAAAAGGTCCCTTCTAAACGGAAAAAAGGAATCATTGTTAAAATACCACAAAAAGGCAACCGTAGTGACTGTAACAAATGGAGAGGAGTAACCTTAGTATCAGTTGTGTCAAAAGTATTTTGCAAGGTCATTTTTAATTAAATATATAGTGGATACCGCAACGAGAGAAGAACAAGCAGGATTTTGAAAAGGGAGAAGCTGTCTCGACTAGATCTTTACTCTAAGAATAATACTTGAAGAACATATTGAAAAGCAAAAACCATTAATACCGAACTTCATAGATTTTTAAAAGGCATTTGATAGCATACACAGAGATTCATTGTGGAGAACTTTAAGTTTATGTGGAATACCATCCAAAATTGTCAACATCATTAAGGACCTCTACAATGGATACGTTTGTGCAGTCAAAACAGAAGAAGGGATGAGGGAATGGTTCTAGATTGAAACAGGCGTGAAACAAGGATGTATACTGTCTCCTTTGCTTTTTGGAATTGCTTCATAATGAAAAAATGCTGCACGGTATTGATTGGGTACATGGGACCCAACTAGAAGATCTTGATTTTGCTAATGACACAGTAACAATGTGAATTACATGCAAGAAAAAATAGATATCCTGTCTTCATTGGCTAGCAAAATAGGGCTTGAAATTAACAAGGACAAAACAAAAATAATGAAAATTCCCATTAATCAAAATGGAAAAATACACGTAGAAGGGGCAGATGTTGAAGAAGTCAATCAATATGCATACCTTGGCAGCTACATAGACCAGGATGGTGACATCAGAAAGGAAGTTAGAATTAGAATTGCAAATGCAGCACTGACCTTCAAGAATCTTGAGAACATATGGCATTCAAAAGTTATAAGCATAAAAATCAAGTTAAGACTTTTCAGTTCAAATGTAATATCCACCCTCATTTATGCATGCGAAAGCTGGAAAACAACTAAAGAAATAAACAAGAAATTAGACTCTTTTCAAAACGAATGTCTAAGGAAAATAATCGGCATCAAGTGGAACGAATTCAAGAAGAATGCAGAGACAAGACAGATGACTGAACAGCAACCAGTCTCATGGGTGATCAGGAAAAGGAGATGGACATATGTTGGTCATGTGATGAGAAAAAAACGATCAGAGTATCCTAAAACAAACTAGAAAGTGGAACACAACAGGCCGAAGAAAAAGAGGCAGACAGCATGAAACTCTCAAGAAGACTTTGTTAAAAGAGGCCAAATTAATAGGCATAAAATCCGCGATGAGGTTGAAAAGCTCGCCGAAAACAGGATAAATTGGCGAACTACCTTGCGAGCCCTATATGACGTTTAACGTCACGGGAAGGATATATATATATATGTGTGTGTGTGTATGTATGTATGTATGTATGTATGTATGTATGTATGTATGTATACTGTTGACTCATAATTACAGATAGATAGTAGTGAATAACGATTAATTCACGATTACAGACAGAGAGTAGTGGAGGACCGTTAACTTTTGATTACAGACAAAGAGTAGTGAAGAACTGTTAACTCATGATTACAGACAAAGAGTAGTGAAGAACTGTTAACTCATGATTAAAGGCAAGATTAAAAAAAAACTTTTAATATTATTTCTAGACTAAAAAGAAATTTTCTGTTCCATCTGAAATTTGGTATTATCATCAACTGTAAGATATGATCACGTAAAGTACACCTCACACAGCGACACAAGAATAATTAGTGTATATGTATATAAAACTAAGTATATACTTATACGAATTAAACATTAAATGGCAGGACAAGATCAAGAACGAGGGGGTTTGGGAAAGGACAGGACAAGAACCTATGAACCTACAAATCATGTCTAGGAAGTGGAGGCGGATTGGGGGGGAAGAGGGAGCTTAGTTATGCTAATTTATGTGATATTGCTCAGTATCTCCTCTTATAATATCCTATGTAACATTGCTCAATATCCCTTCCTTATGCTACAGTATGTAACACTGCTCAGTACCTCCTCTTATGATATCTTATGTAACACTGTTCAGTATCTCCTCTTATGATATCTAGTGTAACATTGCTCAGTATATCCTCTTATGATATCTAGTGTAACATTGCTCAATACCTCCTCTTATGATATCTTATGTAACATTGCTCAATATCTTCTCTTATGACATCTTATGTAACACTGTTCAATATCTCTTCTTATGATATCTAGTGTAACACTGCTCAATATTTCCTCTTATGATATCTAGTGTAACATTGCTCAATATCTCCTCTTTTCTTTTTTTATCTAGTGTAACATTGTTCAATATCTCCTCTTTTCTTTTTTTTCTCTACCTCTTCACGTATGCGATGTTCTATTCACCTCAACGTACATTCATTTGTTGTTTATCTAATCGCCCGCCGGCATTCAAGCATACAAAAACCAGCATTAACAAATTTTCTGTTGCATGTAACCAGAATGGAAGTTTGTGTGTGCTAGCTCCATCTCATTTGTGAGACATTACTCGCAAGTCGCTACCTGGCATCGCACAATGAAAATAAGTAATCGATGTCGCCATGTGTTGTGGTCACCAGTAATCAGAAGAAAGAAAACTTGTTCTATGCCGTCCACATTGCTACGGGACGTTGTGTGTTAAGGGAGGAATCGATTCATTACTGGGCGCAGTCGAGTCACTTGGATGCAATCTTTTAATGGAAATAACGCCCTTTTGTGAAAGAGATTTAAGACTTGTATAGTATATATTTTCCAGGTTTGTCTCCCTTGCACAATACTGTAGGGTACGGGAGCTGTTGAGGATAGTGTAATACGTTCAAGAGGTAAGTTTAGACCACATTGTGACAAAAGAAAAAAAAAAGGAAAAATCAAGAAGATCAGGAGGAAGATGAAGAAATAAAAAGCAAGAGTAGGAGGAAGAAGAAGAAGATGATGATGATGATGATGGTGGTGGTGGTGGTACTGGTAGTGGTGGTGGTGATGATGATGGTGGTGGTGGTGACGATGATGACGAAGGATGAGCAGGGAGAGAAGAAGAAGAAGAAGAAGAAGAAGAAGACACTATGTTCATAGATCGGAATAATCCTCTACTCAGCGTTTCACAAACTCTGCACGAACCCGCGTTGAGAGAACCCGCTATTGAAGCTTTTTATCAATGTCTTTTCATGGACGTGTAATTATTTTTAATGCTGGCTCTCCAAGACTTGCATACAAAAATCGAATGTAGTCTAGTCAATAATGCTTTCACTAGTTCGCTTTTCAATGATTGTCCTCATGCTGAAGGCTGAATTATTAATTATTTTAATGGTTTTCCCCTCTCGTCTGTTTGTTTGTTATGTTATTTTTTTTATATATGTGTTACAGGTGTGCGAATGTTTGTGTGAAAGTGTAAAGGTTTACGTTGAGATGTTCTCCTGTCGTTTGATGACCGTGTGCCATATTTATTCGTCGTGTGGTGTAGAACGATGTAACAATACGTCAGGCTACGTCAGATCAGACAACGATAATGAAACTACGTGGCGACATGTACCAGGTACACAGCAAAGTTTAAACAAAAGGAGAGAGAGAGAGAGAGAGAGAGAGAGAGGGAGAGAGAAGAACTATATTTGGCAACCTTACGTCTCCTTGGTAAATCTGGCAGATGTATTCAGCAACATAACACAGTTCTCCATTAGTGGTTGCCAACACAGAGAGAAAATAATGCAATCATGTTCCTACTTACGACTGACCGATTTACGGCAGCTCGTACTTACGGCCGAGGTCCCATAGGTTTATTTTTTAATAAAGAAATAATATTTCATGTTCCATTCAACTTTACAGTATCAGTGCGCTCATTTCGTGAGTACAGAATGTATGCATACAGTATGTATATGTACATTTTTGTGTGTCACAGAAACGTTATTACACTATGATTTTTTAAAAATGTAATGTACTGGACTCATATTTTGTGATCAACTTCCACATCTACTGTGCTAGTCTGCATTCTGTTTTAAAGGCATGTCATCCATTTTGTAACATGCTATAATAAAAGTAGTATATTACTCTGGGGCCCTCGTTTGCAAAACAAAAAGTGGCCCAGAACCCCCCAGTAAATATACTACTACTAGTAGTGAAATGAACGTAATTTCTCATCTCTGCCTATAGCAATAGATAAAACGGCTAAATCCATTTACGGCCTTATGGCCGGTCTCAAATGCGCCCGTAAGCTGGTGCATGACTGTAATTCAATATTCAGGGATACTCTAGGCTATGTAGGCCTACTACTGCTGTGTGACAATGAGTGACACTTGTACATTACTAGAGGCATTTTGCCACTTTAGTGTAACGTCCCATGTGACAGCGGGATCAAGAGCATGGCTTTCTTAGGCGGCTAATTAGCATTAATGAAGCTGGAGCTACAACCAGGTGGTGGTGGATTATCCATTAGGCTGAACTGGCTTAAGATTACGGGGCCAGCAAAAGAGCGGGAAGTCAAGCATGAAGAAAAAGCAAACCTCAGCAAATCCAGATCACAGACTTAATGACTTTTGTACCAGTAGGAGGAAGGCGGGGGTGAGTCCTTACTAGATGTGGTCTAAGCAGTGTTTCCCAGGCTTGTCCGGGCTGCAGCCCCCTTTTCTCACAGGCCACCTCCTCAACTCCCCCCCCCCCCGGATATACTCGTACAATTGTCTGTTAAACTGGGATTTGCATTACACAACTAAAAACTTCAGCTAGCAAACCAGTTTACTCAACAGTACGAATGAGCATATTCACAACTCACCTACTACATTACTTTTCAACTTTTAATGTGATTGATGAGTTTCATGTAGGGGACACAAGTTTCTCAATATCAGGCTGAAAAGTGTTAAGAAGGAAGGTATTACTACCCCTGTCTAAGAAGGAAGGTATTACTATCCCCCGTCTAAGAAGGAAGGTATTACTATCCCCCGTCTAAGAAGGAAGGTATTACTATCCCCCGTCTAAGAAGGAAGGTATTACTATTCCCCGTCTAAGAAGGAAGGTATTACTGTCCCCCGTCTAAGAAGGAAGGTATTACTATCCCCCGTCTAAGAAGGAAGGTATTACTACCCCCGTCTAAGAAGGAAGGTATTACTATCCCCCGTCTAAGAAGGAAGGTATTACTATCCCCCGTCTAAGAAGGAAGGTATTACTATTCCCCGTCTAAGAAGAAAGGTATTACTGTCCCCCGTCTAAGAAGGAAGGTATTACTACCCCCGTCTAAGAAAGGTATTACTACCCCCGTCTAAGAAGGAAGGTATTACTACCCCTGTCTAAGAAGGAAGGTATTACTACCCCCGTCTAAGAAAGGTATTACTACCCCTGTCTAAGAAGGAAGGTATTACTACCCCCGTCTAAGAAAGGTATTACTACCCCCGTCTAAGAAGGAAGGTATTACTACCCCTGTCTAAGAAGGAAGGCATTACTACCCCCGTCTAAGAAAGGTATTACTACCCCCGTCTAAGAAGGAAGGTATTATTACCCCAGCCCGCTGCTTCGTTTTCCATCAGCGGTCCACCCTACTGCGCCCTTCTCTTCCACTGCCCCCCTCACCCACTACCCCACTTTCTTTCACCGCCCCCTGGTCCTTTCTGAGCGGTGGGGGTGGTCGTTATCGCCCACTCTGAGAACTACTGGTGTAGAGGGGTGTATCTGTCAGTGATAAGGAGAGTGAATTCTTTAGATGGCTTTCAGCAAGATTCACTCATTCATTTGCATGTCCCTTGCGGAACTTTGCCTCCCTAACAGCACTCTCCTGTAGGCCTCTCGGTTGCGAGCAAGATGGCCTGCTGCCGATGCATCCATTTGCAGATCATCAACGATGTCTTGCAGACATCTTCGCCTTGGTCTTTCTCTCTTTCTTTTTCCCGTTATGTACTCTTCCAAGACGGTCTTCTCTAAATTATCATGACGTTTAATATGTTTAAAATATTTATGTTTTCTCTCTTTAATCCTCTTTACCAGCCAGCCTTCTTCAATATTAAGTTCTTGTAGTATGGATATATTTGTTCTTTTTTGTGTCCATGGTATTTGGAGAACTCTTCTGTAGCATTTACATTCAAAGGCATTTATGTGTTTCTCAACTGTTTTGTTAAGTGTCCAGGTCTCACGGGCATATGTTGCGATGGGAAAGATGCATGCCCTTAAACATCTTATTTTTGTGGTTCTGTCTGTTCCTCTCCACAGCTTCTTTAGTTGTTTTACTTTCTGAAGAGCGATAGATGTCCTCCTTTTAATTTCCATCATTGTATCTCCATTATTAGTTAGTAGTGATCCAAGATATTCAAAACTCTCCACTTCTTTCAATTTTTCCTCATTGATACATATTTCATCTGCCTTGTTTGTTTTGTCAGTTGTCATCAATTTAGTTTTCTTCACCAAGATTATTTATTTATTTTATTATTTATCATCTTTTGAAATCCTCTGTAGCTTAACTAAGTTCCAAGAGCATGTACCTCATCCGTCCTTTCCCAGCCACCCAACAGACTTCAGAAAGGGGTTTCCGTTACATGGGTCAATGCGTTTTCTCAAAATCAACTGTAATGGTAAAGCTAACTGTAATGGTAAACCTAACTGTAATGGCAAAGCTAACTGTAATGGTAAACCTAATTGTAATGGTAAACCTAATTGTAATGGTAAAGCTAACTGTAATGGTAAACCTAATTGTAATGGTAAACCTAATTGTAACGGTAAAGCTAATTGTAATGGTAAACCTAACTGTAATGGTAAACCTAACTGTAATGGTAAATCTGACTCTTCTTTGCAGAGATCTTAGGAAACAGCCTGTATCCAACAGCCTGGGGAAAGTACTAAGGGATCTGTGTGATGAAAAATGTGTCTGGCGGAGCTTACTGAGAAGCTTGACATTGCAGCTGCATAAAAGGTTATTGTCCGATTATTGCAGTGTCCGCCCCTGGGACAGGAGGAAAGCTGAACGGTCAGATGTCGTTGTCGTTGTCACTGTCATCCTCATATTCTTGCACTGGGAAAAGAAATCAATTCTTCTTCTTCTTCTTCTTCCCAGGAATTGCGTTCTGTTGTTCTCTCTCATCGTGTCGGACTGGGAGCGGATTACGGCCGCTATTTTGTCGGCCTCTGGGCGTAGATAAAACGCATGGGTTGGATGAGGGGGGGGGCAGGGGTGCGATATTTTAACAGGCTCCACCATCATGGGCGGACCATGGCGATCTCTTCCCCGTTGGTCAGATTAGGCCCGTTACTAGGGGTACCAACGGAAAGGTGAGACAGACTCTAGGTCGGGTACATTTCGCCAGTCTTGACACCATCATGTCAGTTATGGGTCGCTGACTGCCGAAGCGAACAGACAGACAGACAGAAAGACAGGCAGACAGACAAAAAGGCAGGCAGAGACAGACAGACAGACACGCAGGCAGACAGACAGGCAGGCAGACAGACAGACAGACAGGCAGGCAGGCAAGCAGGCAGGCAGGCAGGCAGGCAGGCAGACAGACAGACAGACAGACAACAGGCAGCCAGACGGGCAGACAGACAGATAGACAGACAGGCAGACAGATAAACGGACAGACGGGCAGGCAGACAGAAAGACAGAGAGGCAGACAGACAGGCAGACAGCAGACAGACAGACAGACAGACAGCAGACAGACAGGCAGGCAGACGGACAGACAGGCAGGCAGACAGACAGACGGATGCACAGACAGATAGATAGATTTTTGTTTGCAATTACTTTGAAATAGAAACATAATTAATGAAAGCGTTGTGAGCAATGCAGGTCCCAAAGCTGGGATATACTGACGCCTTAAGGGTTCGCGTAAGGATTTTTGACACCAGCAAATGAAATTTTTGAAAGAAAAACTTAGCATTATCTGGATTCTGTTAATTATTTTTAATGAGATATTCATAGCTGTTGTTAAGTGGGGGTGGGGGTGGAAAGAAGGAGAAGGGAGAGGGGGTGGGTTTGAGAAAAGGGGGGATGACCCATGGTCAAATAAAGGTCACTTCCCTAGGGGGTTTATAAATTGATGTCCAGAGTCACGTGGTACTATGTTAACTGTCGTTTATTGTAGTATTCAATGTTTTCTTTCTGAACGACTAGGATCAAAACTGATGATGATGATGATGATGATGATTATGAAAGTTACCTTGACTTTTCTCATTTTGTAGGTAAAAGCGGTGAATGTAGCCCTGTTATGCTATAGACGCTTCTAGGGGATGTGATGAGTCCACACTTTCCTTGACCTGTCGACACACTAGAGGGTGATGACGTCAGCACCACACCTGGCCGCCTTTCCTTTCCCAGCTCCAGAAGAAGTCGGGCATCAATTTCCACAGCTAGAGGGTGACTGTGGCGCCTCTGGCCGGATTTGAACCACTGACCTTCGCCATGAGAGGCTAGTGCGCTAACCACTTAGCCATGAGAGGCTAGTGCGCTAACCACTTCGCCATGAGAGACTAGTGAACTAATATCCTATGAGAGGTTGGCGCAGCAACTACTTCGCTGCACAGTCTCTTTATTTTGTGGGGTATACTGGAAAATGTGATGACCTCCCGGCTGGAGAGTATCAGTGCCAAGCTACATGCAAAGCGTCAGCCAGGTCTAGGCTGATCTTCACATGCTTCATCAGGTGTTACTACAACACGCTCTGTTAGAAGGAGCCAGGTTGGATCATTAACAGCCATAATGTTATTTTCTTAACCGAACTTCAAAAGAACTTCCGGCACACTTGTGTGTTATCTGCTGAATTTAAGTACAGAATGCAAGCGAAGAATTTCTTTCTTTGCCATCTCCAAGTAACCAAAGTCCCACAATGCCTCACCGATACTGAATCCATTTGTACATCAAAGGGCGTAGGATCAATACAACATATCCAGGTTTTCTCTTGTTTGGAGACCCCATTGATACTTTGTACTGATACCACGCCCGCTCTCTCCCCGGTTCCCCCCGCGCGTTCTCGCAGAATCTCGCGGTATCATCGAGTCACGTGACGACCGTAAAAGAAAGCGGACGAACTTAAATTCGCGCACAAATCTAAACATAGTTCATAAAGAGATAGGCCACAGAGGTGCATAAGGTGGAGTCTCCCGAATGTTTCAGAGAATTCGTTTTCTTCGTGGCAAATCAGTCTGTTTGTCTCCACAGAGGAGTGCTTGCGTAAGTATTTCTTAGAGATGAGAGTTTGTCAAGTGTGAACTGAAATGTTTAGTGGAAAATTTCATTCTGAAGTCGCTTGTCCGTCCAATGTAATGCGCATTTGCACTGGAATAATAATAATAATAGTAATAATAATAATAATGTGATCGGGAGTTTACAATAATATCCCTGGAAGGAGAATGGATGCGACAGGGGCTCCCAAATTGGAATTCTCACATACCTGGGATCCGCATAGTTGATCTAGATTGTATAAAACGCTGGAGGTGTTTACAAGCTTTTAATTCATTACAAAGTGTGTGTGTGTTTGAAAGAGAGAGAGAGAGAGAGAGAGAGAGAGAGGAGGGAGCTTATGAGGACCGCTGGAATTATAGTCTGCTTTTAGAGCTCCCGACCCAGTCTGAGAACGACTGGAATACAAGAATGTTACAGAGACAATCACTTACGGGAACCGGCGACCCGAAGCTGATCAAATCATTTCTTATCTCCACGAGGGGCTCTAGGGGTACAGGACTTTGTGCTTTGCTTGAGACTTTTCAGTGATAAGTTTTTTTTTTTTTCTTTTGGTGGTGGAACCTGCTGGCAAGAGCGCTTCCGAGTTTGAAAAAGATTTCTTGCTTAACTCTGACAAGAATCTACGCAGTAGACAGATACATATTTCCATTCTACGACGTGCGTTGCTTGGAGGTTTCTGCTATGTCTCTGGAGAAAGCTTTTCACCGAAATATTGGGCGTGTTTTTGCCTCTCTCTCTCTCTCTCTCTCTCTCTCTCTCTCTCTCGTGATTTGCTAATCTGTTGTAAAACAAATTCCGCCACATTATGTGGTCACCGTACCAAATTTTACATCAGTCATCGCTTCACAGCGCTAACTAGCGCAGACCGAATATGTATGTTAGTGTTGTATTTAAAACTTATATCTGCAGCCCCTTGTTTTCACCTGCAACGTAAGGGTTGTCTTCCCTTTCCTGTAAGATTTCCAATTCTAGCTCAGAATTTTGTTGCTGCGTCCTAGTTCACGAAGCCAGATTGGTTGTTAAAGTATGAGTTTGTTTTTTTTTAAATTTCTTTTTGAGTGAAATCCGAAGAATGTATGCCGGTATATACACATTTATTGTGAATTTAGCTTATATAGTGATGTCGTTAAAACAGAAAAAAACGAGTCCTGTATAAGCATTTTAGTTCTTTAAATAGCAAACAATGGTTCATGGGAAACAATAGAGGTGGGTATGGATCTGTGTTATCATTTTAAGCACCGCACTCACTGAAGCAGACGTCTTGGCTAAACAAGGAACAAAGTTTCATTTTAACTATTAAGAGTGAATGTTCTGCAATGCATACACTACATCAAGAAATGGAGTGAAGAAATTATAGAATCTTCACTTGCAAAAACTTAGGTTCTCTACGTGAGGCTTCTACTTCCTGTCTTTGACTTCCGAAGCACAAAAAATCTGGCATACATTTCTCCGACTGAAGCATGGCGTGGTATTAAGAGTTGTGTCGTGAATGTACTACTCTGTGAAAGTGAATGCTGGAAAAAAAAAACACACACACACACAAAACTATAGAAAACAACTGGAATTCCTTCCAGACTAAATGTTTACGAAGGATTATAAGAATATGTTGGCAAAAAACCACAAGAAATAACATCTCGCTGGAAGAGATGCAGATGAAGCCACTGACAGCAATTATTGAGGAGAGACGCTGGCGATGGTTGGGGACATGTGCTCCGGCGGGACTAGGGCTCACCAAAAAAACAGCACTAAGATGGACACCACAGGGGAACAGGAGTAAGGGTAGACCAAAGGAGACATAGAGAAGAACAACAGAGAGGATGTTGAGCACTAGAGGGCTCACCTGGGCAAGAGCGGGGAAAAAATGCAAAGGGCAAGTGTTTGTGGAAAACCCTTGCGGAAGCCCTATGTGCCTTGGGCACTTAATGTTCAGATATATATATATATCTATATATATATATATATATATATATATATAGAGAGAGAGAGAGAGAAGGAGAGAGAGAAATGACGTGAGACGGTCTACGATCCATTCTCTCAAATCTGTAAATAGCTATTCTTCCACGCTTTTTATTGTACAATTGCTTTAAGGACCAAGTGGAAATTTCGCCGGCGACAAACGAAGTTAAAAAGTTTAATTTCTAAGAGCAAATTTTTGTTTACTTGCTCTTGGATATTACAAAAAAGTGTATTAAATGTCTGAACGAGACAAATCTCTGGACTCTTTTCTCTCCTTTCTCTGATACTCTTGAAACAAATTCCACCATTTCGTGTTTCTAATCACATGTCAGAGTTTTTAGAAGACACGTGGCATTGAAAAAAAATCATTCAAATTGATTAGCAAATGTTTAGAGTCGGTTTAAACGCAGTCTCGGGGAATTCCCCCTCCCCCCAACCCGTTCCCCCCCCCCCCCCCAATGGTGCTGAAAACCAAATTCTTTCAGTTCCCATTGTTCCGTAGACATCGTAAACCATGTATATCTAATCAAAAAAATGTTGAACCATTGTGTTATCCATCCAACCATGACCTATGCCTGTCCCGGGACTCCTCTTCTGCGCAGAAATGGCCGTTCTCTGATACAGGCCAGAGGAAGCCATACACCTTACTGAAACGGAGGCCTCAGTCGCAAAGAATTAGAGGTTCCAACTAAATTTAATGACCATCATTTCACTATTAATTTCCCCCCCCCCCATCTCTCTGAACCTTCTCTCTCTCTCTCTCTCTGAACCTTTTCTCTCTGAACCTTCTCTCTCTCTCTCTCTCTCTGAACCTTTTCTCTCTCTGAACCTTCTCTCTCTCTCTCTCTCTCTGAACCTTCTCTCTTTCTGAACCTTCTCTCTCTCTAAACCTTCTCTCCCTCTGAACCTCCTCTCTCTCTGAACCTTCTCTCTCTTTCTCTCTGAACCTTCTCTCTCTCTCTGATCCTTCTCTCTCTCTCTCTGAACCTTTTCTCTCTCTCTCTGAACATTCTCTCTCTCTCTCTCTGAACCTTCTCTCTTTCTCTCTGAACCTTCTCTCTCTCTATGAACCTTCTCTCTCTCTATGAACCTTCTCTCTCTCTCTCTCTCTCTCTCTGATCCTACTCTCTCTCTCTCTCTGATCCTTCTCTCTCTCTGAACCTTCTCTCTCTCTCTCTCTGAACCTTCTTTCTCTCTTTCTCTCTCTCTAAACCTTCTCTCTCTCTCTCTCTCTCTGAACCTTAAGTGCCCAAGGCACATAGGGTTTCCGCAAGGGTTTTCCACAAACACCTGCCCTTTGCATTTTTTCCTGCTCTTGCCCAGGTGAGCCATCTATTGCTCAACATCCTATCTGTATTCTTCTTTGGTCTACCTTTACTTCTGTTCCTCTATGGTGTCCATCTTAGTGGTATACTGTTCAAAAAAAAAAAATGAGACAAATACGATATTGCAATTTAAACTGAAATGTGCTGATCAGACAAGGGCAAATTGCCTGAAACGTTCACTTGGACATCAACTTCACGTGCTGACCTGAATTGTACTTAGCAGATGATTCATGAGCACAGAAAAGCGACACTAGTCAAAACAGCATTTTTGACAATACCTCATGACAGGTTCACGAGAATCCCCTGAAACTTACTGAATACAAAACTCATTGATCACGTTATTGAATGCCTATAAAAGATTGACGCTCCTCGAATCAGTTCATTTGAAAATTTAATGCGCAAGTATGGCTCATCTCACTATAGAACAATGACTCATCATTATTGGACGTTTACAGACTGGACAGTCACAAAGAGTAGTGACTAGACAATTTAATGTGTTTAGAAGCACTATTTGTTGCATATGGAGACGATTTCAAGAAACTGGCTCAGTTGCAGACCGGCCGCGCAGTGGAAGACCCATAGTCACAACTCCTGCCGAAGACCGCTTCATACGGCTGCGTCACCTCAGGAATCGATTTGCATCTGTGTCCTCAACAGTTCAGTCAGTGACAGCAGCTCGTCGAGTTTCATATCAAACGGTCAGGAACCGGCTACACGACGCTGGGTTTTGGGCTGGAAGACCCTATAGAAGTCCTGTTCTTACGGACTGGCATCGTCAGAACCGACTGCAGTGGGCGAACCATCATTGTCAATGGACCGTTGCGAATGATTAGAGAAGGGTTTGGTTTAGTGACGAATCATTCTTTCTGCTCCAGCGATACGATAGACGTAGAAGAATTTACCGCAGAGTCCATGAGCGCTAGCGTGGATGAGGCTCCTCCACATGGTGGTGGAGGTGTACTGTTGTGGGGGATGCTAAACTTCATGGGAAGAAGTGACCTAGTGCAAATTGAAGGACGTCTGAATGCCCAACGATACGTCACTGAAACTCTTTGTCCTCACGTCCTTCCACTTCTGGCTGCACCAGGGTCGATTTTTCAGCAGGATAACGCTCGACCTCATGTGGCACAACTCACCACCCAGTTCCTCGCTGCTGACAGCGTCCAGACCATTCTGTGGCCGTCCATGTCATCAGACATGAACCCAATAAAACTATGAGATGAACTCAACAAACAAGTCCGCCAGCGAGATGTGGCGCCAACCAATCTCCGATAATTGTCTGCTGCACTGCGGGAAGAGTGGGCAGGCATCCCACAACAACAGATCCAAAGGCTAATCGGATCCATATCAAGGAGATGTCGTTCTCTGATACAGGCCAGAGGAAGCCATACACCTTACTGAAACGGAGGCCTCAGTCGCAAAGAATTAGAGGTTCAAACTAAATTTAATGACCATCATTTCATTGTTAAAGTCTTAAAGTTTCTTCACGCCAAGACTGAAACATTAATTCCGTAAAATACAATTCTGATACAAGTTTGAAATTTGGTGTCCATTACGACTACAGTAGTGTTGCGTTTCTTTTCTTTTTTTTTTTTTTTTGAACAGTATATTTCGGGGAAAATATGGGCACTAACACCATATCCATATGTGCCTGTAAGCCATGACAGGATTACCTTTACCTTTTTTTTTACCTTTATATTTGTGGTAGTGAGTCGACAGTCGTCCAAAGCACATGTCACAACCATCTTTGGCTGTTAATTCATTAAACATTATTTTATCTTATTTATATTTTTACCTATGAATGTATCCAGACTGCAAAGATAATAGCTCTTTGCAGCTAACATGATTTTATTCAGTAAATTTAAATAAATAAGAAATATTTTAAAACTGAAATAAACAGTCAAGCGAAGTAAAGATGGTAAATGAGGGCACGTCATTTCATTATTCTGTGCCGAAGTGCCTGGCCACGCCCGCCTGGATCTTGATTGACAGGGTCAAGTAGATAGTTCTCGGCAGGTCTTCACGGCAGTCTTACAGCTTCAGGTGCACATCTCCTCTGGCCAAGTCAGGTTTGTCCAGGTCTGTAAAAGTTGGGACATTCCTGGAGTTCCGTAAAGGTTTTCGTATGCATAGGATTAATGGCATCTAAAATCGGGTGAGGTGGTTCAACGGTTTGTAATAATTAGTTCTTAACCAAAATAGAAGATTTTGATGTCATTCAAGCTCGAGAATTGAATAAAGTGTACTGCCTACATCCAGCTCTGTTTACCCAGTTATGCCTATTGCAGTTTTGTATGACAATTGTTTCTCTCCATTTTGGCAATCAGCAACCCATAGCTGATGTGTCAGGGTCAGAGTTGACTAACCATAGCTGATATGTCAGGATCAGTGTTGACTAACCATAGCTGATATGTCAGGATCAGGGTTGACTAACCATAGTTGATATGTCAGGGTTGACTAACCATAGCTGACCAAGACCACGCCCCGTCTCTCCTCTGGTACCCCACAGAAACAGACCCAGCCTGGCCAACGGTGCAGGGATCGCCATAATCCCCATGGTGATGGAGTCTTCTAAGGAAGTGTTGCACAACCATCCCCACCCCTCTGCTTTTAGCACTCAGGGACTGAAAAAAAAATAGCTGCCATAACCGGCTCCCACGCAAACATGATGGCGTGCATCAACACCTTCACAGCATCGGCTGCAAAGACACCAGTTCACAGTTCCAGGAAGACTGAAGAAGTTAACTGTGTGGTTATAGTGTTCCACTTTGCAACCATCATTAGACAAAAGTTCTATAACAAACTAGATTTCAAAGCAAGGTCCGTGTTTAAGAAATGGACGAGAAAGCGTTTAATTTGGTTTGAATATTCACAAAGTGCAGTAATTATTAGACTGCATGTTTGAGATATCCGCTATCATTAAAAAAAAATTATCAGACCCTTGTGATTAAAGGGTTGGCGAGTAGTCCTGTCTATAGTGAACACCATTCTCATGTGAAGGTAATTAGTCGGAGACCCACTGCCCAGCATGTTCTATTGACCCAACGGTTAGGGGAAGCTGTTACTGAAATATGTGTCTACTGATCGAGATACTTCTGAGCACACTCCACTCACTTGCAGTACATTAAGAGAAACAGAAACTCGTAAAAAAAAAAAATCTGCCGCGTATATACATAACTACTTCTGGATTATCGATAAGTGAAGAAGGAAAAGTGAAACAACGGAACGATGCAGCTTGTTATAGCAGCATCAAGATCAAAGTGACAGCAGCTCGGGCCACAAGAGTTAAATTTCATTGCTAAAGGCGGGATGTAGTTACATTAATAAAAACTGAATTCTTCGCCAAATTACGGCATTCCCTATTAACTTTCGTTACGTTAAGGAAGTTATGGAGACAGCAGTTCAAAGGATTGATAAAAAGAATGCGGGATATAAGGGAGAAGTGACACAACGAAGGAGTGAAATGGTGAAAGAATAACGTAAAGAAAAGGCGGCAGAATGAAAGAGTGACATAAGGAAGGAGTAATGTAATGAAGGTGTGATATATTCCTTACAAATATTTTTAAATGAAAAATCAAGTAAGTCTTTCTATCTCTTGATGTGTTGTAGCCCTCTCTTATGAATTCCTTTTGATAATGTAAATATGAATGATTTATAACCTTAAACCTAATCTTGTCGTGAAACTTAAACCTAATTTATTGTCGATTTCTATTTATCTCTCTCTCTCTCTCTCTATATATATATACATATATACATATATATATATATATATATATATATATATATATATATATATATATATATATATATATATATATATACAGGGTCCAGCATAAAGCACAGCTGGATTTAAAAAATGGAAAATAAATAAGCGCTATACATGTTTTTGGTAAAAAAAATAAAGTGAAGTGAAACTCAGAAAAGTGGATACTTTTATTATTACTGACAATCATATTTCATTCGTTCATTCATTTCTATGTCCCTTGCGGAACTTTGCCTCCCTAACAGCACTCCTGTAGGCCTCTCGGTTGTGAGCAAGATGGCCTGCTGCTGATGCATCCATTTGCAGTTCATCAACGATGTCTTGCAGCTATCTTCGTTTTGGTCTTCTTCTTTTTCTTTTTCCCATTATGTACCCTTCCAAGACGGTTTTCTCTAGATTATCATGACGTTTAATGTGTCCAAAATATTTGAGTTTTCTCTCTTTAATCTTCTTTACTAGCCAGCCTCCTTCAATATTAAGGTCTTGTAATATATTTGTTCTTTTTTCTGTCCACAATATTTGGATAACTCTTCTGTAGCATTTACATTCAAGGGCATTTATGTGTTTCTCAGCTGTTTTGTTAAGTGTCCAGGTCTCACAAGCATATGTTGTGATGGGAAAGATACATTCCCTTAAAAATCTTATTTTTGTAGTACTCTCTGTACCTCTCCACAGCTTCTTTAGTTGTTTTACTTTCTGAAGAGCTATAGATGTCTTTCTTTTAATTTCCCTCATTGTATCTCCATTATTAGTTAGCAGTGATCCAAGATATTCAAAACTCTCCACTTCTTCCAATTTTTCCTCATTGATACATATATCAGCTGCCTTGTTTGTTTTGTCAGTTGTCATCAATTTAGTTTTCTTCGCATTAAGATAGAGGTTTTGCTCTTCACTATTCTTACGGACTGACATAATTAGTTTTCCTATTCATTTTTGTGTTGTGGACAGTAATACCGCGTCATCAGCATATCTAATCTCTGGTATTTCATAACCTCCAGTTACAATCATATTTCATTCATTCATTATTTCATTTGCATGTCCCTTGCGAAACTTTGCCTCCCTAACAAAACTCTGTAGGCCTCTCGGTTGTGAGCAAGATGGCCTGCTGCTGATGCATCCATTTGCAGATCATCAACGATGTCTTGCAGCCATCTTCGCCTTGGTCTTCCTCTCTTTCTTTTTCCCATTATGTACCCTTCCAAGACGGTCTTCTCACAATCATATTTAGGTTTTGAAAATTACGCCGGTTAGATGACCGCCATTACATTTTGATACGTTCAGCCAGACGTCTGGGAAATTCCTGCATAACACCATTTAACATGTTCAAATGGATATTTTGAATGCAGTGTTTGATTCGATCTTTTAGGTCTACAGTTGACTGTGGTCGACTAGCATACACCGTGTTCTTGAGATACCCCCACAAAAAGAAGTCTGCGGCCAATAAATCCGGTGACCTTGCCGGCCAGTGAATATCCCCAAATCTGGAAATAAGACGATTGGGAAATGCTTGTCGCAGCATGGACATGGACTGACGGGCTGTGTGGGCAGTTGCTCCATCTTGTTGATGCTATATTAGTCTCTTATTTCTGTTGCCCAAGTCTGGAATGTAGTATTCAGTTAGCATATGCACATAAAGATCACTATTAACAGTAAGAGGATGCCAGGTGCCAAAGCGTTCCTAACAGCTGATCGCCGAGGGCTACTCAGTAATGCGTTGCGGACTTCTTGAATTTGTTCAGGTGTCTGTTGAGTTCCTGGACGACCAGGATATTTTATATATATATATATATATATATTATATATATATATATATATTATATATATATAATATATATATATAATATATATATAAATGGACTTGTGTGCGTGTATGTTAGAGCATCACGCTGGAACGCCTGGAGCAATTTCAACCAAGATTGGCACACCTTTTTTGGACAGTGCACAGTGGGGGTAAGATCCCTCCTACCAACCCTAGGGGTCGGGGTGGGACGGACACAAATCGATGACGTTTTATCTGCTGAGGTGCCAACACAAGATCCTCAACTGGTAATGAAAACATCAGGTACGTTAGCATTGCTCAGTGACAGTGTGCCTTTTTCTTATTTTTTCAAATTAGCTTTTCAAATTAGGGAGAGAGAGGGGGGAGAAGGAGGGAGAGGGAGAGGAAGAGAGATAAAGAAGAAGAGGGACAGAGAGAGGGACAGAGAGAGGGATACAGAGAGAGAGCTAGATTTGAGATCGCCATGTTTCTCCCACGAGCAACTTTATGTTGCTTGCTCCCAAGAATTTATTTATTCTTGCTCCCAGAGGTGAAACTAAAAATGTTTATAATCAAGTTTTGAGTTAAATTAATACTATAGTGAATTTGTAAAAGACTTTACTTTATAATTTGTATACTGTACTTATACTTAAATACCTAAGAGAGAGAGAGAGAGAGAGAGAGAGAGAGAGAGAGAGAGGAGAGAGACAGAGAGGGGCAGAAAAGGGAGAGAAAGTGGAGAGATTGGGAAATAGAGGGACAGAGATAGGGACAGAGAGACAGATTTGAGATCGCCATGTTTCTCCCGCGGACAACTAGACTTACTTGGAGAAGAGAAATCATGACAGTGCTCAGAGACAAGGGATGCACATGGAAGGAAGCAGAGAATAATTCCAAGAACAAGGATGACTGGAGAGCCTTTATCCGTGGCCTATTCTCTCTGGGGAGTGAAAGGCGATTATGATGATGATGGCGGTGGTGATGATGATGATGATAAGTCCAAATGATTGTGATGGTCTTTTAGTCATCCCCCATCGGCACAGAGGGTGAGAGAGGGGTGAGAGTGACAATCGAAAACGACCGTTGTTAGTGTCGAGTCCATATCTCTTGGTGGCGCTGAGATGAATAGTGACACTCCCGATGGCTTTTAAGTCTAAGTTCAGCCACCATCGGCATGGGGGCCTGGGGGTGTGGGTGAGAAATAAAATATCAAAACTGACCGACATTAGTGTCGAGTCCATAGTGATCAGGGTCGCTAAGCTGACCGGTGACAGTCCTGATGACAATTAAGCCCAAGTTTAGTCGAATAGAAGGAATAGAATTCTGTGGAACAGTCTAGACTCTGTAGAACCGTATAGAAGGTTGTGGAAATGACTATTAATAATTAATAACTTCCAGAGCAACGCCGGGTAATCAGCTAGTAATATAATAAAAAAAGATTACATGAATTATGTCTGTAATCATTTAACTAATCCGTAGATTAGCACATGATATGTCACCTCTTCGTTCGTATAATATTCAAGTCACTCCTTCATGAAAGTGATCTCTGATTTGTCACTCCTTCTTTATATCGCTTCTTCTTTATGTCACTCCTTCGATGTGTCATTCGTTCATTGTGTCGCTCCTTATTTACCTAATTCCTTCGATATGTCACTTCTTTGTCACTTCCTCATTATGTCACTCTTTTGTTATGTCACTCATTGGTTATGTCAGGCATTTTGTCCATTCATTCATTATGTCACCTTCAATATGGTGTTTATGTCACATCTTCGTTATGTCAGTCCTTTTGATACACACCCTTTTGGGAATCTTTCGACCGGTTGTTGTTGTTGTTGTTTTCATTCAGTTGCAAAAGAAAATCCCACATTAATAGAGGCAAAGAAGACAAAATAGAAGAAATATTCGAATAACAGAAACCGAACATAACCACTAACCGTACAACTAATGCGTTTCCGGGTCTCATTTAGAGATGTTTTAAGTTAGAAGCATAGTCTCACTTAAAGAAAATGTAGGTCAGCCAGACAAGCTGACAGTAATGATACTCGTATGAATGAGAGTAAAGCATGAACAGAAGGACGCCAGCTATTGTGTTCGTCAAGAACAGGAACAGAGCGTTTTGACAGGTCCATTTCACTTGCCTGTAACTAAGGGAGATAATACAGCATTTCATGATTTCTAGCGAAACTACTGATAATAACATATCCGTTTCATGGTTTCTAGCGAAATTACTGATTATAATGTCAGCATTTTATGATTTCTAGCCAAACTACTGATGTAAGGTTTGGAGTTGTTTTTTTTTTCATGATTTCAATCGAAATTACTGATTTTTATGTCTGCTTTTCATGGTCTCATAGATGTCATCAAACACATGAAGAAAGGAAAAGCGACTGGGCCTGATAATATAACAATAGAAGAAATAGAGGCACTAGAGGAAACAGGAATAAAAATAATAACCAAGTTACTGAATGACATTTACAACAGTGGTTGTATTCCCAGTGACCTGATTAAATCCACGTTTATAGCACTACCAAAGAAACCAGGTGCAAAGGAATGTGACGACCACTGGACTATCAGCCTCTCATGTCACATAACGAAGCTACTTCTGAGAATAATTATGAGAAAAACAAGGAAAAAGATAAAAATGGAAATAGCAGATGAACAGTTTGGATTTGTTGAAGGAAAGGGAACACACAATGCCATTTATGCTTTACGAACACTAACAGAAAGAGTTTTAGAAGTACAGAAAGATCTCTACTTATGCTTGATTGATTACACCAAGGCATTTGACAAGGTGAAACATAATGAAATTATTAAAATGCTTGAAGACATCAATATAGACGGCAAAGACCTGAGGATTGTAAAACATCTATACTGGCAGCAAGAAGCAGCAATTCGAGTTGAAAATAGGATTGGAAAATATCAACCTATAAAACAAGGTGTGCGACAAGGATGTGTACTATCTCCAGACCTTTTTTTCTCTGTATAGCGAGAATATTCTAAGAACAATCATCACAGAACCAGGCATAAAAATTGGAGGATACAATATTAACAACCTTCGATATGCTGACGACACAGTACTGATAGCTGAGAACCAACAAGACCTGCAAAATCTCTTGGATAAAGTCTCTTAAGGAGATGAACAGAAAGGCTTTACTTTGAACATCAAAAAGACAGAGACTATGGTTATATCTAAGAAACAGAATCCACCAGCATGCAGTATTAAATTAAACGGAACTATTCTAAAGCAGGTGCAGAAATTCAAATACCTTGGAGCAGTAATAACTTCAGATGGGAAATGCAGAACAGAAATTAGGAACAGAATAGGCCAAGCAAAGACTGCATTTCAGAGAATGAGAAACATATTAGCTAACACATCTTTATCAATGAATGTTAGAAAACGAGTCCTAAAATGCTATATTGAACCTATCTTGTTATATGCAAGTGAATCATGGACAATAGGCAAGTCTGCACAAAAATCATTGGAAGCAGCAGAAATGTGGTTTATTAGAAGAATGTTGCGAATCCCCTGGACAGCAAAAATAACTAATGAAGAATGTATGAAAAGAGCTGGAGAGACAAAAAACCTTGTCAAAAAGATAAGAGAGAGACAATGTACTTTCATAAAGCATGCAATGAGAAGAGGGGGCATTGAAAATATTATAACAACAGGAAAAATAGAGGGAAGAAGATCAAGGGGAAGACCAAGAGAAATGATACTGGACAGTCTGACGGGATGGTGTGAGAGGAGATCACCAACTGAACTGATGGTCTGCATGAAGGATCGTGTACTCTGGAGAAGCATAATAGCCAAAGCCAGTCGGCACGGCACATGATGATGATGATGATTTTCATGGTCTCTAGTGAAACTACTGATTATAGTGTTTGCATATCTTGATTTATGGCAAAACTCCTGACCATGCCCCATATATATATATATTGAGATGAGTCATTTGCGTCTCTAAATCCCCAGTTTAGATTCTATGCTTTCTTAAGCAAGGACTGATTAGATTGGCAACAGTTATCTGTGTGCTTAGTTCGGAAACTATACGGAGAATGCACGTGCTTTTGTTATTCCCCTTGAGATCAGCCAAAGGAAGTTCCGTAAATAAATTTAGCAGTGATTTTTCCTGCCAAAACGTCAGTCTGTCTTGGCCTGCAGGTGGCCGGTTTGGAATGTTTTTCTATTGCTTTGAAATGGCTCGCCTTCGTGAATGATTGTTTTGAAATCTTACTTCAGGCAGGAGTTCTGGTAAATTATATGTGGTCTGGAATTATCGGTTTTTCTTTCGAAACAATGAACTGTTTAAAAATAAATATCGCCACCAGTTCTTGTAGTAGTTGGAAGTAATAATCTTTGTTGTATTAGAGTCTTGTCATGGCGTTAATAGTAGTAGTAGTATAACTGTAGTAGTAGTAGTAATAGTAGTAGTAGTAGTAGTAGTAGTAGTAGTAGTAACACCAGTAGTAGTAATAGTAGTAGTAGTAGTAGTAGTAGTAGTAGTAGTAGTAGTAGTAGTAGTAACACCAGTAGTAGTAGTAACACCAGCAGTTGTAGATGTAATAGTAGTAGTTGTTGTTTTTGTAGTAGTAGTAGTAGTAGTAATAGTAGTAGTAGTAGTAGTAGTAGTATTAGTAGTAGTAGTAGTAGTAGTAGTAGTAGTAGAAGTAGCAGTAGCAGCAGAAGTAGTAACAGCAGCATTAGTCGTAGTAGATTGGAACAGGCGTGGCTCTAAGGACTGTTATTGCCGGAGGTGGGGTGGGGGATTCGCTCTCCACTCCAATGGCGTGTGTCTCAAATAGCCTCTGACAGTCAAGTCCAATTCCTGGCCTTCTCGTGGCAGAACTGTTCAAAGTGACAGGAGAAGGGGCGAAGGCTGAAAACCAGACTCTTTGGGTAGATGAGAGTCATGTTGGTAGCTCATCTATCGCTGCTGGCGAGATTCTTCAGCTGCCGTGCGTGGAGTGGGGCTCCTCCCGGCCAGTGAAGAAAGGTGCGAATGGGGTTGCCGCGCGGCACCACTGTGGAAAAGGTGAAAGAAAGGATTAAGCAATGTAAACATTAGCCAAATCACGGTACCTCTGGTCTGGAGGTCGGCCACGTCCTATGTGCACTCATATCGGGTGAAATACCTGAACTGGCTCAACCGAAAGGTTAAGGCACTGCTGGAAAGATTCTTTGGATGCTGCGCGTGGAATGAAACTCCTACCTGCCAATGAAGAAAATGCGAAAAAAAATTAGGGTTGCCGTGCGGCGCCGGTGAGAAAAGGTGATGGAAAGGATAAAATGAAGCTTAGTCGGTATGTCCAGTGGTCTCGCGGCGAGAGCTACTCATACCACGGCACCTCTGCTCTAGAGGCCAGCCACGTCCGATATACACCCATACTAGTGAAATATGCCTAAACCGGCTTAAACCAGTGGTGAAACTTGATGGCTATGCATGTCACGGTACCTCCGCTCTAGAGGTCAGTCACGTCCTAAACACGCCCACACTGAGATAATATGCCTAAATCGGCTCAACCCAGGGGTGAAACTTACTAGTGGTGAGGATTCGTCCTCCTCGACAAAAGCTCCATCCTGGTCACAACTAGGAAACGTAGTGGCCACGACCACAAAATGCTGAAGTCGGAAACATTGGACCAGTGCAGTCTAGACAGGCAACCACCTCTCAGCCGGCGGGGATGTATGCGTATCCTAATCACGTTGAGGTTTTCCGGTGAGAAAGTCCAACGCTGGACTGGATGGGCAACCACCTCTCACCCGGCCGGGATATACTGATATCTAAAACACGTCGAGGTTTTCTGGTGAAAAAGTCCAACACTAGATTAAACTGGTGCAACGAAAACCACGATGTCACGCAATCCTGCTTCTGAGACCCACCAAGAATACAGGCTCAAACCCTGCAATACTCTGAACCTCTTGTGGTCTTCTCGTGGATCTCGTGTGGTCCTTTTGGGGACCACGGGGGGAACCTATCGAAGACCACACGAGTAAATTAATGAGGATCACGGGGCGGTCTTGGTGGCAGAAGCGAACGAAGAAGAAGAGAAGAAGAAGAAGAAACAGGCGTGAAACAAGGATGTATATTATCTCCCTTGCTTTTTGGAATTGCCTTAGACTTCATAATGAAAAAAAATGTTGCAAAAGTAAAACGGGTACGTTGATTGGGTACGTGAGACCCAACTGGAAGATCTTTATTTTGCAAATGACATAACTCTTATCAGCGACAATATGAAATCAGTGCAAGTAAAACAGATACCCTGTCTTCAATGGCTAGTAAAATAGGACTTGGAATTAACAAGGATAAAACACAAATAAAGAAGCTTCTCATTAACGACGAAAGACATATATACGTAGAAGGAACGTCTGCTGAAGAAGTAAACCATTTTGTATTTCTCGGCAAGTATATAGACCACAATGGTGACACCAGAAAAGAAGTTAGAATTTGAATTGCCAAAGCAGCACTGACCTTCAAGAATCTTGAGAACATATGGCATTCAAAAGTTATGAGCACAAAAACCAAGATAAGATTATTCAATTCAAATGTAATATCCACCCTCATTTATGCATACGAAAGCTGGAAAACAACTAGAGAAATAGACAAGAAATACTCTTTTGAAAACAAATGCCTAAGGAAAATACTCAGTATAAAGTGGAATGAATTCAAGAACAACGCAGAGATAGGACAGATGAGCAAACAACGATCTGTCTCATGGCTGATCATAAAAATAAGATGGACATATGTCGGTCATGTGATGAGAAGAAACAATCAGAGAATCCTCAAACAAGCTATCAAATGCAGCACAACAGACCGAAGAAAAAGAGATCGACCACGTGAAACTCTAAAGAGGACATTGTTAAGAGAAGCCAATTCAGTTGGCATAACATCCCTTGATGAGATTGAAAAACTCGCCGAAGACAGGACATCTTGGCGAACTACCATGCGGGCCCTATGCGACGTTTAACGGCACGGGAAGGATGTAAGATGTAAGATTAGTAGTAGCAGTAGCAGTAGTAGTAGTAGAAATAGTAACATCAGAATTAGTTGTAGTTGCAATATTAGTTGTAGAAGTAGTAACAGTAGCATTAGTAGTAGTACTAGTAGCAGCAGCAGCAGTAGTAATAGTAGTAGCAGTAGTAGTGTAAGTAGTATTAGTAATAGTAGCAGTAATAGGCAGAGATGTATGGTTCATTTTACAACAACAACAAAAAAAAAAGATACAAAAAGTGAGGAAAGTGATCAGGAACAAGACTGGAAGAAAAATGAGCACTTAGATATGATGATGTGGCAACTGACAAAACAAACAAGGGAGCTGAAATATGTATCAGTGAGAAAAAATTGGAAGAGGTGGAGAGTTTTGAATATTTTGGATCACTACTAACTAATAATGTAGATGCAATGAGGGAAATTAACAGATGTGCATCTATCGCTCTTCAGAAAGTAAAACAACTCAAGAAGGTGTGGAGAGAAACAGACAGAACTACAAAAATAAGATTTTTAAAGGCATGCATCTTTCCCATCGCAACATATGCTTGTGAGACCTGGAGAAACATAAAATTCCATTTGAATGTAAATGCTACAGAAGAGTTCTTCATATATCATGGACACAAAAAAGAACATATATCCATACTACAAGAACTTAATATTGAAGAAGGCTGGCTAGTAAATAGGATTAAACAAAGAAAACTTAAATATTTTGGACACATTAAACATCATGATAATTTAGAGGGTGCATAATGGGAGAAAGAGAGGAAGACCAAGGCGAAGATGGCTGCAAGACTTCGTTGATGATCTGGAGATGGACGCATTAGCAGAAGGGCATCTTGCTTACAACCGAGAGGCCTATAGGAGAGCTGTTAGGGAGGCGAAGTTCCGCAAGGAACATGCAAAAGACTGACTGGCTGAGATATGAAGAACTTACAACAATCCGATATTTTGGCAAAAGTCTTTTTTCAAGGATCACATACACACAGATACAAACAATCAAACAAACAAAGAAACAAAAAACAAATAAACACACGAAAAATAAGTACAAAATTAAACTTTGCTTTTTTGTATTCCTCTTTGTAAGAAAGACGAGCCCATAATGCGACATGTAGCAGCAGTAGCAGCAGCATTAGTAGTAGTAGCAGCAGTAGCAGCAGCAGTAGTAGTAGTAGTACTAGTAGTAGTAGTAGTAGCAGCAGCAGGAGGAGTAGTAGTAGTAGTAGCAGCAATAGTAGTAGTAATAGTAGCAGCAGCAGCAGCAGCACTGTGACAGTAGTGGTAGAGCAGTAACAGCAGTTGTAGTTCCACGTAATAACAGTTGCAGGAGAAATAGTAATTGTAATACAGATGTTATCGTAGTGGAGTTATTAGCAGCAGTAATAGTAGTAGCTATAGTAGTAGAAGTAGATGTTGTAGTCGAAGTAGTTAGAGCACAAGTAGTTGTTGTTTTTAGACCAGAAGTAGCTGTTGTAATCAAAGTAGTTAGAGCAGAAGCAGTGGAAGTGGCAGCTGCAGTCGAGGTTGTTGCAGTAGAAGTAGCTTTGTAGCCGAATTAGTTGTAACAGAAGTAGCTGCTGTAGTCGAAGTAGTTAAAGAAATAGTTGTTGTACTCGAAGTAGTTGGAGGAGAAGTAGTTATTGTAGTCGAAGCAGTTAAAGAAGTAGTTGTTATAGTCGAAGTAGTTAAAGAAGTAGTTGTTATAGTCGAAGTAGTTAAAGAAGTAGTTGTTATAGTCGAAGTAGTTGGAGGAGAAGTAGTTATTGTAGTCGAAGTAGTTAAAGAAGTAGTTGTTATAGTCGAAGTATTTAAAGACGTAGTTGTTATAGTCGAAGTAGTTGGAGGAGAAGTAGCTGCTGTAGTGGAAGTAGCTGGAGCAGAAGTAACTATCGTATTCGAAGCAGTTGGAGTACAAGTAGTTATTGTAGTCGAAGTAATTGGTAGTGCAAGTAGTTGTTGTATTGTTTTAGTCGAAGTAATTGGAGTACAAGTAGTTGTTGCAGTCGAAGTAGTTGTAGCAGTAGTAACAGTAGTAATAAATCTTGTAGTAATAACCGTAGCTGAAAACTCTAGCAACGATTAAAATGGCTTTGGTTACACAGCAGAGGAAAATTATGGCTGGCACCGCTTGTTTTTGTCATAACTGTTACCAAAACTAGACGTTGCTAACGAGAGCAATTTACTTGGACGAATTTCATTGCCTATTATTAGCGACTGAAAAAAAGTCGTTCTTTCGTTGTCTGATTGCTTATACTTTGGACAGACTTCTGTGTGTGTGTATGTGCAACTAAAGAAGTGGAAAAGGAAACATTTGGGTTTACTGTTCAATATTTTTACCTAATTTCCCTGATTAGTTTTCGTAGATTTATCAATAAGTAGGAGAAATAGGTCTATACAGTACATCAGCTAAATTGCTTCATTTTGTACTGTTTGTATTAAAAGGGATGATTTACCGTTATGTTACTTCTTTGTGGGTTTTAAATCTTTCAGAATTTGGCTTCTTCGTGAGTTGTACTGGGCCAAATAGGTGCGTGCTAGTGCTGTTATGGTTAATTTGCCTTCAGAGGATGTTTCCGGTAGTCTGATACTTCCGGATATAGGAGCGTAGGGCAGTTGCCAAAAGTGAGTTTCGCCAAAACGTGTATTTTCGGGGTTCGACTTGTGTATTCTTCTGAAGCTAAAAAAAAAAAAAAATGACTCATTTATTTCTGTTTAACAGGTGGTTTACCATCATGTTGTGCTGTTTGTGGCATCCTGTATGTTTTTATCACATTTTTTTTCTATGATTATACGTGACTGGTAGGTTTGAAGCAATATTATATTTCCTTCTGTCATCGTGATCAATCGTTGCCATTATCGTGACTTGGCAAGAGGCCATATAAGCAGATCTTCTAGTGCATCAGTTTTCAGTTTAGGAAGATAGGAAGTGTGACGTGAGAGGCCCGGTTGTCAGGTATAAATTATGCGAAGTGCTGGACATTTGTGGAAGCTTTGAACTTAATGCCAGAGCAAAGACAGCACGCACTAGCATCGCCTGTACCGGCCCGGACCAGGATGTATGACGATGTTGATAGTCACCTAAGGCGGCTGCTGCTTTCCTCTGTTATACTGTTAAAAAAAAAGAAATGCAAAAAATACGATGTTTAAACTGAAATTTGCTGATCAGACAAGGGCAAATTGCCTGAAATGTTCACTTGGACATCAACTTCACGTGCTGACCTGAATTGTGCTCAGCAGATGATTCATGAGCACAGAAAAGCGACATTTTTGACAATAACTCATGACATGTTCACGAGAATCCCGTGAGACTTACTGAACATAAAACTCACTGACCATGTTATTGAAGGCCTATAAAAGATTGACGCTCCTCGAATCAGTTCACTTGAAAATTCAATGCGCAAATATGGCTCATCTCACTACAGAACAACGACTCATCATTACTGGACGTTTACAGATTGGACAGCCACAAAGTGTAGTAGCCAGACAATATAATATGGTTAGAAGCACTATCAGTCTCTTTTGGACACGATTTCAAGAAACTGGCTCAGTTGCAGACCGGCCGCGCAGTGGAAGACCCATAGTTACAACTCTTGCCGAAGACCGCTTCATACGGCTGCGTCACCTCAGGAATCGATTTGCATCTGCTTCCTCACCAGTCCAGTCAATGACAGCAGCTCGTCGATTTTCAGATCAAACGATCAGGAACTGGCTGCACGACGCTGGTCTTTGGGCTGGAAGACCCTACAGAGGTCCTATTTTTACAGATCGCCATCGCCAGAACCGACTGCAGTAGGTTAACCATCATCGTCAGTGGACCGTTGCGAATGATTAGAGAAGGATTTGGTTTAGTGATGAATCATTCTTTCTGCTCCAGTGACACGATAGACGTAGAAGAGTTTACCGCAGAGTCTATGAGCGCTACGCCCAAAACTGCATGAATGAGGCTCCTCCACATGGTGGTGGAGGTATACTGGTGTGGGGGACGATCTGCTTAACGGGAAGAAGTGACCTGGTGCAAATTGAAGGACGCCTGAATGCCCAACGATGCGTCGCTGAAATTTTGCAGACCCGTCCTTCCACTTCTGACTGCACCAGGGTCGATTTTTCAGCAGGATAACGCTCGACCTCATGTGGCACAACTCACCATTAAGTTCCTCGCTGACAACAAATTCCAAACCATTCCGTGGCTGTCCATGTCATCAGACATGAACCCAATAGGACACTTATGGGATAAACTCAACAGACAAGTCCACCAGCGAGATGTGGCGCCAACCAATCTCCGACAGTTTTCTGTTGCACTGCAGGAAGAGTGGGGAGCCATCCCACAACAACAGATCCAACGACTAATCGGATCCATGTCAAGGAGATGTCGTTCTCTGATACAGGTCAGAGGAAGCCATACACTTTACTGAAACGGAGGGCTCAGTCGCAAAGAATAAAAGTCCAAACCAAATTTAATGAACATCATTTCATTGTTAAAGTCCAAAAAAAAAAGTTTCTTCATGCCAAGATTGAAATTCCGTAAAATAAAATTGTGATACAAGTTTGGAATTTGGTGTCCATTACGACTAAAGTAGTGTTGCGTTTTTTGTTTTTTATTTTTTTTTAAACAGTATATGTATAACTTGGCGTCTGAGAAGAAGAAGAAGAAGAAGAGGAAGAAACAACTTAATGTGTATTATGATTTGTAACTGTCTATATATTACCATATGTAAGTTTCTTTTAGACTAAAGAACTGAATATATGTGGGAAGGGATCACATGGTGATCATCATTGACCTGACCTGAACAAAAGGCTGGGAACCACTGACTTAACGCTAGGAAGAAGAAGGCTAATCTCTGGGGTGAGAACTCAAGAAAACTTGAATGTTCGTGTATGAGAAGAACTGGGTGGGGATAATTAGCATGAATTAGAGATGTAAGAATAATCTTTGTAAACTATCATAGACAAGCGTATCGTGAAGAGAATCCTTTCTCTGAAGACATGTGAGCGAAAGTTTGCGTTGTACTGTAGTTCTTGGCATATCTGCGTCTCTTGGCGATCTGGGCCATGTGCATCCATCTCCAACATGCATTTCTTTCGGGTCTGCTTATGTAGTTTTTGACTGTCCCAAGCCATTCTGCAAGAAAGCAGGGTCTTGATTTGTGCTGAGTCTGCCCCCCACCCCCTCTATTCTCAGACCCGTCTGGTAATCCTCTTCTCATAGTTCTTTGGGTCATGGCGACACAAGCTCTCTCATCGCGGCAAGGTATCAGCTCACGATTGTGAAGTTCGACATGTCAGGTAACCAACATGGGCTTAGAGAGGCTGTGATTTCCGCTCGCCTATTTCGTTCGAGTGGGCGGCGCAATCTGCTGAAACAGTGAAGATCAAAACATTCCGTGGATAGGAGATGTAGTTAAGTCAAAGTATTTTTTTTTAATATTTGATGAGCACTGGTTCACCAAAGAGTTGTCATATACTGGGCGTAAAATGTCAATAACATTTTCAGATATGGACGAAGTGTTTTTTCTCCTAAAGCATCACTTTTTTTATTTTTAGTTTTATCCTTTTTTCGGCTACATTGATTGTGTTTCGGTATTTAGGTGGTGAGGATGTTCGGTCTGCACTGAACTGTGTTTTATATTGCACTTGATTTCACTTTTCATAACGTGTTTCTATACATACGAGGTGTCACACATACACGCACGCACGCACACACACACACGCGCGCGCGCACACACTGGGCTGTACCTGTAATTCCATTTTACTGAACATTCATTCATTCATTCGCACGTCCCATGTGGAACTTTGCCTCCCTAACAGCACTCCTGTAGGCCTCTCTTTTACTGAACACGGTGAAAAAATCAAACTCAGTCTCCTTCAGAATAGTTCCCACTTGATGTTGCCTACGTTTATACCAATTTTGCAGATCAGTTTTTTAAAAAGTATATTGAGAATGGCTGCGAGATGGCTGCAATACATCGTTGATTATCTGCAAATGGATGCGCCAGCAGCAGGGCATCTTCCTTACAACCGAGGTCCCTATATGAGAGCTGTTAGGGAGGCAAAGTTCCATAAGGGACATGCAAATCACTGACTGATGACTGTTGAGAACCTCGTCGTTTTTTGCTTTCATATCTCCACCGACAAAAAATGTGTTCCTTTGAGCACGAACTTGAAGAAGTCACAGGTCCGACGAACATGGTGGGTGCTCGAGCACATTGACGTTATGATTTGCTAAAAACTGCCTCGCAGACAAAGTGCTATGGGCTGGCGCACTGTCTTGGTGCAAATCCAACCGACGGTCTTCATCTTTCACGCTTTCCCTGCTTTCTGAGGATAGTTGGTTCCATTCAGAAATGTTTGCACGAGACAGGCACTCATCACAGCAAGCCTCTGTCAGTAATTGAAAAGTCTCCGTCGCGGATTTCTTCGGCTTCACAAGAAACCTGATGTTAACTAGTTTTCAGTCTTGCTTCTGCCATTTTCCGACCGAGCGTAGGGATATGTCTCGTATTTGAACACGCTCCCGCTGGTGCTGAGTAAAGCGATGGTGTTGAGCCTTGTCTTACGGTGACAGGGTTAGAACTTTTTCTGAAACTACCTCTTTGTCTCTCCCCTTCCACTCTTGATTCCCAAGATATAGGGTCAGTTTCTGTTGTTGTTGTTGTGTGTGTGTATGTGTGTGTGTGTGAGAGAGAGAGAGAGACCTTGTAGATCATTATTCAATGCCGACTCGGACAAAGCTTTTGGTGTCAACACCGTCTATTTGGAATTTATGACTAAAGCAAACAATCTACGAGAAGTTTACAAATATTTTACATTAAACAACAGGAATTAACTAGTGCTTTAGGGAGGTAAAAAAGTTATGCCAGAGATGGTGTTGTTATTGAGGTATTGAGAAATAAGATAGATGGTGCTGTTATCGTGGTACTGAGAGGTAAAATAGTTATGTCAGGGATGTTGCTGTTTTTGTGGTATTGGGAAGTAAGATAGTTATATCAGAGGAGGTGATGTTATTGTGGTATTGGGAAGTAAGATAGACAGTGCAGTTATCGTGGTTTTGAGAAGTAAGATACATAGTGCTGTTATCGTGATAGTAGGAACTAAGATAGATGGTGGTGTTATCTTGTTAGTGGGAGATAAATATATGGCGCTGTTATCTTGGTAGTGGGAGATAAAATAAATAGTGTTGTTACCGTGGTACAGGGAGATGAGATAGCTTCATCAGAGATGGTGCTACCACCGTGATACTTGAGCCAGCGATCAATGCTCAGTGGTAACAGTGTAACAGAATAACATTCTGTACAGATTGTTTTGTGTGTAACCCTGTTGTTGTGGTCTGGTAGTCACTGTATGCCAAGCACGGAGAAAATATCTCGTGTTTCGAGAGAATTCTGAGTCACGTGGTTTAGGTAAGGCGGGAGGTGTGAACGAGTTGAGAGAGGAGTTTTTGGTCAGAATGTTGTAGCGAGAGGTTGTGTGTTTGATTCTAGGAAGGGATAGAGATTCTGTAGTTAAATTGTTGTAGTTGATGGATTGCCTTTCTTAGGACAAATTGTTGTAGTAGTCATGTAGATTTGTGTGTCGATTTGTCCACGTTTTTTGGACCTAGTCCTATGGCGATGTTAGTAGACCAGACTTATGTTTTTTGGATGATCATTTGTAATTTTCTATCCATCAAGTTTTACACTCTACATCGTTACAACACTCATCGTACAAATGGGATCTCATCATTAAACATATACAGTGTGTCTGCTGAGTCCTGTGATATTTGGATTCATGTTAAATGTTAACTGTGGTGTAGAGTTGTTGATTTACATGTAACTGGTCATGTCGTGTACAGATGAGTAGTGGAGTCAGTGTTACCTGGGTTGTCCTGTTACAGAGTGTATATCAATGTAATGTAATGTAATTAATGTATGTTGAGTCTCTGAGCCTAATGCTCATTGTCTGAATGTGTACGAACAAGTTTATTGCTCATGTAATAATTTCGTGTCACATCACACAGAAAAAAATGACTCCCTGTTTAGAAGAGATTCTATTTTAGTAGTATCGTGTCACTAACTTTGTAGTGGCCGGGACTCTGTTTTAAGTAGTGCAGTAATACTGCTTTAACAGCTGGTAGTGATATTCTTGCCACATCAGTGAAAACAGAATTCGTGAAGAAACTTTCCTAAGTCCAGCTTGAGACGTCAGGTTATCTAAGCCGCCACTTCCATCCCGGAACTTTTATCTGAACACCTTCACCTTTGTGGCACTGGGTGTCTAGAGCATCATCTCGAAGCTGTATGAAGATCAAGAAGGACTTGTTTGTGATATTGTGGAATTTCAAAAGAAGTATCGGTCTGGTCTGAAAGAAGACTGGCTAGCTACTTACTGAACTTCTTCTTCTTCTTCTTCTTCGTCGTCGTCGTCTTCTTCTTATAAGAAGGTTTGCCATGCTAAATCTGCAGCCCTGACGCCCTGATGAAGTCCGCCGTCTTCTCTGGGCTTGACCGTGAGCCCCTCTAGCTTTTCTTTCAGTTCCACTCCCTCGGGCCAGGTCTGTGCTCGGAGGTTTGAGTGGGTTGGACAGGTCCCAAAGCCACAGGGACACTTATTTGTGTGCGATATTTAGAGGCTTAGGCTGCTTACATGTCACACGACATATTGTTTCTCATAGTAGTACGCCGTCGTTTCTTGGTCCAAACATTTCCTTACGTCGTTATTCTTGACCCGAACATTTGTTTGCATCAAAAGCTCTTGACCCAAACATTTGCTTGCATCAAAATTTCTTGACCCAAACATTACCTTGCGTCAAAATTCTTGACCCAAACATTTGCTTGCATCAAAATTCTTGACCCAAACATTTGATTGCATATAGGCGAATTGGAAAGACTCTACTGTGAACGTTTTTATACATTCTTTGCTCTTTTCCTCCCATCCACTTTAGAACCGTTCCTTTATCTCATAAAAAAGTTCAAATACATTACTTTTCCTCAAATGCGTTACACCCTACATTAACCAGTCCAGGCAAAGCGGAATCAAATTAATCGCTGGTGTAGTCGAGGGCAAGAAACGAGGCCCAGGTGAGACCAAATTTGTGCTGCAATGAACAAACAGCGACCTGACTGCATGCACTGACCCCACAGCAAAGGGTGTTTGGGTTTATATCGTTCCGCAGCTGAGCTCTGAAAGCCTGGCATTTATGGGCAGCCTGTCCCTTGAACTGGTTAAATTTCGGAGTAGAAGAAGAAGAAGAAGATAGTTGGATATAGATGGACTGCTTTGGTTCGTATGCCCACGTGCTCAAGTATGAGAAATAAGGGGTACACAGACTGAGAGAGTATGAGGAGCTTTGTAAATTAATTAACCGAATTCTTTGTTACAAACTGGGGAAATCTAGCACTTAGGAAACCTTCAGGAGAGTCGGAGGGGGATGGGTAGAATAGAAAGGAATAAAGACGGAATCCCCGAGGACGCCCGAGAGGGAAACGCCTAGAGGCAGGCAACACGAAAAAAAAGCGACAGATTATACTGACAGCACCGTCAGCCAGTAATGAGCCACACGTAACTGCATGGAATCACGATAATGATGATGATGATAAGGGGGGGGGGGGTAATCCATATGCGAGATTATTTAAGGCATACGAGTGAGATGAATATGTTCAATATTTATATATTAGAAGTTAGAACTTTATGTAGAACTTTTTATGTTTAAAAATGCGCCAAGTCTGAACCACTTTGGGAGAAAATGTCAAAGTACTAGAGATCAAATGAGAAAATGTCAAAGTATTAGAGATCAACTGAGAAAATGTTTACCAACGTCATATGGCATGACATTTATCCCGGAGAAAGGACATTTGATAACAATAGTCTTGCATTTCTGGTGACATCGTTCTCTGGTAATTAAAATATATATTTTTTTAAAAAGTGAACTATCTTAAAAAATAAGAAAAAGAATGTTTAATATTGGAATTGTATCAGAAATGACCTGTCTACATTTCAAAACCAAGATGAAAGCCCTTCTTTCTGATCTGTTGAGTGAGTGATCTTCCATTAACTACAACTTTCAGGCTGATGTTATTGAAAACGGAGATCACCTGTCAAGTGTATTACATTTCGGAAGTGGTCTATCATCTCAGTTGTTTGTTGTTATTAAATAAAAATTTATAGAAATGAAGATAATAGCCTTCGTGATTATTTTTTTTTCAAATTATTTATTTGAAGAAAGTTATTACCAACTGAACTAATGGCCTGGAATTACAAGTATGCCACATGAAGACCTTGAAAAATTTATTGAATTCGCCAATACACTCAATAAGAACATAAAATTCACTTATGAAATCTCTGACAAGTCATTTAATTTTTTAGACATTAAAATTTCTATTGGCACAAACAGGCTTGTTACCTCTGTATTTTACAAGCCCACCGATAGCCACACCTATTTGCTTTACACCTCCTCCCATCCTGAGGCCTGTAAGAACTCCATCCCATATTCCCAACTCCTCCGTCTTCGCCGCATATGTCAGGATAATTTGGACTTTTTAGATCAGTCCAACAAGTTATTAGAATTTTTCCGTCATCGCCACTACCCAGAAAAGGTCCTTCGTAAAGCCTTCAACCGCATCCAACTAGTGAGCCGCAAAGAAGTATTCAGGAAAAAGCCTGTTACTCCATCTGACAGAGTTAAGTTAGTACTGCCTTTCCACCCACACGGTCAGATGGTTAAGAAAATCCTTTATCGTCATCTGCCGATAATCCAACTCGACCCCGACACTCGTAACATTTTCTCTGAAGCACCCCTACTGGCATACAAACGTGAGCCAAACCTTAAGGACATCCTCGTCCACACCCACTTGAAGCAGAGCCTTACGTATGTTGGCACCAGAAAATGTAACCGCCCCCGCTGCGTTACCTGCCCTGTAGTTTGGGAAACGAAAACAATCACCTTTCCCAAAACTATCCTCACTCTTCATGAGGGATTCACATGCGAGTCCCGCAATGTGATATATGTCATCGTGTGCAAAAGATGCAGGATAACATATATCGGTGAGACTGGCCTCAGATTAGGGGACCGCATGCAAAAACATCTGTACGACATCACCCAGCATGCTTTGAAACCTGTCCCAAATCATTTCAATGGCCCCAACCACAGAGGCAAATCTGATTTTCTGGTAACAGCCATTAAACAATGTCACGCAGATGACACAAGCCGCCTGGCACTTGAGAACCGCTGCATTCAAAATTATGGGACGCTGGAACCACATGGGTTAAACTCGCTGTTTAGTTACACGTAACATCATCTTCTTCAATCATTATAGTACCTCTCCACTAAATCCACCCCTTTTTACTTTTCAAACTTCCTCACAGCATCACTCTGCAACCCCGCTATTTTCTCAGCAACCCCTCTTCTCTGCAACACCTCTTCCCCAATCACCTGTTTCAAATTCTCCTAGCTAGGCCAGTAGTGCGTCACTCTCTCTCCCCTCCCCGGTTCCCCATCCACCACTCCCAGTTACAACCCACCGACCACATGTCACAGGTCTCTATTTAAACAATTTCCACGTCCTACCAGATCCATTCCTGACACACACCGCCAGACAAGCCACACCTTGCAATTTACAGCTAAGTACTTTTTTTTTTACAGTATTCATGTAAATCTATACTTTATCTCCTCTCCCTATTTCTTCGTCCTGTATGTTTTTGTATGATTAAGGCTCAAGCCGAAACGTCACAACTTTGTAATCGTTAAGTAATAAAGCTGCTCCTACTTTTTTCCAATTTTATACATTCTAGTATCACAGCTTTACTGCAGTGTCTAGTGTATAGTTATATACTTATACACCAATCATTGTGGCCTGCAAGAAGGATCGGGTACTTTGAAGAAGCATAATAGCCAACGCCAGTCGGCACGGCACATGATGATGATGATGATGATATTACCAGCACAGATTTCCCAGAAGTAAAAATGTATCAACAATATATATTTTAAACAATAAAGTTTTATATTACTTTCCTTTCTTTACTTTATCTTTCCTTTGAAGCGTCGGGGGGGGGGGGGGGGGGCAATATGAGTGGCCTCAGAGATGTTCGTACAGTAATTCATGAGTGTTTCTATACAGCTCCATCCATCCATCTTTTCCAGGGTCTTCCTCATTATCTGTGTCCTGTAGTTCTTTGGCTAAGGCCCTCGTCGCAGGCTGTATATGCGTCATGCTCATTAAATGGTCAAACCACTTAATTCTTTGTTTTCTCTCTGTATATTGTAGGTGGGTGTCTGAGTGGCGAAGTGGTTAGTGCACTGGTTTCTCATGGCGAAGGTCGGGGGTTCGAATCCGGCCGGTGGCACCCCAGTCACCCAGCTGTAGAAACGATTACCTGACTTCTTCTGGAGTTGGGGAAGGAAAGGCGACCAGGCATGATGCTGACCATATTACCCTCTAGTGTGCTGACAGGTCAAGGAAAATATGGGCACTAACATCATATCCCTGTGTGCCTCTAAGGCATGACAGGGTTACCTATCTATATATTGTAGGCAAGCTGTAGTTCCTACCAAATGTCTTACGTCGTCATTTCTTATCTTATCCCTCCTACTGACGATTGCTGCTTTTCTTAGGCATCTCATTTCACATGTAGATATGTATCAACAATATCAATTTTCCACAGGTGAAAGTTTATTAAAAACATAAATTTCCCACAATTAAAAATGTATCCACATAAATTCCTCACAACTAAAAATTTATCAACAACATAATATTTCTCATAATTGGACACTGGGAAAAAAAATCAACAACATAAATTTTACATGTGTGAAAATCTAATAGCAACACAAACTTTGTCCATGTAAAAATTTATCATCGTAAATTTCACACCTGTAAAAAAAAAAGTTGTAAAAACACAAAATTTCCGGTTCTAAGGACTGCAAACGCGCCACAAACAGCCTCTGGCAGTCAAGTCCAGCTCCTGGCCTTCCCGTGGCAGAACTGTTTTAAACTGACAGGAGAAGGGGCGAGGGCGAATATCTGGCGCCTGAAAACCAGTTACTTAGGGTAGATGAGTGTCACGTTTGGTAGCTCATCTGCCGCTGTTGGCGAGATCTTCAGCTGCCGTGCGTGGAGCGGTGCTCTTCCCGGCCAATGAAGAAATTTGCAGATGAGGTTGCCGCGCAGCATCACTGCGGAAAAGGTGGTTGAAAGAATAAAGCGAAGCAAACAGTCAAATCACGGCACCTCTGGTCTGGAGGTCAGCCACGTCCTGAGTGCAGTCATATCGGGTGAAATGCATGAACCGGCTTGTCCCAGAGGTTAAGTCACTGCTGGCTTGACTTTTCAAGTGCCGCGCGTGGAGTGAAGCTCCTCCCGGTTAAGGAAGTAAATGCGGAAAAGAAATAAAGGTTGCTGTGCGGCGCCGATGGGAAAAGGTGGTGGAAAGTGAAGTTTAACCTGGTATGTCCAGTAGTATCGCTACGAGAGCTATACCACGGCACCTCTGCTCTAGAGGCCGCCTACGTCCGAAATACACCTACACTGGTGAAATATGCCTAAACCGGCACACACCAGGGGTGGAACTCGATGGCTAGACATGTCATGCCACCTCCGCTCTAGAGGTCGGTAACGCCTGATAAACACCCATACTGGTGAATTTTGCCTAAACCGGCTCATACCAGGGGTGAATCTTGAAGGCTATGAATGTCACAGTACCTCTGCCCTAGAGGTCCGTCCCGTCCCAAACACGCCCATACTGGGATAATGCCTAAACCGGCTCAACCCAGGGGTAGAAGTCACTAGTGGCGAGGATTCATCCTCCTGGACAAAAGCTCCATCCTGGGCACAACTAGGAAGGGTAGCGGCCACGACTGCAAAATGCTGAAGTCGGAGACACTGGACCAGGGAAGTCTAGATAGGCAACCACCTCTCACCCGGCGGGGATGTCTGCGTATCCTAATCACGCTGAGGTTTTCCGGTGAGAAAGTCCAACCCTGGACTGGATGGGCGACCACCTCTCACCCGGCGGTGATACACGGGTATCTCAAAACACGTCGAGGTTTTCCGGTGAGAAAGTCCAACTCTGACCTGGGTGGGCTAACGCCTCTCACCCAGCGGGGATGCTCTGATATTCCAAACACGTCGAGGTCTTCCGGTGAGAAAGTCCAACCCTAGACCAAACTGGTGCAATGAAAACCACGGTGTCACGCAATCCCGCTTCTGAGACCCACCAAGAATACAGGCTAAAGCACTGTGATACTCTGAACCCCTTGTGGTCCTTTCGTGGAACTCGTATGGTCTATTTTGGACCACACAGGGGACCACGGGACCTAACGAGGACCACATGCGTGAATTCAGTAGGTTCACAGTCCGGTTTTTGGTGGTAGAAGTGAACGAAGAAGAAGAAGAAGAAGAAGACAAAATTTCCAACCTGTAAAAATTTATCAGCCACAAAAATTTCACACTTATAAAGGTTTCTCATTAACATAAACTTCTTTCATCCTTCCCGTGCCGTTAAACGTCATACAGGGCTCGCAAGGCAGTTCGCCAAGCTTTCCTGTTTTCGGGCGAACTTTTCAACCTCATCAAAGGATTTTATGCCTACTTCTCTTCTTCTTCTTTGTTCGCTTCTACCACCAAAACCGCGCTGTGATCCTACTGAATTTACGCCTGTGTTCCTCGTTAGGTCCCGTGGTCTCCTGTGTGGTCCCCGAAAGGACCATTTATGCCTACTAATTTGGCCTCTCTTAACAATGTCCTCTTCAGAGTTTCACATGGTCGACCCCACTTTTTCTTCGGCCTGTTGTGGCCCACTTGACAGCTTGTTTTGGTATTCTCTGATCGTTTCTTCCCATCACGTGGCCGATATATGTCTAACTCATAGCGTAAACTTCACAGTTGTAAAAATCTATCAGCAACATAAATTTCACACTTGAGAAGATTTCTTAGGAACGTAAACTTCCCGGTTGTAACATTCTGTCAGTATCAATTATTTTTCTCTCTTTTGTTTGTTGGTTCTGAGTATTTGTCACTCGCTGTTTGTTAACGCCTCTGTTCTGTGTTCTTTGAAGCAGACATTTCTCGCTTCTATTGTTGTGTGTGGCTATTTATATTATCGTTATGTGTATGCCTACTTATTTTACACTCTACGCAACACAGCAACATATTCTCATGACACTCGTAGAGTGTAACGGTCGCCATTTTGCTGGAAAGTATGAGGCAGTGGAGATGGGGGGGGGGGGGCAAACTCTGTTGGCAACGAAAACTAGCCCTGAAGTCTGCTCGAAGTTTTCCGCTTTTACCAATGAAATGTTAAGTGAGAATGGATAACAACCATTCCGAAGTCTTCGTCAGATAAGACAGGACTGAAAGCAGAAAAGTAAACGGTGTTCGGCTACACAACAGGAAACTAAACGGGGGTCGACTACATGACAGAAGGCTAAACGGGGTTCGACTACACGACAGAAGGCTAAACGGGGTTCGACTACACGACAGAAGGCTGAACGGGGTTCGACTACACAACAGGAAACTAAACGGGGTTCGACCACACGACAGAAGGCTAAACGGGGGTCGACCACACGACAGAAGGCTGAACGGGGTTCAGCTTTGTCAAGTTCTGAAGAGTAAAATCTGTAAAGTTATGAACAGATAAGCAAAGAATAAATGATAAATCGTTGTGGTGAACAGTTATAATTATTGTAATAACAACAATCAATGTAAATGCAAGTGTTGGAAAAAAGATACTCTCAATGTTATAATAATAAATATAATTTCACACACACACATAGAACCTCGTGTAAGAAACAAGTTTTGGTGAGCGTCTGGTCTGTGAGGGATTCACTGACATTATCAGCACTATTCCCAGCGTCGCCATCTACTTTGTTTTTACTGCAATTAGCCACGATCTCTACACTCAATATCCAGGTAAAAACTCACACGCCATCGCTTACAGTTTGACGTAACTAAAGACGAGTTAAGACAAGTTAAGTTTTGTCTCGGTTTTTAACACGTTTCGAGACAGCTGAAACGTCGGTCTCACATTTATCTGCTACGTCCTTTCTCGTAATTTCTTTCATCAACTCCAGAATATCCATTGTAGTGCTTAAATCCAGAATCACCAGGTTTGCGTTTAGTAGCCATTATCTATCACAACGAGAACCAGAGAGAAATTCCCGGGTATGTGATTCACAAGACCGAATATCACCTCTCGGTGCCAACTTACCATCGCCTTCGTCATGATAAAGAAGACAAACAGTGACCGAATGAAGCCAGTTTTTAATCACGTTCTTTGAAAGGGCGGCCGTGGTAAGCCTTTCATTCACACCGCCTGTGTTTTGATGCCTACATGTTCAAAAGGTTGATGCGGCACGTACTCGGTGGTCAGTCGGCCGGCCCTTTCTTTGATGAGTCGCGACGCTGATAAGGCTTTGTGAGATATTTATAACCTGGACTGGCCCGGTTTGTGATACAAAGCGGAGTTAATCATCCGAGTGCAAAAATACGATGACAGCCTATTTGTGTCAGTAAGCTGCGTGATATTAACCGGAGTAAAGCCCATTAATTACTTGTGGGGGATGCAAATTTCTGTGACAGTATCCGGGTTGTGACATAAAGCGATGTGATATGCTGATTTAGTACTTACCGCCGATGTCCCAAAGGACGTGTTTAATGTGTTCTAATTCATTGTGTGATTAATTTACATACAGCTGGTGTTCTACATACACCACAGAGTCACCAGAAGACAAGAGAAATAGATGAACACGCACGTTGCATCATCATCAGAGAAGTAGTATACATCTGGTTGTGTATACAGAATGTGTGTGTACATATGTGTGTGTCTCACTGAAAAGTTGTTACACTACGACTCTTTATTTGATGGTTACGGTTTATGATTTGGATCATCATCTTTGCACTTTAGAGACGTCCTTAGATGCTCAAATTCTCTCTCCCTCCCCCCACACACATGTTGTGTATACAGAATGTGTGTGTACATATGTGTGTGTCTCACTGAAAAGTTGTTACACTACGACTCTTTATTTGATGGTTACGGTTTATGATTTGGATCATCATCTTTGCACTTTAGAGACGTCCTTAGATGCTCAAATTCTCTCTCCCTCCCCCCACACACACCCGTCTCCCCACACACATCCATCAGCGTCATGTGGCTGATTGTTGCACGTCATGTTTTGATTGACAAGTCCTCACACGCGTGCAGTGTGCCTCTGGTTCATGACCGTGCCAATCTGTCGTAATTCCAGCTCTCTCAGTTTAAGCAGCTAAGTGGATTCGCTACCATCGAAGGCATCACCCGGTCTCTCTGAGCGCGTTAACAATATCGGCTGGATCCAGTGACTGTCCATCTGCAGAGCCGACCAATCTATCAGCCCTGATTTCCCTGGTTGCCCTCATGCCCAGTGACAAAGGTGATGGTGACTCTGCCAGTCGTTGACTTCTGCAGTGACTCAAGCCACCCTCTGGATCATACTCATCGAATCACTCAGTGCCAAGACACGGACGTGGCCCTGTGACTCCAGCCAGACCGAGTGCTTTCATCACCGGCATCACCTCCATCGTCGTGCCTGCTTGTGCTCACAGCCAAGGCACCGCTGGTTTCCTGGATTGTTCTGCCCGCTGACAGTGCCATGATTGCTCATGCACTTCTTTGACGTCGTACAACGGGGCCCGTCTTTGTAAATCACAGCACCTGCCTCATTGGAGTTTTCGCTAATGAGGGGGTTGACCTCAGCATTCACAGCAAGTGGATTCTGCTGCCTGCTTCTCCTGTCAAGCCTGACAACGCAAGAGATGATGCCCCTGAACGCTGGAGGTACATGTGCCAATTCCTCACCGAGGGTGATGTTAATTTCACAGACCTGCTTGATAGCATGTTCTGTAGGGCCCATCGATGATGTGCCCCACCTTATTTAATGCCCCGTGATTCACATTTTCCGACTCGTTTCTACAGTTACTGTGTGCTGACTTGCATTCTGTTAGTATTTTAAAGTGATGTTAAACTTGTCTGTTCCTCTTGTAACATGTTGTAGTAGTCAAATGTTTGTAGTGTCTGACCTCCCCCTGTAACGGCCGACAAGCGGTCAAATCGACTAACGGCCAGATTACCGACCCAAATGCCGCCTAAGTCAGCGAACGACTGTGTTCTACTTTTGTTTTTGTTTCTCGGCCAGAGAAAATACGGGCGACGATGAAAAATTGTCCGCCTCTAAAATACTGTCTATCAGAGTCAACAGAATTAAACCTTTCTATTTTACACCAGATGTGAAAGAGATCACAGGAACGGACTTCAGCAAAACAGGAAAGGAAGTTGACACAGACATACCCGGATGTAGCAGCTTCAAACAGAACAAAGTAACCGATATTTATGGAGCACTTAACGATTTGTGAGAAGTACAAAGAGCGGATCGAAATGAAAGACAGTTTTAAAAAATTACACAAATTCCCCCCCCCCCCCCAAATTACATTTGTTTGTAGTGAAGTTTAGAACACAGCTAGGACTTTGGTTGGCTAGAGGATTTATAGTAGCAGCCTTGGCTATTAAGTTTAAGTGAATAGTTCAGCCTCATATGGGTGGAGCCTTGTGTTTAATGCACTGAACAGTTGAAAGATTAGCGTGTCTGGGGTATCGCCTGCTGTTTTATGGGCTGGAGAATCAGAGAGAGAGAGAGAGAGAGAGAGAAATCTGGTCATGAAAGAGAATGAATTATCTCCCCATATGAGAGATAAGACTAGGAGAAACAAAACAGGCGTCCCTTATATCTGCAACATTTATCCTCCACATTAAAAAAACAAACAAACAAACATGGGTACACTATATTCATTTAAACACACGGCGAAAAGATGGCTGTAAATGTAGACGTATAATTCCTGACACGTCTATTTTTAATCTGATTTTCAAATACTTTACCGCATTTTGTTCTTATTTTGTTCTTATTTTGTTCCATCTTTCTAAAGTTTCGAGGGCCATGTTCTTTGCAGCCGATTTGGTGAAGTCGGGGAGAGTGTTATTGTTGGGAGAAAGTGTTATTGTTGGGAGAAAGTGTTATGGTTGGGAGAAAGTGTTATGGTTGGGAGAAAGTGTTATGGTTGGGGAAGAGTGTTATAGTTGGGGGAGAGTGTTATAGTTGGGGGAGAGTGTTATAGTTGGGGGAGAGTGTTATAGTTGGGGGAGAGTGTTATAGTTGGGGGAGAGTGTTATAGTTGGGGGAGAGTGTTATAGTTGGGGGAGAGTGTTATAGTTGGGGGAGAGTGTTATAGTTGGGGAGAGTATTTTGAATGGGGGAAATGTAACAGTTTTGTGGAAAGTGTTATAGTTTGGGGGAAAGTGTTATAGTTGCTGTTTTTTTCAGGCTCTGAGCGGAACTTAACAAAGCTTCTTTTAACAGATTCCACCGCCATGGGAACTATAACCATCCCCGCCCTGTTGACTAGGCCCGAGTCTGTTACTATGGATACCAACAATTTGTCACACCGAGAATGTACAGAAACGTGATAAATTTATTATATAAAGCGGTGTTTTTAAGAATATATCAACATTAAGTTGTCGCGATAGATCTGATTTGACGAGAGTTAAGCTATCGTGATATATCTGACTTGGCGAGAGTTAAGCTATCGTGATAGATCTGACTTGACGAGAGTTAAGCTATCGTGATAGATCTGACTTGACGAGAGTTAAGCTATCGTGATAGATCTGACTTGACGAAAGTTAAGCTATCGTGATAGATCTGACTTGACGAGAGTTAAGCTATCGTGATAGATCTGACGTGACGAAAGTTAAGCTATCGTGATAGATCTGACTTTTCGAGTATGGATTTGTCGTTATAGATCTGACTTGATGGGAGTGAATTTATCGTGATAGATTAAAACATAATGAAAATGGTGAACACGGTGTAATTTAGGCCACAATCATGCACATCAAAAAATGGACACATCGCCGTTGCGTTGTTGACAAGAATATTGCCATGTCTTCTGCCAAGGCATCAAAGGTATCGTGATTTTACTTGATGGTGTTCGCTATCACGTGAAATCCACGAGAAAAGTAGCTTGACTTGACTATATATAAGTAGCAGGCAAATTAAAACGAACCAAAACCTCTAAATCTCGTGATGTGTGTGGCAGGGAGACGCTGGCCATGTGGTAGATAGTGTCAGTGCGAAGGTCGCTGGGACCGGAAGTGGAATTCGCATCAGCTATTTGTTGCAGAGTTCACGGTCACGCTAGCAGACATCATGCAAGGGGAAATACGCCGCGACTCGGCTAGCAGAATGTTCGCATCGAAGGGATTGAAATATCACAGAAAGATAATTACCTTTTCAATCATACGTCAGATATTCTGGCAGAGACACTGTGGGCCGATGAGGCAGTACACACGTAGAGTGAGACTGTGTATGTTCAGTGACTAGTAACAGATTTCTTACCTTCACGTTGTTAAACCACACTTGACCAGTACCCTATTCTACCTACAAGAAGTGGCCTTGGTTGGTCTGGCCAAATGAATTGGGATCCAACGAAGGAGGCAAGCCCGGTCCTACAAATAAACCTTGCTCATTTCAATGTTTCGGACTGAAAGGCGCACATATCGCAGTCAAATTTCAAATCGTGACACCACGTGACCAACGCCAATTCGAATGCGACCGCACAGAGAGCAGGCGAAATAATTCTTCCGTTTAACGTTGGCTTTATTATTGTGTCTATATGCTATCTCTTAGGACAACTTTATTTATCTATTACTGCTGTTTAACGCTCCCGTCCCAGTTGACGGATATCCAAAAACTCTAAGACGACATCCTAGTTCTGTAGAAGAATTCCTCACAACTGTTCTTGTAGTTTTGACTCTAAGCAGCCGAAATAATCAGAAGAAGTTATCAGAGAATCCCAAAACAAGCTATCAAGTGGAACACAACAGGCCGAAGAAAAAGAGGCAGACCGCGTGAAACTCTGAAGAGGACATTGTTAATGGCCAAATTAACAGGCATATTAACATTTGATGAGGTTGAAAGACTCGCCGAAGACAGGAAAAATTGGCGAACTACTTTGTGAGACCTATGTGACGTTTAACGGCACGGGAAGGATATAAGATATAAGATATAAGAAGCCGAAATATGATTTCTGAATACCACATAATTTACAGCTAAAGCTTCTGGTACAAAACTCATAGAGACCGACCAGGCAGGTAGATGCTATTAAGCGCCTTCAATGTTTATTTAGACAGTTCAAGTCCCGTAGGAATAAGGGTCCAGAAATCCGGTTATAAAATTTCTCTTACACACTGAGAAGGTACTAAAGGGGCAATAACGTTTTACCAAAGCTGAAATGAGATAATTATAATAAAAATAATAACTAACTGTTAGGGTCACGGGTCGCAATCCATGATTGACCAGGAACCATAGTCTATCTACATATTGTGCCTCCCTAGTGATAGGACGGGCTAAGCCAACGTAGGACAGGAATGAGAAGACAAGGCCGGTCCCTCAATGTAAGCTAGTTCGAAGTCGGATGTGCCGTGTCGACAGGTGCAGATATCACAGTCCTTCTGAGGGCGAAGAGAGGAGAAAGAAGAAAGAAGATGGAGGAGGAGGAGAGTAATAAGAAGGAGCAGGAGGAGAGAAAGAAGAAGAAGGAGGAGGAGGAGGGGAGAAGAATATGAAGGAGGAGGAGGATGAGAAAAGGAGGAGGAGGAAGAAGAAGAAGAAGAAGAAGGTGGAGGGGGATGGGAGGACGAAGAAGAAGAGGGATGAGGAAGAAGAAGGAGAAGAAGGAAGAGAGGAGCAAGACGAAGGAGGAGGAGGGAAGGAAGAAGAAGAAAGAGGAGGAGGGAGAAAAAAGAAGAGGAAGAAGGAGGATGAGGAAGAAGAAAAAGAAAGGAGGAGAGGAAGAGGAGGATGAGGAAGAAGGAGGAGGAGGAGAGGACGAAGAAGAAGGAGGAGGAGGAGGAAGAGGAACAAAAAGAAGAAAAAGACGAAGAAAAAGAAGAAGAAGAGATGGGGAGGAAGAAGGAAGAAGAAGAACGAGAAAGAAGAGGAGGAAGAAGGGAGAAGAAGAATGAGAAAGAGGAGGAGGAAGAAGACGAAGAAGATGGAGGAGGAGGATGAGGAGGAAAAAGAAGGAGAAGCTGTAATTTTTTTTTCTATGTGTGACTCTTCTTTAACTATGAATATTATATATTTGCATCTTTACTTTTCACATATTAAAAGTCAGGACAGCCTTGCTGTAGAGAATTCATTAGCTCGCGTATAAATTATGATGAAGCACAGAAGAACTGTACGTATACTCTATGTAATAGTATAACTGTATGTAACGACATACCTATACGTAAAGACATACCTATATGTAACGATGTACCTATATGTAACGACATAGCCTATGTCTTCTTTGTACGCACACTGGCGATGATGCGTGGTACCCTGATTTTGCGATACGCCTTTTGGCTGGGTACCTCCGACTTCAGCACCTTTCCTTGCTAGGACAGACTGTGGTCTTTCCCGGACTGCCATGAAGACAGTGGTGTAGGCTGGCCTGGCCAAAGCTTTGTTTTCCAGCCTCTGGTGGCTGTACTTAAGCCCCTTTTCCACGTCAGATCCAACATGCAACGCTGGCTGGCCAGATGGCTTTGAGACAGTTCCACAGAGACACTCCGACTTTGAGATGAGGAATCTGATAAGTGCTTCACCGATATCCATTCCCCGCCACCCATAGTCTACATGCTCTGTTTTGTTTACATCATTCTGATAGCCATTGTTGTAAAGACCCATAGGCTTGTCACGTCCTGGATTCACTGGTTTCACACCAGATTTTCCTCATCCCCGCCGACGATCTCCATGTCCCCATCCGTCCACCAAACTGACATTACATTTTACAAAAATAACAATTACAATTAGTGTTGACTGCTCAGGTTTCTGGGCTACAGAAGTAGGTCAGAGTTTTTAAGCAAACAGATCTATATTTCCTGTCTCACAAAGACTATGTTAAGATAAGTGTGTTCTTAACACAGTTGTTCCCAGGGGAATACCCTATTTAACGACATACCTATATATAACGACATACCTATATATAACGACATACCTCTATTTAACGACATACCTATAAATAACGACATACCTCTATTTAACGACATGCCTATATATAACGACATACCTATATTTAACAACATGCCTTTATATAATGACATACCTATATGTAACGACATGCATATATATAATGACATACCTATATGTAACGACATACCTATATATAATGACAGACCTATAAATAACGACATACCTCTATTTAACGACATGCCTATATATAACGACATACCTATATTTAACAACATGCCTTTATATAATGACATACCTATATGTAACGACATGCATATATATAATGACATACCTATATGTAACGACATACCTATATATAATGACAGACCTATATGTAACGACATGCCTATATGTAACGGCATACTTGAGTATGAGGTAGCAAAACATACTGGAGTACCTTGATACCTTCAGAATAGTGAGAAATCACTCACGGTCCAAGAAAATTTGAAGAAAGATGGGGAAAAACTTTCAATTTTCTATCTATCTTAAGAGAACACAATTTTGTAGGATTAGACCTCGATAAAATCGCAGACAAAGCACTTTAGTGAAACGTGAGAGAAAGAAAAATCACAAGAGAATTACCTGGGATTCGAACACGTACTCCGGTAGGACAAGCAGCCGTCTAGCCACGAGAGAACAGCGTACTAACGAACTAAGCCATCTCAACCCCCTCCCCCCTCCCCCCAAAAAAGGGTCTTTTGAAAGCTAAGTCATTAGTAACTGTTCAGCCGACACGAAGGATCGTGACACCCGGAAAGAAACGAGGTCATGACACAGAAATTCCGTAGGTTAGATTCAGTCTCTCTCTAGCAGGTACCAACTAAACAAACATACATACGGTCTCTGAAGCAGAATCACGGCGCCACTGAAACAGGATCACGGCGCCACCAAAGCAGGATTCCCCTTACAAGGGGACTACTGGTTTGATTGATTCTTCTTGTGGAGTACAGTTTCAACTTATAAGTTTCTTCTTGTTGCTGGTGTTCTAACCATCACCTAATTTTCTGTATTATACACTAAGAAAATACAACAAGACACCCAGGCTTTCCACTCCACAAAATTAGTACGAATACAACAACTTGAACATAACTTGGCAGTCTTCCGACCAAAACAAACTGGTCAACAATGAAAATTTCCACAAAGCCGATTTGTTGTAGTTTATCATCAGACAACACACATTTATTACAGAAATTCACAGCAACAAATGCCCGGCGTGAAATATCTACGCCACATGGGCAAGGAAAACCTTACAATGATTTATTCATACCAAAAAACCATACTTACAGGCTAACCAAGGACTGCAGCCACACAGAAAGACAAACTAAACTAATTCTGACAACAAGACTCGCTCTACCCCATTCTCGTTCGCCCAAACACGTCCTTCCCCTTCAACGTTCACTCAAAGACTGCCTAACGACCGGCTTTTTCACACGGACCTTTTTAACGACTTCTTTGCACACGTACTTTCCTAATGACGTAGTCTACGCAACACAATTATTAGCAATACACAAAAACTCTCTGAACAGAATGGCTATTCTGTTACAGAATATCTCCCCACCCCCTAAAGGTAGATATTTGGCCATCAAATATCTCCAACCAAACAAAAAAAAATTGCGAACTTGCACAGAAAACTCTCACAAACTGTGAGCGATAACAATGAATTTAAAGCTGAATATGCAGCTACAAAAAAAATTTCATGCACGCACAATTTGTACAAATTAAGTACGTTAAACATTTGCGGTGCAAACATAAATATACATATATTTACAACATTTTTAATACTGAGTTCTGTGAACTACACCATCTATTTCTACTGCCATAGAAATAGGATAGAAGCAAAGGATGAACTCCTTTTTCGAAGAACACTACCCAACTAGTGTCTATTGTGCTTTTCTTTAGAAATCCCTATAGATTTCAAACTATTCAGTAGAAGGAATCGCAGTTAATATGTTGATCACAACACGTTCTATGAACTGCTTCCTGCCATCTAGTTCCAATAGTGGGAACTTTTCCATAAGTGCTTTATGGAGATCTTTCATCGTGAACGTTTCTAAGTCCACGGTATCCATTATCTGCCCTATTGCCACAACGAGCTTACGATCGGAGACGTACAACTGATCAATCTCCGTATCGCAATCGGCACTAGGTGAGGTCTCTTCAGGGAAATAATCTTCACTGTGAGGACAGTGTTCCTTCTGAGACTGATGGCAGATATCCGCTCTCTTCCGTTTCTTCCGCCTCTGCCGAGGTCGCAAGTCATCCACCGACATAGGAACTGCTGAGGCGGAAGCATCCACCTCCATATAGTGGTCTGAGGGAGGAGCTCTAGGGACCACTCTCTGCTGGGTTTCCTTCAGGTACCACGGTGGGAGCCTGGGAACAAAACGAGGAGGCGGCGGAAGAGAAAATCTCTGTCTAATGGGACGCGGCAAGTAAGATCTACAACGATCTTGCTGATATTGCCTCTGAAAGGTCCCACCAGGCAACGATACATTAATGGCGACGTCCTGAACCATAGGACACAATGTATTAGTCGCCCTCTCTACTCTCTCTTTCTGCTGACAGGGACACGGCAAGTCAGTCTGCACAGAGCAATCTACTACAAGCGGGGGCTCTGCCTGTGAATAGGCCTCCACAACGCTCACTGACTTTACGACATATGTCTCAGATCCTTGTGACTGAGGGACGTCCCCATCAAGAACGTGAACTGGTACTGGTAGAGAAGTGGCACGATCGAAACTTGCCAACGTTGTCTCCCGCGCACCTGGATGAAAGAACATCTGAAGGTCCAGGGTGCGGAGGTTAGCAAACCACCTCTGCAACTTGACGTCTGACATCTCCTGTTTGCTGATAAATGCGTCCACCAAGGGTCTATGGTCAGTCTTCACAGCGAAATGTCTATTCGCCAGAAAATATCTCAACTTCTGCGTGGCGTAATGGACAGCATACGCTTCTCTCTCGAAAGTAGACCACTTAGTCTGCGAGCGCGACAGCTTCTGCGAAAGAAAATATAAGGGCTCTTCAACTGAGAGTCCATCAGAAGAGGAAGCTGTCTGCACCAAACAGGCTCCAACCGCAACATTGGAAGCATCTGTATACAATGTAAGTGGCTTATGCAAGTCAGGATGCGAGAGAAGCGGTACTTTCGCAAGGCGATCCTTCAAAGACTCGAACGCCATTTGACAGACTGGAGACCATTTGAACCTATGACCCTTCTTGGTGAGGTCCACTATGGGAGCCACAATCTCCGAAAAGTGGGGAATGAAACGTCGATAGTAACTGCACGTCCCCAAAAAAGAGCGCACCTCCTTCACATTCAAAGGAGACGGCATGTCGGCAATGGCTCTGACCTTCTCAGGATCAGGAGATATGCCTGACTGGCTGATGACATACCCGAGATACTTTGTCTCAGAGGCCGCAAAGTGACATTTGGATGGTTTGAGCTTGACCTGGTGCTCGCGCAATCGGTCGAATACCGCCTGAAGATCGCGAACATGGTCTTCGATCGTTCCATCAGTGAACACCAGTATATCGTCAATATAGGCTTGTGCAAACTTGCCTAAGCCCTGTAATACTGTGTCCATGAGTGCGACAAAGGTAGATGGTGCCCCTTTTAAACCAAAGCTCATGTAATTAAAACAGAAAGAACCCAGATGACAGCTAAAAGCTGACTTCTGCTGAGCGTCCTTGGACAAGGGAATACACCAAAAGCCACAACGAGCATCCAAAGTGCTGAAAAATTTGGCTTTGCCTATCGTGCTCAGGATGTCCTCAATGCGTGGCAATGGATATGACAATGAACGGGTCACCGCATTGAGTGCACGGTAGTCGCAGCAGAAACGATGGGTACCATCTTTCTTAGTCACCAAGACAACTGGTGATGACCACTCTGAGATCGTGCGAGAAATTATTCCGTCACGCAACATATTCTCGACGGCCCTCTCTATCACCTCTCTACTCGCCAACGGAGTGCGGTAGGGTTTCCTGGAGATTGGCGGATGATCGCCTGTATCAATCTCCATCTGCACTGTCGAGGTATGCGATATCTCGGAATCAGTCAAGGCAAAGACATCCTTGTTCTGTGTCAACAACCTGGATATTATGTCCTTGTGCACTTCAGGGCACTGAACCTGTCGAACGATAGTCTCAGAACGACTGTCAGGTGTTGTCTCCTCAGTACCAGAAACCTGCTGGATAGAGTCAACTGACTCCGTGAATGGTGTCAATTTTCCTAAAACACATCCACGTCTGAGCTCGATGTGTTTACTAGAATGATTAATTACTGGCAACACGGGATAGCGATTAGTGTGGAGCTCACATACTGAGTCCACCAACTCTATCTCCGGTTGGGACAGTAAGAATGGTGTCTCAATACCCTGAACCATATAAGAATTGCCAGATGGAAAATATGGTTGGGCTTTCAGTTTAAGAGGAATAAGATTGACGGAACGTGGAGAAAGAAGAGAAGAACGCTGGACACGAAGAATAGAAGCAATGTGTGCATCTAACTCTAAAGGAATCTTCTTGTTATGTATGTTTAGTGTATTAGAACTGTAATCTATGACAGCACCAGAACGAGACAAAAAATCACGCCCCAGAATGGCGGAACGGTTCATGTTGCGAACCACATAAAAGCAATGAGAAACAGTGACACCAGCAATAGAAATAGGTAGGTAAACTCTGCCAATTACTCTCATGGAAGCTGCAGTAACAGTCTGCAGAGTGATTCTAGCGGGCAAGAGTTTAGGAGCAGAACGTAAGGATCTGTATACAGAATCCTTGATAAGACAGACACTAGCTCCTGTGTCTAACAATGCTCGAATTCGAAAAGTATCAACAGAAACAAGGACAGAAGTAGGAGTCGGGGGATTCGCAGCCACCGAGCGTAGTGGTGTCGCATGCGAAAATGAGACAGAGTGTTTGACAGATCTAGATGGTGTAAAGATACGGTCGGACACATGGGAGCTATTCATGCGCCGACTCGTCAGTTTAAATGTACACGATCCTTCCTTTCTTACACTCTGCCTACAAAATCGGGCTATGTGACCTCTCCTTCCACAGTTATAACAAGATCTAGTTTCTTGTGGTAGTGTACTCGCAGGTTTAGCCTTCCTGGTATTCGATCTCTGGTGGTCTATCCTACCCGCTTCGAAGTGTGAAGACGTCCGTCGAGAGTTCTCCTGATGAGAGACTAACTGTACTCTCTGCGAATCCACACAAGGAGACTCTCTGTGTGTCGTCACCTCACCGGACGGTCGAGAACCTGCAATGAAAGCCTGTCGGGAACTACAACTAAGATTCACCGACTTCATGAGGTCATTTTCTTGTAAGGCTAAGTCCACCGCCTGTGAAAACAGAACAGGTTTATCTCTTAATAATTTTGATTTCAATGCGCGAGAAAGTAGTGCATCTACAAACGACTGCACCATTTGCCTCTGCGCCAGCGGAGTTACCCATTCCGCCTCAGAGTAAGCAACTCTGGCTGCCTCACTGATGCGATCAGCCAGCGCTTGAATGGGCTCTCCAGGAGACTGTCGAGTAGAGGCTAGCGTATGCCAGGCCTCCTGAGGAGTCTGCAGCACCCCATATCGTTCTAATAAAACAGATATGAACTCCTCCCATGTCTCTTGAATCTGGAGTCGCTGTTTGACGAACTCTGCCAGGGAACCTGTGGTGCGTAAATACACCAAGTTCTTCTTACTGGGCACATCAGCATTCCGCATGTCCATAATCTTATTAATCTCATCCAGCCATGGTTTCAATTTTGCTGGGTCCCCGTCGAACTTTGCTACAGCTGACATGACGTGGGAAAACCTCAAGTCATTGCTGACTTGGGACAGGGTATCTTGTAATAACCCCAGCAAATCTGACGTGGATGGAGCTGAAGCCATTGTGCGTCTATCCGTAGTGCACTCTACTTATTGTTAGTATATATCACTGGAATCAATACAATGCCACCATATACAGTAATGTCAACAATTATTCAAAACAATGGCATATCAATTATTCATTATCATGCACTAATGCCATCCAACTATTAAACATAGAAAAGAAAATCAATTAAATACCATACCACGCACTAACTAACTACACTGAAGTCCTAAGTTAAATGAAAAGCCACAAGAAGTCTATGTACTGTTCCAAATATCACCACTAAAATCAATGTTCAATAAAGTCCCGCTAATAACACTGAATAAGAATGTCCTACAATGTCTATTCCAAATATAAGTGAATCTACAATGTCTGAAATCCTACACCACACATAAAGAGCACAATCCAAACTGTCCATGTATCAATGTCCAGTCTATCTGCCGAAATTGTGGAAAACAGTTAATTTTGTCAACATGTTACCTCCCCTGTCTGGGTGGAGTTGATTGAGAAGTAAATGTCGCTTGGAACAACTGCTCTAGTTCCTCACCGGATAGTAGTTCAGGTTCAGTCTCACTGGACTTGATTGCAGGCACAGGTAGGCGTCAGTAGCTGCACTGCCCAGGACCCAGGACTAGATGTGACACAAGCTTTCGGGTAGGCTGGACATCATCGCCGTTTTGAATAACTTCTACGATAACTGTCTCTGACACTAACAAAAATACTATTCCCTAACCAAAACTTGAAAACCACTGACGAAACATACTAGCAACACACAACTGTGGGCTAGAAAAAACGTGCATGAACTGTTAAACATGTAAACAAACACACTGGACGTGACAAGTGGCCTGATACGGCACCACTGAAGCAGAATCACGGCGCCACTGAAACAGGATCACGGCGCCACCAAAGCAGGATTCCCCTTACAAGGGGACTACTGGTTTGATTGATTCTTCTTGTGGAGTACAGTTTCAACTTATAAGTTTCTTCTTGTTGCTGGTGTTCTAACCATCACCTAATTTTCTGTATTATACACTAAGAAAATACAACAAGACACCCAGGCTTTCCACTCCACAAAATTAGTACGAATACAACAACTTGAACATAACTTGGCAGTCTTCCGACCAAAACAAACTGGTCAACAATGAAAATTTCCACAAAGCCGATTTGTTGTAGTTTATCATCAGACAACACACATTTATTACAGAAATTCACAGCAACAAATGCCCGGCGTGAAATATCTACGCCACATGGGCAAGGAAAACCTTACAATGATTTATTCATACCAAAAAACCATACTTACAGGCTAACCAAGGACTGCAGCCACACAGAAAGACAAACTAAACTAATTCTGACAACAAGACTCGCTCTACCCCATTCTCGTTCGCCCAAACACGTCCTTCCCCTTCAACGTTCACTCAAAGACTGCCTAACGACCGGCTTTTTCACACGGACCTTTTTAACGACTTCTTTGCACACGTACTTTCCTAATGACGTAGTCTACGCAACACAATTATTAGCAATACACAAAAACTCTCTGAACAGAATGGCTATTCTGTTACATCTCCTGCCATGTCTGGTGCATACTTGAACAACAACAACAGACGAAAAAATTGCGGTATAAGCAGATAGCAACCAAAATAGTGATTCGAGGATGAGTGCAAGTTATCATTTCATCTAGAATTTTCAAGATCGAAGTCTCCCCATTGTAACGCTGTCCCCTCGCCCATTTTAGCTGCTTATTATATACTTCAGGAAAATGTGAAGAACTTCAGTTGATAACAGCATCTTGTTTGTATATTCTGAAGTTCTGAAGTATTCCGTCAATATACATAGTTCATATGTGTGTGTGATAACATTAGTATATATATAGTTTACATATGAGTGATAACATGAGTAACATAGTTTATAGTGTGTGATAACATTAGTATACTTAGTTCATATATATGTTATAACATTAGTAAACAAAGTTCATATATGTGTTATAACATTATTATACATGGTTCATATATGTCTGATAGCATTATTATACATAGTTCATATATGTCTTATAACATTATTATACATGGTTCATATATGTGCGATAACATTAGTATTCATTCCTTTGCTTGTCCCTTTCGGAACTTTGCCTCCCAAACAGCACTCCTGTAGGCCTCTCGGTTGTGAGCAAGATGGCCTGCTGCTGCTGCATCCATTTCCAGATCATCAACGATGTCTTGCAGCCATCTTCGTTTCGGTCTTCCTCTTTTTCTTTTTCCCACTATGTATCCTTCCAAGACGGTCTTCTCTAAATTAATATATTTATATATTTATGTATACATTAGTATACATAGTTTATATATGTGTGAGAACATTACATAGTGCGACAACATTAGTATACATAGTTTATATATGTGTGAGAACATACATTTGTGATAACATTAGTATACATAGTACAAATATGTGTAATACCATTAGCATGAACAATTAGTACACATATATAAAGGAGTGATAGAACATATCTGTATGTCCCTCCCATACTAACCTTCATACTTTGTTCTCTTCTTGCTCTCCGTTTCTTTCAGAACTTCAGCCTCTCCTCAATAGCTCCGTCTTTTAAGGGTATATATATTTCACATGGTAAAGCAATCACATATTTCACATGGTAAAGCAATCACATATTTCACATGGTAAAGCAATCACATATTTCACATGGTAAAGCAATCACATATTTCACATGGTAAAGCAATCACATATTTCACATGGTAAAGCAATCACATATTTCACATTCCTCTCCGTTTTGCCCTTTTCCAAAGCAACCTTTTGTTGTGGAGAATATAAAAAAGCTGTTGAAATGTCAGACGTGAGATTTGTCTCAAACATTGCTGTTATTTATTTATTTTTTTTTTTTGCCTATTTTTTTCCAGCACGTAATTGTTCTTTCATGTTCAGTCAAGAATTGTTCATGTTCAAGTTGTCTCTCGTCATTCTTCTAGGAGAATCTAGAAATGACTTTTGACACAACGGATTGTTGTTTTGTCTTACAGATGTATGCATTTGTTGACGGTTTAGTATGTGTCGCTCTGCCAAGTTATTTGCATTTATCTGTGTCTGAAATGATGCTTTATTCAGGCTTACAAAAGAACTGTTTAGTATGTGAAATGACTCCGTTTTTATTTGTATAAATGTACGCTTTTGCCCTTCGTACGTTCCAAACGTGGTCTAGTAGTATTTGGGTACATGTACAAGGTATACTCATGTTATAAGTGAAAAAAAGAGGTAAAGGTAATCCTGTCATACTTTAGAGGCACACAGGGATATGGTTTAATGCCCATATTTTCCTTGACCTGTCAGCACAGTAGATATTTCTAGAGTGTGATATGGTCAGTATCACGCCTGGCTGCCTTTCCTTCCCCAACCCCAGAAGAAGGCGGGTACCTATTTCTACAGCTGGGTGACTGGTGTGCCTCCGGTCGGATTCGAACCACCGACCTTCGCCATGAGAGACCAGTGCACTAACCACTTCGCAAGCTTTATTACTTAGTGAGCACACAGTTTTAACTTTTCGGTTTACATCTTAACCATACACAAGCATGCACAACAAAGGGACAGAAATTAAGAAAGTTAATTCATTAATTAATAAAGCTGTTCCTATTTTTTGGTTTTAAATAGTGTTACATTTTGCTATCACAGCTTAATCTATCTGTCTGTCTGTCGTCTGTCTGTCTGTTTGCCTATTTCCGTCTATCTGTTTATCTGTCTATCTCTCTATATGTCTGTCTGTTTGTTCCCCTCATAGTTAGATAATAAACACAAGCTGATGTTTTAAACAGATCTCCAAGAAATAAAACACTTTTACTTCGGCACAATTTCCGAGTGAATTAAAAGATGGCGGGAGCTTTTCAACGCTCTTGCCGGCATACTTTCGTATGATTCGTTTGCTTCATCACATATCGTAAAACTGGAGTTGGACATAAGGCTAACAAACTTATCTTGAGACCCATCTAGAGGCGACTCTAGATGACGAGAAGAAGTAACTGCTATGGAAAATCGCAACAGAATCAACCGAGCAAGGATGGTGACACCAGAAAGGAAGTTAGAATTAGAAATGCAAAAAGCAGCATTGACCTTCAGGAATCATTCAAAAGTTATAAGTACAAAAACCAAGTTAAGATTATTCAATTCAAATGTAATATCCACCCTCATTTATGCATGCGAAAGCTGGAAAACAACTAAAGAAATAGACAACAAATTAGATTATTTTGAAAACAAATGCTTAAGGAAAATACTCGGTATGAAGTGGAACCAATTCAAGAACAACGCAGAGATAAGACAGTTAAGCGAACAACACCTTCCTCATGGGTGATCAGGAAAAGGAGATGGACATATGTCGGTCTCGTGATGAGAAGAAACAGTCAGAGAATCCCAAAAAACAAGCTATCAAGTGGAACATAACAGGCCGAAGAAAAAGAGGTCGATCACGTGAAATTCTAAAGAAAACATTATTAAGGAAGACCAATTAAGTGGGCATAAAATCCCTTGATGAGGCTGAAAAGCTCGCCGAAAACAGGAGAACTTGGTAAATTCCCGTATGTGACGTTCAGCGGCACGGGAAGGATGTAAAGTGTAAGATGTAAAACTTCGGCTGGCAAGAGAAACGCGTTAAAAAAAAAGTTAGATAACAATAACAATATACCGTGTTTTAAAAAATGCAAAAAATACGATGTTCCGATTTAAACGGTAGTTTGTGATCAGACAAGGGCAAATTACCTGAAACGTTTTTTTTTTTTTTGGACATCAACTTCACGTGCTAACCTGAATTGTACTCAACAGATGATTCATGAGCATAGAAAAGCGACACTATTCAAAACAGCAATTTTAACAATAACTCATGACAGGTTCACGAGAATCCTCCGAAACTTAATTAAGGCAAAAAACTCACTGATCATGTTATTGAATGCCTATAAAAAAATTGACGCTCCTCAAATTAATTCATTTGAAAATTCAGTGCGCAAGTATGGCTCATCTCACTATAGAACAACGACTCATCATTATTGGACGTTTACAAACTGGACAGTCACAAAGTGTAGTGGCCAGACAATTTAATGTGGTTAAAACCACCATTAGTCGTCTTTGGAGACGATTTTAAGAAACTGGTTCAGTTGCAGACCGGCCGCGCAGTGGAAGACTCATAGTCGCAACTCTTGCCGAAGACCGCTTCATACGGCTGCGTAACCTCAGAATCGATTTGCATCTGCGTCCTCTCCAGTCCAGTCAATGACAGCAGCTCGTCGAATTTCAGATCAAACGGGCAGAACCCGGCTGCACGACGCTGGTCTTTGGGCTAGAAGACCCTACAGAGGTCCTGTTCTTACGGACCGGCGTCGCCAGAACTGACTGCAGTGGGCGAACCAACATCGTCAATGGACCGTTGCGAATGATTAGAGAAGGGTTTGGTTTAGTGATAAATCATTTTTATGCTCCAGCAGATAGATGGAGAAGATTTTACTGCAGAGTCAATGAGCGCTACGCCCAGAACTGCGTGGACGAGGCTCCTCCACATGGTGGTGGAGGTGTACTGGTGTGGGAGACGATCAGCTTCATGGGTAGAAGTGACCTGGTGCAAATTGAAGGACATCTGAATGCCCAACGATACGTCGCTGAAATTCCTTGTCCTCGTGTCCTTCCACTTCGGGCTGCACCGGGGATAACCTTCGACTTCATATGGCACAACTCACCATCCATTTCCTTGCTGACAACAACATCCAGAACATTCTGTGTACATCCATGTAATCAGACATAAACCTAATAGAACACTTATGAGATGAACTCAACAGACAAGTCCGCCAGTGAGACGTGGCGCCAACCAATCTCCGACAGTTGTCTCTTGCACTGCGGGAAGAGTGGGCAGCCATCCCACAACAACAAATTCAACGGCTAATCGGATCCATGTGAAGGAGATGTCGTTCTCTGATACAGGCCAGAGAAGACCATACACCTTACTGAAACGGAGACCTCAGTCGCAAAGAATAAAAGTCCAAACCAAATTTAATGAACATCATTTCATTGTTAAAGTCTTAAAGTTTCTTCGTGCCAAGATTGAAACATTAATTCCATAAAATAAAATTTTGATACCTGTCTGAAATTTGGTGTCCATTACTACTACAGTAGGTTGAGTTTTTTTTTTTAACAGCAGATTTTTAAAAAGTTAGATAACAATAATAATAGTCTGTTTTTAAAGTTAGATAACAATAGTAATAGTTTGATTTCTTTTTAAAGTTAGATGGCAATCATAATAGTTTGTTTTTTAAGTTAAATAAGAATAATAATAGTGTGTTTTTTAAAACTTAGATAAGAATAATAATAGTTTGTCTTTTTTAAAAGTTCTTCTTCTTCTACTTCTTCTTCTTCTTCTTCTTCTTCTACTACTACTACTACTACTACTACTACTACTACTACTACTACTACTACTACTACTTCTTCTTCTTCAGCTTAAGATCAAAGTGTGAGGTCAAAGTGTCCTCTTAGCAGGTACCCTGATCAACATGCCCTTTGGTTAACAAAAGCGTCGTTATTTTTTAACTAAACGAGATGCCCGAGGCCTGCCCTGCACATTGAATGCCGGGGGTATGGTCCACATCTCGTTACGGGTGGACCCGGTTTGCAGTACCACCGGGTCACGGCCTGTTGTTTTCGTTGTCTAAAAAAAAAAAAAAACTTTCTGAGCCATTAAGGCTCACTGCTGCAGATGAATGTCGCCTCCATTGCTATCTATTCATAATCTTCTCTCTCTAGTTGGTGACACCAATTTCTTTTATATCCTCTTTTATGTTGTCTTTCCATCTCTGTCTTGGTCTACCCCTTGGTCTTGTTTCCCTCATCTCTTGTGCATACATCATTTTCGTTTGTCAGTTCTCTTCCATTCTTTCTACACGCCCTAGCCAACGTAGTTTGTTCAGTTTCAAGACATTTAGAATTCGTTGGGATTTAAATAAGCTGTTTAGTTCCGTGTTCTTTCTAGCTCTCCAATCTGTTTAAAAATTCTTTTATGGAATAATGAGAACCTCCTGTTATGGAACCTAAAAAAAAAAGAACTGGTTTGATGAAGTCTGAAGAGAGGCAGTCATAATGAAAAGAACAGCGAGACAGATATGGTTGAATGACAAGAACAACAAAACAAATGTGGAGAAGTATCACACACAATGTAAAGAAATTCACAAGGTTATTCATTAACAAAAACGACAAAATATGAAAGACATGGTAAGCGAGATGCAGACATGCCATCAAAATAAGAAAAGCAGCGAATTCCATACAAAAATGCGAACACCAGATGGAAAGATTTTTTTAAAAAGTTAGATAACAATAACAATAGTTTGTTTCTTTTTCTTGTTTCTTGCTTCTTCTCTTCAGCACCTGTCCTCGTGGCCTTTGTTTTCCTAGGGAAACCCCGGGTACTCATTTTTTTTTTTTTGAGTCTCGGTTGACCCTGTTCCTCTCCACAGCTTCTTTAGTTGTTTTACTTTCACAGTTAGATTTTTAAATCAAGGTATAACGCATCAGATGATCAATAAGTCTCTTTAGATATTTTGCGTGTGTATGTTCGTTTCTATTTCTCTCTCTCTCTCTCTCTCTTTCTCACTCTTTTCCTCAGATTTGGATATCCTGCTCAGCGCGAGGTTTAATTCGAACGTACGTCAGAACATTAAATGGTTCTACTAGGGCAAACAAAGCTGCTTTTCTTTACAAAACTCACTTGTGTTCAGTGAATGTTATATGTTGCCTACACTAAGCAACTACCCCGTAGTTTTCCTGCATTAAAATAATCCATAGCTTTAGATACTGCACGAGCTTCGCTCCTCGAGCAACTTTGCTAGATCACGAGGAGCACTCACATTCTGTAGGAAGAAATCAACGAATCTAGGCTGGGCATTGAGTGGCGCGTACAAACAGAAATGAATCAGGTTTGTTTTGAAAAGTCGATTGCATTTTTCTTTTATGTATAAAAAATTCACCTACTTTGTTTTGTCAGAGCCTGGGGAAGAAGAGAATGGAGCAAGGAGATGTTTGCCTGTGTGTTTGCTGATGTGATGTACCGAAAACAAACAAACAAACAAAAAAAAAAAGGGGGGGGGGTGGCGGAAGAAGATAAAAGAACGAGAGAATGCAGTGTTTTTGTGCTTTTCGTGAATGTGTAGTGTGATTGTTACATCCACGTGATCATGCAGCCATGAGTGATGAATTCAGAATGAAAATAAAGGCTAACCCAAGACCGGTTTATATTGTGAAAAAATAGAAGAAAGACTGTACAGTTTGTTTTTTTTTTTTTTGGTCGATCCACCCAAACCTGCCACGGGCCAGTCATTTTAGTTCACTAACACATTTCATACAGTTATTCTCCTGTTACTGCCACAATTCTTTACACAATTTCTTCTTACTGTTACTTTTCATGTAATTATTTCCATAGTCTCACTATTACTTTTCGTACAGCTATTCTCATAGTCTCACTATTACTTTTCGTACAGCTATTTTCCTAGTCTCACAACTTGTCATATATTTATTCTCCTTATATTATCATCATAGTTCTTCACACCACTTTGTTCTTCTAGTCTCATTATTACTTTTCTCCTAATCTGACAATTACTTTTCATACAGTTATCCTCTTATCGTTATAAATCTTCACACAAAATTTCTTCTCCTAATTTGGCCTAGCGCTTTTTTTCCAATCGAACCTTGTGCTTCCCTACTAAACGGGCAATAACTCTTCCATATCTTTGGCGGTGTGTTTTAGCATTTCAGATCTCTTCATTGTCTTTTGCATTATTACCGCGTTTAATTATTTTCACCAGTGACGTTTTTTAGCTTTGCTGGTGTCAGATTTGAAGGATTCTAATCAGTCATCAATTCTCTAAGCTTCTTCAAGAGGTATCATTTTTCTGGTTTAATCTTCTTCATTTCACGGCCAAACAAGACTTTTAAGTTGAAGTTGTAGTTCTTCAGTTTGTCAAAAGGATCTCATTTTTTTTCACTTATTAATGCCATGATTATTAATCCAGTTTGCTGTGTGTTGTTTCTCCCTGCGTGATCGGATGCTTGTAGGGTGGGAGAAGACGTTTGTAGAGCGGGGGAAGACGTTTGTAGGGTGGAGGAAGACGTTTGTAGATTGGGGGAAGACGTTTGTAGAGCGGGGGAAGACGTTTGTAGAGTGGGGGAAGACGTTTGTAGAGCTGGGGAAGACATTTGTAGAGCGGGGGAAGACGTTTGTAGAGCGGGGGAAGACGTTTGTAGAGCGGGGGAAGACGTTTGTAGAGCGGGGGAAGACGTTTGTAGAGTGGGGGAAGACGTTTGTAGAGCTGGGGAAGACATTTGTAGAGCGGGGGAAGACGTTTGTAGAGCGGGGGAAGACGTTTGTAGAGCGGGGGAAGACGTTTGTAGAGCGGGGGAAGACGTTTGTAGAGTGGGGGAAGACGTTTGTAGAGCGGGGGAAGACGTTTGTAGAGTGGGGGAAGACGTTTGTAGAGCGGGGGAAGACGTTTGTAGAGCGGGGGAAGACGTTTGTAGAGCGGGGGAAGACGTTTGTAGAGTGGGGGAAGACGTTTGTAGAGCGGGGGAAGACGTTTGTAGAGTGGGGGAAGACGTTTGTAGAGCGGGGGAAGACGCTGTACGATTTGGCGGCAGCCAGCGAGCCGTAGGTGGCATGCTAGCGTCAGGGTTCGTGAGCCATAGCTGATCAAGACCCTATCTCACACCATCTTCACAACGTCGGTTGCAAAAGTGCTTCATGCTCGTGGTCCTAGGAAGACAGAATAAAACAGCAACAACAATAACAGAAACATATTCGTAGTGAGTCTATAAAGTAAAAAGAAGAACTCGTCTCATTAACTGATATTCTGCTTGATTTTCTTCTTCTTCTTCTTCTTCACGTAATCAAATTACTTTATAATTTTCCGTCAGCACTTGCATATGTAAGTCCCTTAGTTAATTCTTCTATGGAAATCTCATATACTAAGAAAGAGGTTTTGAGCCTGTGATCCTATGTTACAATATCAGATGATCCACAACTGCGTTGTCTATGGAATTACGTTTAAGAATGCAACAGACTGACAGAAGCAACAGACTGATAGAAGCAAAAGACTGACAGAAGCAACAGACTGGCAGAAATAACAGACTGATAGAAGCAACAGACTCAGCAGACTGATAGAAGCAACAGACTCAACAGACTGATAGAAGCAATAGACTGATAGAAGCAACAGACTGATAGAAGCAACAGACTCAACAGACTGACAGAAGCAACAGACTCAACAGACTGATAGAGGCAACAGACTGACAGAAGCAATAGACTGATAGAATCAACAGACTGATAGAAGCAATAGACTGATAGAAGCAAAAGACTCAACAGACTGACAGAAGCAACAGACTGATAGAAGCAACAGACTGATAGAAGCAATAGACTGATAGAAGCAACAGACTGATAGAAGCAACAGACTGATAGAAGCAATAGACTGATAGAAGCAACAGACTGATAGAAGCAACAGACTGATAGAAGCAATAGACTGATAGAAGCAACAGACTGATAGAAGCAACAGACTGATAGAAGCAATAGACTGAAAGAAGCAACAGACTGATAGAAGCAACAGACTGATAGAAGCAATAGACTGATAGGAGCAACAGACTGATAGAAGCAACAGACTCAACAGACTGACAGAAGCAACAGACTGACAGAAGCAACAGACTGGCAGAAACAACAGACTGACAGAAGCAACAGATTCAACAGACTGATAGAAGCAACAGACTGACAGAAGCAACAGACTGACAGAAGCAACAGACTCAATAGACTGATAGAAGCAACAGACTGACAGAAGCAACAGACTGATAGAAGCAACAGACTGATAGAAGCAACAGACTGATCATCATCATCATGTGCCGTGCCGACTGGCGTTGGCTATTATGCTTCTCCAGAGTACGCGATCCTTCATGCATGCCATCAGCTCAGTTGGTGATCTCCTCTCACACCATCCCATCAGACTGTCCAGTATCATTTCTCTTGGTCTTCCTCTTGATCTTCTTCCTTCTATTTTTCCTGTTGTTATAATATTTTCAATGCCCCCTCTTCTCATTGCATGTCCTATGAAAGTACATTGTCTCTCTCTTATCTTTTTGACAAGGTTTTTTGTCTCTCCAGCTCTTCTCCTACATTCTTCATTAGTTATTTTTGCTGTCCAGGGGATTCGCAACATTCTTCTAATAAACCACATTTCTGCTGCTTCCAATGATTTTTGTGCAGACTTGCCTATTGTCCATGATTCACTTCCATATAACAAGATAGGTTCAATATAGCATTTTAGTACTCGTTTTCTAACATTCATTGACTGATAGAAGCAACAGACTGATCGAAGCACAGCACATGAACAAAAGGGAAAAAAGAGATAAAAACCATATGTAAAGAGAAATGGACAAAACAGCATCCCACGGCAAAATCAGACGATGAACACAACAAGAAATGGCCAAGTGATAATCTTCTCACTGAGAATAAGACATTGCAGGCTGAGACACCATCTATACCAGAAACTGAAAATTGGCACAACAGACCCATGCGCCTGCGGCAATGAAGACACCACATCACGTCCTCCAGAGTTGCCAGCTACACAACGCACTCAGGCAAAGAACCTGGCCTTACCCCAGCCCCCTACAGGAGAAGCTCTGCAGTGATGTTGAAAACCTGAGACGAACTACCGCATTTGTGAGAGAGATTGGTGTCGATGTGTGAGTGAACAACGAAGAAGAAGAAGAAGAGAAAAGTATTACGTGCTTTCATTTTGCTCTGATTCTCCATACAGGGAACTGATGGTCTGTAAATTATATGTAGATGGAAAAGTAGTCACTGGGTGTGAAAAGTTTGAGAACCGCTGCGTGAAGCCATTAAAAAAGAGATGAAAAATCAGAAGAGCTTTTTGTCTGCAGAGGTACAGTCTAAAGTAGTGCCGTTGTATGTGTCATATTACAGGGAGATGAGCAAACATTTTTTGAATGCAGCACTTGTCATCAAAGACTATGCGAAAGAGGTTATAACGAAGGGGGGCGGCAGACAGCCAGACCTTTCCGGAAAAGATGGAGCTGTGTACAGCCAATGTGCCATTGGCACCATCACCCAACACACACTAAGAACAACACTGAGCTTAAAGCCTGAGCACATGTGGGAATTTCTGAGTGCAAGGAGGTCCATCTCTAAGCCAGCAGCAGAGCATGACAATTCTTCAAGTTGAAGTTTAAATGTGTCGTATTCAATAATTCATCGGTAAGCAAAAAGATAATGCGCTTCCAAGGAGACCATGTATCCGGCAAGTCTGTCGAGTGTCCTGGGGTTACAAACTCTGATGTATTAATTCGGCTACTCTAAAAATAAGGACAAGGACAGCGAAATAAGCTCTGATTATAAATTCAGCTTTAAGACAGAAGAAAAACTAGAAAAAGTAGTACATTTGTAATTTTCTTTACGAAAAAAAAAATTCTTGGAAGGACTCACAAAAGACTTCTGTCTGAAGAAGGTGGTGAGCTGGAGAATGTAACTTTTACAGGAGCAAGGATTGCCATGCCTGGAGAGTTTGAGCACGCATACATTTGTCCTTGGCGTGGACGGGCGAACGGACGGATGTGTGGGTGGATCGATCGGTGGACGGATGGCCAAAGTCAACTGTTTTTATTTAATTTTCAGATAAAAACTTTCAACTTTAAAATATATTTTACAGCAGTTTGTAGGAAAAAAAAATTTCTCATCTTGTCTCTTTCGTCAACCAAAACAGTACAGAGCAATCACAAAAAATATCAGAGAAAGAGCAGTCCAAAGACAAGACACACCGAGAATTTATTTAGGGATTGTGACCCAAACAGATAGTCTCTAAAAAAAAAACCGACCACTTTCAGCAGAGAACAGGACACTCAAGGCTTAGACCTCATCTGTACCAGAAAATGAAAATTAACTCAACAGCAAAGAGGAACAGACAACACATAACATCCTCAAGAGCCGCCAGCTACACAACCCACTCAGAAAAAAGGCCAGATCAGACCCCAGACCCCAGATCCCAGATCCAAGACCCCTACAGGAGAAGCTCTACAAATAACGATGACGAAGAAGGCAGGAATGCTGCTATACGGCATTCAAGTGTTGAATTAAGTCTAGCGAACTTACAGCTACCAAACAACTGAAAATGTCGGGGCGTGGCATTTAAATCAATGCGATTTAACGCCGATGCTAGCACAGTACGACTATTCTTTGTCGCAGTTCCTGGCCTGGATGATGGAAACCTGCCATTCAGACAATTAGATTGTTTGAAAAGCCTGATCGATGCAGGACAAAGATGTAAATTTTGTGATTGATAGACGAAATCAAGGGAAATAATTACCACAAGCTAGACAAAGGGCAAGGCAGATGAATGAAAAGAACTGACAAACAGGGCTTAACATTCATATAAATAGCTAAAACTGGCCACTGTAACAGATTTTTTAGTTATAAATCTTACTGAGGGCTTTATAAATATATCAAGTTGTATATTCGCAGTAAAAAAAGGAGAGATTAGACGGAATAAATGCAGGGAAACATAAGATAGGAATATTATGATGGTATTTCCAATATCCATTTCTTCTGTGATTATAACCCCATAGAGGCGGCCACTAATGCGGGCCAAAAACGATTCAATCATTTATAAGCAATCACAAAAAACAAACAACTCACAAGACCTCTGGGAGTCATGACCCAGAGGGGGCCACCCCCCTTAGAGTGTCAGGAGTTTAATAGGGTCGAAACACTTGTCTGAGTGGGGGGGGGGGGGGGGTACTTCCTCTGATGATCTAAATGAGTTGTGTTGTTGTTCAGCTCTCTACAGTAGAGAGCTTCCTGCATGCAATATTTGTGGTTGATCTCTCGATATAAACATTCTTGTTTCTGTTTAATCTACATTCACATTTGTAGACTATGTCTCGACGGTAAACCTTCTTTCAATTTGTATTTATTCAAGTGATTGATCATCTGTTTTGTTGGGTATTGCCCAGTCTATGCCAATGTTTACCCTTTCTGGGAATCTCCATAAATCTTTGAACATAGAAATGTTTTTATCGAATCAGATAATTTTTTCTCATTGTTCGTATTATCCGCTGAACGTCCTTTAAATTTTTTCACTCTTTAAATTTCTGATTTCTTCTTACACTACATCTTTTGGGTCAGTTAAAACAAATCCCAATATGTTGTCTGTTAATACAACTCTTGTGTGTGTGTGTGCGTGTGCGTGTGCGTGTGCATGTGTGTGTGTGTGTGTGTGTGTGTTGTGTTTTTTTTTTTTTCACCTCATTCATGAGACTGGTATGTGTATCCGTTCGTTAGTGATATTCTATGCCAGTCAGTCATTTGCGTGTCCCTTGCGGAACTTTGCCTCCCTAACAGCACTCCTGTAGACCTCTCGGTTGTAAGCAAGATGGCCTGCTGCTGATGCATCCATTTGCACATTATCAACGATGTCTTGCAGCCATCTTCGCCTCGGTCTTCCTCTCTTTCTTTTTCCCATTATGTATCATTCCAAGACTGTCTTCCCTAATTTATCATGACGTTTAATGTGTCCAAAATATTTAAGTTTTCTATGTTTCATCCTCTTTACTAGCCAGCCTTCTTCAGTATTAAGTTCTTGTAGTATTGATGTATTTGTTGTTTTCTGTGTCCATGATATTTGAAGAACTCTTCTGTAGCATTTACATTCAAAGGTATTTATGTGTTTCTCAGCTGTTTTGTTAAGTGTTCAGGTCTCACAGGCATATGTTGCGATGGGAAAGATGCATGACCTTAAAAATTTTATTTTTTGTAGTTCTGTCTGTTCCTCTCCACAGATTCTTTAGTTGCTTTACTTTCTGAAGAGCAATAGATGTCCTTTTAATTTCCCTCATTGTATCTCCATTATTAGTTAGTAATGATCCAAGATATTCAAAACTCTCCATCTCTTCCAATAAAAAATCAGTCATACTGTTTATATCCTGTTTGCACATCAGGAATACAATCAGGAAAACAAATAAGTAGCGACCACATAAACAATTTGCCTTTTTTCTGCGTTGTAATTTAGATATCTCCCAGTCTGTTGTCTTCACCTGCTGTTCAGCGAGGCAGACAATAGTACTTTCTTAAACAGATCAAAGATTAGACTATAAACTGCCCATAACATAAAGCTAGCTCTGTTATGACATCCAGGCATCTAGCAGGTATGGTTTTAGCGCCCATATTTTCCTTGACCTGTCGGTACACTAGAGGGTGATGTAGTCAGCATCACACCTGGCCACATTTTCCTGCCAACCCCAGAAGAAGCCAGGTACCTATTTCTACAGCTGGATGACTGAAGCTCCTCCAGTCGGATTCGAACCTCCTACCTTCGCCATGAGACACTAATGCACTAACCACTGTGCCACTCAGGCGCTTGTGTTTTTCATACTTTTATGATATTCGACTTCTTAATGATCATATGGAGAAAGAAATAAGATTTTGCAGATGGGGAACAACGGGGCTTGCACACGATTAAGTGACAAAACACAGTGCTGTGTGATTAGCTTCAAGATATGGTACGCAAAGTCACATTAGGCATGAGAGAAAAAAAAATAGTAGACAAAGCCACATTAGAGGTTAGAGAAAGAAAAAAAAAATAGTGAGAGAATGGCCGTGGACTGAACCATGGACTCTGGTAGACGAGCAACTGCCTGGTCGCTAGGGGACAATGAACCAACAACTCGGCCATCGCGCATCCTCTGGCAGGTAAGTCGTTAGTCCCCCTACTGCAGTCCCTTGTTGGGAGCCGCGGTCTTTCTCTTATATATTTTTATTTCTCTCACATCTAATGGACTTTCTTGTCTACCATTTTTTTCCGAGGCTAATCATACATAAAGTGCTTTATCATTTACTCAGGGTAATAGACAAAAGTCCCTTTCTGACGCCAAACTCGTGAACCGTAACCGATTTAGAAAGTACTTGGCAGCACTTTCTAGTAGTTAAGAAAGGTTATAGCAACCTGGAGAGAGAGAGAGAGACAGAGAGAGAGAGAGAGAGAGAGATTGATTTTATTTACGTGGTTGGTGGTAGTGGACGGGCGACTGGTAGTGCAGAAAGTCCAGACATTACGGCCCGTGTATATTTTTTTCGGGACATGATTAAAGCGATAACAGTGAAGTAAGATTGCCATTTATCATCATAATTATCGTCACTGGTCTGGTAAGCAAGCTCTCCAAACCCGAAGCATACCAGACAAAAAAAAAAAAACACAAACAAACAAGCAAACAAAAACATCCAGTTTAGTCACATGGTTGAATCTTTGCTTGTGCGGTTCATATATATATATATATAAAATGTCGCAAAGATCTTTATTGGACACTAATTAAGCTCGGGATAAAACAGTGGCTGTAAATCTGACTCATCCAGTTGAATGGGATGAGTTCTAGCTTGACCCAAGAGACAAATCCGCTACACGTTAGTTTAACCCGGCTTGCGTTAAAGAATGAAGGCAGGTAAATGTTTTTGTATTTGCTTTTTTTTTCCCTGCTCAGTAACTTTGCTGACGTTCGTCATCCTTATTTTGTCTTTTCACCTCATAATCGTTCTGGTCTGTTGCTTCATTAACGGATCTCATACCAGCCTGAGTTCTGGTGCCTCAGTCCTTGCATAACAGACACACAAAGCAGACAACGACCTTCTGAGGGCAAACACGAAGAAGAAGAAGAAGAAGAATAAGGTGCTTAGCAACTAGCATTGTCTATTCTTTGTTAATTTTTACAATTCATTTTCTTGTAATTTTGACAAAAATGTTGGCGTATGACTACACCGTGCTTTCCTCTCAGCTGTTTCAACCGTATGGCTACACCGTGCTTTCCTCTCAGCTGTTTCAACCGTATGGCTACACCGTGCTTTCCTCTCAGCTGTTTCAACCGTATGGCTACACCGTGCTTTCCTCTCAGCTGTTTCAACCGTATGGCTACACCGTGCTTTCCTGTTTCATGCGTGTGACTACATTTACCTTTCCTCTCAGCTATTTCATCTCAAGCACATATACATATCTTGTTAATCTCTACACATGCTGCCTCCGTTTTTCCCAATTTCTACAGACCAGACAGTTCTCACAGTTCGCGAGAAGATGGCGTCCATCATCAGTAGAGTGATGTCTTGTCTTATGTCTCTATGGGATCGCGAGCTGGTCGATGCTGTGAAGATGTTGAGGCACAACATCGTGCCACCTTACGAGCGGGTTACGACGGCTATTTTTCTTTTAAGTTCCTGAGTGCAGCTTTAAAAAAGCGGGGAGTGGGGACACAGGCGACCCCTTTGCTCAATTAACCAGGCCAGGCCTTTTTTTTTTTAAACTATGGAGGTATCAACAGAAAGGTGAGACGGGTCTTGATTGGCCAGCCCTGGCGATAGCATTTCAGTCACAGGTGGATGATTATTGCATCAGTCTTCGTCCAATTCGTAAACTGACAGACAAAGACCTGGGGGAGATATTTTATATGGTTTGTCATTTACTTCGTCAGTGCTGAACGTTGCTACAGTCGTCTTACCTAATTCTTGTTTAGGTTCTAGTGTTTGTTTGTTTGTTTGTTTTCCCAGTTCTCACATTTGTTGGCTTCTAGAGCCGTCGCACAAAATCTTTACCCCTAGCAGTCCGGTCGCTATCACTACAGAGTAGCACACAACAAACTCTGCTAGGTAGGCACACACACACAAAACAAAACAAAAACCCCTACATTTAAACTCTAATAGAACAAAACAACCCTACATTTAAACTCTAATAGAACAAAACAACCCTACATTTAAACTCTAATAGAACAAACTAATTCAAGATAGGATTAACTGATGAATGTGAATGTCAAACCAGTAAAATGAGAGCAGACCACATGCTGCAGGAGTGCCCAGCATATAAACAACAAAGAAGGCAAACATAGCCAGCTACTCCAAAACAAAATTTGGACATGTCCACGCCCTCTACGTGATTATTAACTATTGTACTTCAAAAGTATGCAACGTCTGAAAATATTTGAAGATCTCCTTACATCGAAAATTCTTTTTTTTAAAAGCCAAAGTTAAAAACGCGCACTCTTATATGACAGATATTTTTCAAATTCATAAAGAATATGCCATTTATAAAACTATATAGCGCAGACTAAAGCATTTTCCTTGTGAGGCGAAACAACTCGAGTTTCCCGTTTGGCTTGGCAACCCCCACACAAAGACAATCAATAAGTCCGGATAAGAGTTGTCAACCGCTTCTAGAACTACACTCAATTTTTGACTCTTTGGTCATGTGAGCGCGCTGGCCGTGATCGTATAGTGGTTAGTACTTCGCGTTGTGGCCGCGACAACCCAGGTTCGAATCCTGGTCACGGCATGATGCTGTGATGTCTCGCACAGCCAAGCTCACTTTTTTTATTTTCTCACTCGTTTTATTTTTCTTCTTTATACGTTTTACCCATTTTTTTTTCCGTTATCTGAGAAAAAACGCAAAAACGTTTGTGAAAAGCGATAAAATGAATCACATAACGATGACTGCGATTATGGCAATAACATCTACTATCTGTTTATGAATCGAGTTGCCTGTCACATCCGTTGTCATAGTGATCATTTTTAAAAAATTAAGTATTTGTTAATATTGTAAAGTATATTCTTTTTTTTTTTTACATACTTACAGTAACTGAAAAAAAAAATTGTACAACTGCCAATTTAACCTTCCGTCATTTTTGTTTTTTTTTTGTTTTTAATAAATTTTTGTTTCATATACAACTATTTTGATTTACTAATGTAAGTCGTTAAATTCGTTTACTTTATATGTCATGGCGACTGTAACTGATAAGAATAGATAATAACATCCTTGGTCCCCGGTGGCTGTTTTCAAAGAATAATATGTTATTTGCGAGTTTTGGCGAACATTATTTTGCTGAACAGCTTCTCTCATGGCCGATTCTAGAAATGCCTGCTCGACTGCAGTAATAACAAGCAATGTTTGTGTTGCAGGGGCCAGTCTCCGTTCGCTTGCGTCTCTCGTCTTCGGATTTGGCCATCGCTTTCTCCTCAGATATTGTTGAGCTCTTTCGTAGAGTAAATAGATTCGTTTGTAGATTTGGTCATGACTGGAGAGATAAATGGCAAAATATAAAGAGGGCGGAAGA